>JARHVA010000011.1:6972500-7485000 GCA_037957365.1 Torreya grandis
TATCATTATAATCACAACAATTATCATATACATCATTATGAAAAGACATGGAATTCATCAAATCATTTACAACATGTTGAAACAATACATACAAAGGTAAGTCATCAAAAGTACACTAGGGTTTAAATAAATAAATAAATAAATGATAGTTTTGTACAAGGAAGAATAGATAATAGTGGAGAAACAAATAGACTCAATGATATATTTTATTAATTAGATTTTACACCCAATTGTATTTGTAGCATTATGAGTGGCATGAGTTGTAGTACGTGAGAAATATAATGACATAATGGGATCACCTCCAAGATTTAGAACCTTAGAAAATTAAGGTGAACCTTCGGAGAAGGCCAACTTCCTTTCACTAAGCTTAGTGCAATTGGTATATGACCAGTTCATGCCAAACCACTACATTTTAGTGATCTTTCTCCTAACTAGGGTTTTGACTTCTGAGGAAAAGAGTTTTAGAATGAGTTTAAAATTGGAAAATTGTGATTGCACCAAATAGTATATTGGAGATTAATTCTTGATTTGTTTGAACACAGTTGAATACTTAATATACTAAGTTTATTAAAGCATAATCTTACATAAATATGAGATCAAAGTTAATATTGAATCTTTATCAAATAAGGAAAAAAATTATTTATTTTTCATCAACAAGTTCTCAAAAGGGAAGAAATAATACCACAAATGAATCTATATGACTTAAATAAGAATCAGAGCATTCACAAATTTAATAAATAACTATACATACACAAAGATGACATAATACAAGGAAGATAAAACTTTAGTGTATTAGTTTTCACTATGTTATAGCATGTATATCAATTCTTAAAAGGCAAAATAATTTATCTAATCACAAAAAGATAGATGGGCTACATATGGAGCCCATATTTATACAAAAATAAATCCCTTGAGAGAGGAATTTAACAAAACCTTATGCTCAGTTCTAGAGAAACAAAATCTAGGAAACTTCATGAAAATGTCCTCTTCATCTTGAAATGGCATCCTTAGAGGAGTAGATAGTGGAAAATAAGTATGCAGTTACTTAGCACTTCACCAGGTGTTAAAACAGGAGATAAATACATTGGAATCTTCTAGTTGAACCATTTCTTATTCAATCTAGTTTGAGGAAGTTTCTCCACAAAAATGGGGTGCCAAAATGAACCATGATTTGTTAAACATTGAATGCCTTTGGACATTTTAAGCTATAACTTGCAAAACCTAATTTGTAATTTGTAGTGAAGAATTTTACAACTTTTAAGTCTTTTAACTTGACAAAAAGAAAAGTGAAAATTACAACATAGTTCTTAGAACTAAATAAATTCAAACTTGTCAAAAGGAAAAGTGTGAATTACAAGTTGCACTTTTTCAAATTAAAGCCTAATAAAAAGATAATTATAAATTATAAATAGATTTTTCTCAACTTAAATATAAGATATGTCAAAATTATAGTTGCAATTTGTAACTCAAAACTTTATAATGTATCTTACAACAAAAAATGTAATTTACAGAATGTATTTTACAACTAATTGAAAAATTAATCTACAACCATGACTTCTGAATATTCCTTGTTCTTTTTTAGTTGTATCTTCTCTATATAAGCACTAAAATTATTGAACATATCTTAAAGGTATTCTTCATGAGTAATAAGTGTGTAGAGGTTATTGATCTCACATTCTGCTATTACTTCAAATAGTTCTCCAAAAGTAGCCCTATAGACTTGAATGTATTTTCCCATTTGATCCAGTGTATTATGATACTTGATGAATCGATGGATGGAATTCAAGTTAAAAGTTTTAGCATGTGTTTCTTCTCTCTTAACTACCCCTTTGAATTTTTCTTGGACATCTTGAATAGGAAGGGGTTGATCTTGGCAATCTGCTACTTCACATGATAATTTACCAACTAAATCTTCAATATCATAAATTGCATATGTGGCCTTGTCACATGTACTTGTGGCCTTATTAATACTCTTATTGAGTATCCTAATTATGAAATTAGCTACCCTATCTAGCTCTTCATACTCTATATAATTCTTTAATATATTTTCTGACATGAGGGTGTCATTCTCAATCAAGTCAACAGCCTACAATTTTAGAAAATATAGGTTCATCCTTTCAATATCTTCTTCATATTTGCTTATATATGCCTTCAAAGATGTATGGTCATCCTTCAAAGTCTTATAATAGTCCATGGGTAAATCTATTACTCTATTTCCTTTTATTATTAGTTTTTCATATCCCTTCTCATGGTACTAATCTCTATCATTACATCAAATATATACTTGTCAAGGAACTAAGCAAGAGATTGAGTTGGTTGGGCTACTAGATCTATGAACTTCATCAAGGAAGCTAATAATTGCTCAACTTTATTATTTAGTTCATCTTTAATGACCTTTTCACTGTCTATTTTCTTAAAAAGAGAGCTTGTACTTGACTAAACATTATGCTTTAGTCCTTCTCTTTTTGGATGACCCAAGTGCACTTTAGATATATGATAATCCCCCACCACTAAATCTTCCTTTTGTTTGTCTAGTGAGGGAACTATTATCTCCACATATGTTTCCCCTGCTGCATCATATGATATCCTAGAGATGGTCTTATGACCTATCTTTGGTCATTTGGATACCTTTAATAGACCAACATCTAGAGTGATAGGAGATACCATCTATTTCCTTTTATTTGATACTAATTGTGTTAACCAACTTGGAGTAGTAACCTATGAATCTTGTATTACTCCAATCGGCATTACCATCTATGAATCTATAGTTGAAGCTGCTACACTAGTGGCTATCATGACAAGTGTCATATTTGTCACTAATATTACTATTAAATCCTTAGCTAATGATTTGGCTATCTCTTCTCCATTTGTGGGTTGAGTAGCCATAGTTGTATCAATGGGTATGTCTATTTCCACCTCCTTGGTGGAGACATGGGTTATTATGAGAATGGAAGAAATGGGTACTTGAATGGGTGAAGTTGGATGTGGATGTATTTACCAGAGGTGTAGAAGCTAGAAGTGACACAGGTGGAAAGATAGGCATATGTGGTTAGAATAGGGGAACTTGTGGAAGGGTGGAATCCAAGGTAGGAAATAAATCAATCAATGTAGTGGGAATACTCAGAGTAGATGAAATGGGTAGTATGATGGAAGATGAAAATGAAGTTATATATATCTTAGGGGTTGGGATGGCCAGTGGGATTGTAGTTAGAATGATTGAGTCCACAACCATGTACTATTGGGTGGTATTGGTGATTAATGGAGTGGTAGTGGATATTGGGGATGAAGTGGAAGTGATTATAGAAGAAAAAAGTGAAGGTGGAGTTGGAGTATCTAATTATGTTGATTGGATTATTTCTAAGGGAGTCACTTGCATAGATGGGTCAAATGAAGGTGCAATTACTTGCAGTGGTGAGATAGTAGAAGCAGGAGGGGTAATTGCTTGTGTTGATTGGGTAATAGAGATAAGAGGAGGGATTATTATGGTTGGTTTAATATTAGAGATATGAGGAGGGACTACATATGGTGGTTGAGTAGTAACTGTGTCCACCATAGAAAATGATAGTGGTTGATCCATTGGCTAGGCTACTAGATCTTGGCTGCTCAAAAAATCCCCTTTGGTACTGTTTTTGCTTACACTTATATGATACAATTGGACCTACTATCTAATTTTCTTAGGTTCCAATACTATAACCCTCTATTTTTATTGCCACTACATCCTTAACCTTTACTTCTCTTAACCTATTTTTAATTTTTAGGGTCTCTTTGGTTATTTATACCCCCTTTCACCTTATCCAGTTTATTGTTCTGTTTATAACCTAGGTGGTCCTATCCATCAAGGAGAAGGATTTAGGTGTAGACCATCTGACCATATAAAGAGGTTGGAGATAGATTTGATTGTCATAGTACACCCTATGTACTAGTTTCTCATCATCTTTTAAATCTTTAGGGACTGGTGCCATGTTGTAGGTTTTGATTTGTTCCAGGGTCACCCTAGAATAATGCCTTAACCTAACTTCCTCTTCATCCTACATATATTCCTAGTAATCTTCATATAAAGGAATGTGGGAATATGTGTCACCTACTATAATGGTAACATAGCCAATCACATCATAGGAGGGCCTTGCATTGAGACCTCTCAAGGTCATTTGTGTCATCTCTGCATGTACACATTTAACCTTGGATAGGGAAGGGCAAGTGTATCTCCCTATGCTAATATGGAAGGGATGCCTATTTGATAAAAATTTGTGGGTTTCCACAAGTTACCTTATAAGTTCCATTAGGGTCCATTTGTCACTTACATACGTGGGAGGGTGTAAGGACAACCATTGAAACCACCCACTATGATGTATGAATATGTTGGGAACTAAATAAAAAAATGACTCCCATTTTGCAATTTTTATTATAGTATCAAAAAATCTTCTCCTTCCTATTTCTTTTTCAAACATGATAATGATGTAGTATATAAAAACATCATTGATGATTCTAAATTGTTGTTTGCTTACCTCAAAGGTGAGATTAGGGTAGTATTTGAAGACCTTGTTGATTTTATTGGAGACTATGTTTAACCCTATGAATTCCCTCCCTTTTGCTAATATATAGATAAGGTGTGAAGTCATATAAAAATTTCCTGTAGTTTGGACCTCCATCAACTATTTTTGAATGGATTCAGAAATCAATTGGGCATAATGAATGTACTATTTATTTTGATGGATTACCTAGATATATTAGTACATACAATCTTGATCATTCTTGGCATTTGAGTCCCCTGTAACTCTATGTAAGATTATAATAGTGTCTCCTACTTCATCCTTGAAGTCTATTCTAGCCAAAGTCTTATACATTCTTGTGGTTATAATTATAGGGGGTTTTAGCCATTTTTTGGTTAAAACCCATAAATAGGCTGCATTATTATCCTCATAGATTTTTTTGGAGGATTCAGGGGTAGTATCTATATAGCCTTCATATTCTATAATTAAAAACATTGTAACAATGCAATAAGGATCAAGATTCAAAATCTTCTCTCCTTTTTCATTCATTACTTCCCTCTTCTCAACATCATAGTGTTTTTCCATAGTGAGCACAAGCTCAAGGATTTGTACTAAGAATGGAAAGGCTACAGCCTAGGGCAAACCACTGTCGTAGATGCTCTAAATCCAATATTTCTTAAATTCTACATTTACTCTATTCTATAAGTCTGTTAGGTCTGCGTGACCTGGATCTATGTCGATGATCTCATTAGTTTTCAAATCTAGGCTAGATGGGACACCAAGTCCCTTTGACTTGAACTTCATCTCCTTTCCATACATGTACCCTAGAAAATTATTGTGGTAAAACCAACTATGGAGTTGTTTCAGGTTTAGACTTGCTATTATAGGTTCTTCTACTTTGAACTTGGTGGGGTTTTGACTTACAATTACAGTTAGAAAGTCCAATAAAGGTATAATATGCAATTGCAATTAAAAAGTTTGATTTAAATATCTAGTGGGGTTTTGACTTGCAATTGCATTTCAAAATCTTGATGAAATGTCTGACGAGGAAATTAGTATGGCAAGTCAGACTTCTGATGGGAACTTAGAGTGGTTAGAGTAAGGGAAATCTACCAGGGTTTCATATGTGTTTATACAAATGGAATTTCTATGAGGTTTGATTTTACAAAATTAAGAGGGATTTACACTATAATTTATGTAGGGGATTTATGGGGAATACTCTAGATTTTAATAGTTTTTTATGAAAACCCTCAAAAACTTGAAGTGCAGAAAGTACCTATGTGAATTTTAATAAAGTCTCTAGAATGTAGGTAAAAACTTGGAAAACACTAGCAAAAATGGTAAAGTAGATAAAACCCTAGTTTTTTTACAAAATAAATATATGCTTTGTAGTGTTTTGAAGTAAATATGGGTGATCTATAAAAATACCATGATTGTACATGTAGGGCTAGTAATGGTGGATTTGATGCATGGCTCTGGCATTGCTTGGCAATGGAGGTTAGTGCTTACATGGTGTGTCTAGGAGATCTAAATCATAGGTTTGTTGGTGCTGGAGCTCTTGTTTTAGTTTAAAATTGTTAACAATGATGCAAAAAACATAAGTTTATATTAATAAATCATGAAATAAATTCAAGCATGTCAGTAGATGGTGGGAATGATAGAAAATAGGGTTTTAGAGTTATTTTGCAATTTTGTAAGTTGTAAAATTGTATTTTTCATTTTAATCTCGACTTTCCATTTAGTGGATTTTTTGGAGGTAGTAAATTCCATGGAACCAATTATTGAAACTTTGACTACACTTTGAAACTTTGCAAAGTTGCAAAGTGTAATGGAAGTTCTAATTTCTACTGGGTATGGATGAAAGGTGGAAGGTAGAGTTCATGTTGCACTTTAAAAATTTACAAAGTTTCAAAGTGTAATCAGACTTCCAATTTTTTTAGGGTAATGGTGAATGGAAAAAAATGGAACTCATGTTGCACTTTTCAACTTTTTAAAATTGTAAAGTGTAATTGGAGTTCTGATTCTCATGGATACTAGATAAGAGTGAAAAGTGGAGTTTTTATTACATTTTACAACTTGAAAATTTGTAAAGTGAAACTCAAATTCTAGTTTCTTCTAGGCATTGGGTAAGTGGGAAGTGGATGTTTGGGTGCACTTTGTAACTTTTCAAAGTTGTAAACTACACCCAAATCTTCAATTTCCACTAAGTATCTTGGAAAAAATGTATTTAGGTCACTTTTAAAGTTTTTTCTTAAATAATTATGGGTCTCCCTTAGGTTACAAGGTGTTTTGATATTTTTGGCATAAAAATTCAATAATGTAAAAATAGAATTTATAATAATCATGACAAGAAATAACCCTATAAGGTAAGGTAACATACAATGCAATGGAGGAAAACTACATAAAAACAATGTATAACCCCAATAAGATGACATGATAAGACAAGGGTGTATAAAACCATAAGGAAAATAAAATCCACCTAGTTATTCATGTCCATGGCCCTTGGACATAAGAGAGGTTATTTTATTAATTTCATTTGAATATGGTGAGTAATAGAAAAGATGATTCTGAGCATGTGAATATTGAAGACGATGGTAGTTATAATGAAATAGTCAGTCCTCCTAATTCTGCTAAAGATTACAACCTCAAGGGTAGTGAAACATTTTCAAATGAGGATGGTGAAGGAAAGGTTGGAGATTCAAAGAAACTATTTATCAATATTATATGGCAAGAAGATGATACTAAGCATTCAGAGGATGCATAATTTCTCATCAGCGTGTCTAGCAAACTTGATCATGGAGAGAGGGAATGTGTCAAAGCCTAAATTAGTAAGCACCCGAGCCCTAGGAAAACCCTTACTCTACTTCTAAATTTTTCAATGGAAAAAGACCTTTTACAAGAATAAACTCATTTAAAAAATGTTGGAGTTTTTTTGTCTATTTGAATAAAAATTCTCTTCCATCCATGATTTATTTTGAGAATTGGCTCAATTCTATATGGGGAAAGAAAATGGGGATTTATATTAGTTATTGTAAAATGGTTCAAATGGAGTCTTTATGATTTTATTTTAAAACTCTAATATGTAGAGGAGGTATATTAGTAAATGCCTATAGAATGTTGGCCCATCTCTTTTTAAGGTGATCTCAGAGAACCCTGATATGGACTATAATGACCTGGTCTTCAAAACTACCCCTAGATGGGTAGACATTGAAAATGTTCCTATTCAACAATGGAATTTTTTCCCTCTTGATCTAAAGCCTCTTGTAGAAGTCCTTGGAATTGAGGACACAATAAGGTCATTGGCCCATATTAATGTTAGAGTTTTGATCTTAATGGAACCTCTTGATGTTTTCCTTGAATCCCTTAATTTTAAAATCAAAGGTGCCCATAATATAAGTGTTATCAAAGGTCTAGGAGGTTTAAATGCCTATTTTTTTTTAAATATGGGCATATTAGAAATAATTTCCCATTACTGTCTAACAAGGAGGTTGGTCTTAATAAGTAGAAATTCCAGGTGTCATAGAAGGATGAATGTGGGATGGGCTCATTTCCAATAGAAGACCTTAAAATTTTTGAAAAACCTATCTTTAGTGATGAACCCCTCAAAATTTGTGCCTCCCATGAGGAATTTTTGGGGAAATTTGCTTTAGTTAATTCTAAAGAGAAAGGAAAAGATTTGCCTATGTGCTCTCCCCAATTTTATAGCTCCTCCTCACTACCTATTGATATAGAGACCCGCATGTCTGATATGAATAATTTTCTACCTTATGATTTAGAAGAGGCTCTCCTTGATCAGAGAGTTTTGATGAAATCTTCTAACTCACAGCTTAAGGATTATCTCTAATGAATATGTTGTCATCTTAGTGGATCCCCGTGATGTTCAAAAATTTACCACTGGTAGTTTATCGCCACCCAGTTTGATTAAAAATGGAGATGAAGCTTCTGATATATTGGTTTCACCTATAAACCCCTAAATATTCTTCTCCTTTATCCCTCATATAACCTAATGTGCCTAAAAATTGAAGGTCTAAAGGATGTGTAAAAATTCTTAAAACCAAAAAATCCATTCCTCATCATGGGCTAGCTCCCATGATTGACAGTAAAAAATCTAAAAGCATCCCCCTTAGGAGTAGTGATGTGGGTAATAAGATAAAACTAAAAGAGAATAAGGTCCTTAAGTGCTTCACAAGGATTTATAAAAGTGGGGGTAATCCCCAAGGATAGGGTAAGTGACCCTCCCCCTCTCTTATCTATGTAGATTATTATTTAGAATGATAGGGGATTGGAAACGCTCGATAGGAAACCTATTGTGAGTTAGTTTAGACACTCCAGAGAAAAGTTAGAATTCTTCTTGCTTTAATAGGTCAAAGCTATGGGCTCCCATCTGTCTCTAGTCCTCAATTTTATTTGGCCAAATTTTGTTCAATTTTATACCAATCATCAAAGAGGAAAAGGAGGGCCCTCCATCTTGATTAATCTTGACTGGTAGGAGTGCATTATTGATTATAGAGTTTCTCCCTATAATAGATTTGTTTAGGTTTTTTTGGAGAAACAAAATTATTTTTTTGGTCTTTGTCAAAAGCGGTTTTAGTCAGACTTATTGTTATTTTTTTAGTGATATTGAATCTATTGAACATCTTTTTTTATCATGTCTATATGCTACTAAAATTTGGAATTGTTGTTTTAAAGGTTGGGTATTGTTATTTAATTGTGAGATTGTTTGGCTTAATATTGTGTTTGGTTATGTGTGTCCTAAAAATAAAGTTCATCCTTTTTTTCAAAAATTTTGGATTGATTTTTCCACTAAAATATTATGGTTTATATGGAGGTAAAGGAACCTTGATGTTTTACAAGCAAAGGCTAGGGTAGGTACTAACTTAACTATTAAAGTCATTGTTAGCCTTATTTCCTTATAGATTTTTCTTCAATTATAGGTGCTGCAACCACAACTAGAATAGTCCCCAAGGTCTGGTATGCTGAAAATTACTTTTGATTTCTTGATACACTCTAGAGGTTATCTTAAACTTACTCTTCATCCAAACCAAGGCATATGTCATGGCTCAACTGGTGAAGTTAAAGTGTATAAATATGAGTGGGGTTGTATTAAAGAGGCTTACTTTGATTAGGTGGATGACCTTGCTCATTCTTAGGTTAATTTGTCTGAGTCTGATAAGAATGGTTTTGATAGATGGATTGTTGCCAATAATGATGTAATTATGGCTAGATAAAGTAATGATTCAATTGATTGTGCAATTTTGAACAAAAATGGTGAGTATGAGGATGTTTCTATGGAACTCAAAGTTGATCTATGCTCTAATATTAATGACATGACTCAATCAACTCCCCCTACCACTATTCCCCTCTTGCTATAGAATTCTAATGAGCAAAAGGATCCATGGAAACTGATTGATGACAACATAAATGTTTTTTCCAAAAAATTGGAAAAGCTCATTGAAAGGGGTGGTGTTTTTGATGTGGAATATGTTCTAAATTATGTTAAATCCAATAATATGAAGTCCCTATTTGGAAAGGTTGAATGATACACTCCTCCTCTAAGCAGTGGTTTGGATTAGAGGGGACCTATTTTGGAGTCAAACCTTACAATGGGACCTGTTCTTATGGACATAAATTTGGATCATGGTTTTGATGTATACAAAACCACTAATAATAGGGTGATTGATAATTTGGTGATGTACCTATTGGTTTGTAGTTTTGCCCTCTTCTTTGGGCGGTTAGTTGGGTGTCTATTTTTTTGTTATTTTTTCCTTTTTATTTGTGTCACATGTCATTATTATTTGTTGAACATGTTCATAGATATTTCAAATGTTTAACTTTCATGAAATTGATGTGCTATTTTTATAATGAGTACAATGAATTCATTTTGTTGTGCACGTCTACATGATGATTGTTTATCTATGTAATGGTTTTTAAACATTATCATATATTTCATTAAAAAAAGAAATAATGAACATGTTGAACCCTAAAATTTTAATCTAAGGTGATCTTATCATTAATAACACAAGCATGCTAAGGTCAAACACTAATTACTTATATGTTTGAGGAAATGATACATTAGTAGAGCATCCCAACTCATGATTTGTGAAAGGGATTTTTTTATCTATTTTAGACATGTTTTTAAATAATTTAAGTATGGATGCAAAAATAATTCCTATGGCGAATGCCTAATGTTTGAGAAAATATAATTCTAAATATTCAAATGAACCATAGACATAAAACCCAAATATAACACATAGGAAAGTACATTAGGATTTGAAGGATATTAAATAATGGATATAAGTTAGGGATTGAGATGAATAAAATCAAAGAATTAGAAGTTATGGATTTTAGACCTAAAACCTGGAATGCATCTAACCATAGAAATATGAACTAAATTAAGATAGAGTTCAATATGGATTATATGTATTAATTTTAATTGTATCATATTAAGTTTAATTATATCTATTTTGTTGTGCATGCCTATGTGATTATTGTTTATCAATGTAATAGTTTCTTAGCATTGTCATAGATTTCATTAAAGAAAGAAAGAAAGAACGTTTTTAACCCTAAATTGTTGATATATGGTGATCTTATTGTTAATAACATAAAAATACTAGGGTCAAGCACTAATTACTTAGACATTTGAGGAAATGATACATTAGGAGAACACCCTAAATCATGATTTTTGAGAGGGATTTTTTATCTATTATAGACATGTTTTAACACAATTGAAGTATGGATGCAAAAAATTAACAATAATTCCTATGGAGAATGCCTAATATTTGAGAAAATAAAATTCTAAATTTTCCAACGAAACATAGACATAAAACCCAAATATAACACATGGGAAATTACATTATGAGTTAAGGGATATTAAATAATGGATATAAGATAGGGCTTGAGATGAATAAAATCAAAAAATTATAAGTTATGGATTTTAGATCTAGAAACGTGGAATGCATCTAACCATATAAATATGAACTAAATTAATACAAAGTTCAATATGGATTATATGTATTAACTCTAATTGTATCATATTTAGTTTAATTGTATCTATTTTGTTTTGCATGTCTATGTTATGATTGTTTATCTATGTGATGGTTTTTAGCATTATCATAGATTTCATTAATAAATAAATAAAGAATGTGTCTAACCCTAAAATGTTGATCTAAGGTGATCTTATCATTAATAACACAAACATGCTAGGGTCAAGCACTAAGTACTTATACATTTGATAAAATGATACATTAGGAGGGCACCCTAAATCATGACTTGTGAAAGGGATTAATTATCTATTATAGATATGTTTTTACACAATTGAAGCATGGATGCAAAAAATTAAAAATAATTCCTATGGTGAATGCCTAATGTTTGAGAAAATATAATTATAAATTTTCCAATGAAATATAGACATAAAACCCAAATATAACACATAGGAAAGTACATTATGATTTGAAGGATATTAAATAATGGATATAAGTTAGGGCTTGAGATGAAGAAAATCAAAGAATTAGAAGTTATGGATTTTAGATCTAGAAATGTGGAATGCATATAACCATAGAAATATGAACTAAATTAAGATAGAGCTTTATATGGATTACATGTATTAAGTTTAATTATATCATATTAAGTTTAGTGGTATCTATTTTGTATGATGATATGTCCCACATAATGTATATTAATTATGTTATGATTTGAGGGATATTAAATAATGGATATAAGTTTGGGATTGAGATGAAAAAAATCAAAGAATTATAAGTTATGGATTTTAGATCTAAAAACATGAAATGCATCTAACCATAGAAATATGAACTAAATTAAGATAGAGGTCAATATGGATTATATGTATTAAGTTTACTTGTATCAAATTAAGTTTAAAATGTTGATCTAAGGTGTTCTTATTGTTAATAACACAAACATGCTAGGGTCAAGCACTAAGTACTTATAGTTTGAGGAAATGATACATTAGGAGAGCATCCTAAATCATGATTTGTGAAAGGTATTTTTTATCTATTATAGATATTATTTTACACAATTGAAGTATGGATGTAAAAAAATAACAATAATTCCTATGGTGAATGCCTAATGTTTGATAAAATATAATTCTAAATTTTCCAACGAACCATAGACATAAAACCCAAATAAAACACATAGGAAAGTACATTAGGATTTGAGGGATATTAATTGACGGATATAAGTTAAGGCTTGATATGAAGAAAATCAAAGAATTAGAAGTTATGGATTTTAGATATAGAAATGTGGAATGCATCTAACCATAGAAATATGAACTAAATTAAGATAAAGTTCAATATGGATTATATGTATTAAGTTTAATTGTATCATATTAAGTTTAATTGTATCTATTTTATTGTGCATGTCTATGTGATGATTATTTATCTATGTGATGGTTTCTTAGCATTATCATAGATTTCATTAAAATAAAAATAAAAAATGTATTTAACCCTAAAATATTGATCTAAGGTGATCTTATCATTAATAACACAAACATGCTAGGGTCAAATACTAAGTACATATATGTTTGAGGAAATGATACATAAGGAGAGCATCATAAATCATGATTTATGAAAGGGATTTTTTTATCTATTATAGACATGTTTTTACACAATTGAAGTATGGATGCAAAAAATTAACAATAATTTCTATGTAAAATGCCTAATATTTGAGAAAACATAATTCTAAATTTTCCAACGAAGCATAGACATAAAATGCAAATATAACACATAGGAAAGTACCTTAGGATTTGAAGGATATTAAATAATGGATATAAGTTAGGGCTTGAGATAAATAAAATCAAAGAATTATAAGTTATGGATTTTAGATCTAGAAACGTGGAATGCATCTAACCATAGAAATATGAACAAAATTCAGATAGAGTTCAATATGGATTATATGTATTAAATTTAATTGTATCATATTAAGTTTGATTGTATCTATTGTGTATATTGATATGGACCTCATTGTATGCCTATATGGCACATTTTGGATATGTACATGTTATGGTCTAGATTATATTTTGATATATGTCATATTTTTGATGTCAATGTGACATAATTTGCATACACATATATACTATTTGACATATTTAGATGTGAATCATACATTGTTATAATTTGTGTATACATATTTACTTCTTAAATATTCCATTATTATTTGTTGAACATGTTCATAGATAGTTCAAATGTTTGACCTTCATGAAATTAATGTATTCATGTTATAATGAGTATAATGATTTTTTTGCACATCTATGTGATGATTGTTTATATATGTGATGGTTTCTTAGCATTATCATAGATTTCATTAAAAAAATAAAGAAAGAATGTGTTTAACCTTAAAATGTTGATTTAAGGTGTTCTTATCATTAACCCTCGATTCAAATTAAAGGGGTTAATTGAAATGAAATGGCATAAGGGTGATAATCAGGGTTATAGCAACTCAATTAGATGTTAAACTTAGATATAAGCATAGACTAAATTAATTATGTTCAGATAGTCTAAATATGGGAATTACTACTATGCTAGATATAGAAATGATAAAAGAGTGATGTACTCAGGTTGTTTTTATGTTAATGCAATTATGGATCTGAAACACAAAAAATAGGATGGAAGGGGATTTTGGAACAATTGTCAGATTCTAGATTTAACATATCTCACTCTCTAGATAATAACATCAACCTAGGATGGTTGTGTTGATGTTACTATATAGGTTTGACATAAGTGTCCTATACAAAATATTGATAGAATAGGATGCCACCACCTAGATGATTCTAGATTTTTCTCCACATTCACTCTAGTGGATTTAGATATGGGTCATGAATTATAGCTCCTTGTGAAATGAAAAAACCCTAGTTATCCATCTATGTAGTGATCTTGGGGGGAAATGGGTTAGTGGGCATACAACATTGAGCTGACCCCAATGACCCTCGTATTGTAGGGCACTACCTACATATCCAATATTCTAGAAGAGGGCCTCAGACTCATGTAGTTCTCCACTACATGTTGTCTTGTGTGTGAATCATGCAATATGTGCAAAATAAATATAATAGTGACCTAGCTTGTAACTTGAAAAATCAGGTGCTTGGGTTAATCCTTTAGTAATTTAGACCTATATATGTGTTGCACATATGATTGGTATGGAAATAGGGAAATTTTGTTCAATTGAATTCTCTTTGGTAAGAATACTTAGCATTGTTCCTGTGTTGCTAGGTGAGGAATGAATAAGGTTTGATATTGTATTTACATCAATCCCATTTGGAGTAATAACTCACATTAAAGCACATAGGCTAACCATTATGATACATTTCATTTTCAAATTGGATGAATTTAGGGCACTAGATATTTGCATCAGGATGTAATGTTAATGCTTCTATCTATCCCAGATGTTAGTGTCTAGGGAGTAGGAAAATAGGCACATATTCAAAACTTGTAGAGATAGAAGATAAATGCATTTTAAGCATTCTAGTTAGGATACAAACATTCTAAAAATTAAGGATTCAGACCCTATTAGCTAATTTAAGAATGTAAATTAAAAAATATAAATAATTTTTTTAAATAAGAATAATTTTAATAAACAATAAAAATTTGTAATTATTTTATATTTAAAAACTATGTTTATTATTTATTTTTATTTCTGTTTAAATATTTTAAAATATATTAATTAAATAATTTATTTTTAAATTTTTATGTTTAAATATATAAATATTTTTATATGTAACTCTATATAAACTTTTAAATTATTATGTAATTAAAAATTCCCATGTGCTTCGAAATTAGGGTTAAATTTATGTTTTTTCTCTTGCCATTATTTTATCTTGTAGTTATTTTCTCTCCCATTAGAAGGCCAAAAAAAAATTCACAGACTGTCAAGTTTATTGTGGCATTTATGGTGGAAGTGTTGACCCCATTTTTTATTGTCATTTATGTAGATCCTTCTTATTAGGTATTTAATCTATTTAATTTATTTTTTTATTGTATCTAAAATGTGTGATTTTTTTCCCTTGACATGACCCTTTTATTCATTATTTACTACTTTATGTTATGGAATCATTGAGATTCAGATAGATCTGGATTTTTGTTATGAAATCGCAGAGATAATGAAATAGTGGAGATTAGCATTGTTTAACGCTTATTACTTTTGATAAATATTTATTTCCTTGTGTGTGGAAAACTAATAGTGACCCAAATGGATAATGTGAGAGGAAACAAACATTTTCTAATAAATGTAATCAAATAATCTTAGTAAACAAGTGTCATGATGCAAGAGGTTTTTAATGTTGCCCTATTAACCAAACCATATCATGCTATGCCACAATAGCAATCTATCTTTTATCAGATGGAGAAAAAATTATAAT
Source organism: Torreya grandis (assembly GCA_037957365.1). Classification (NCBI taxonomy): domain Eukaryota; kingdom Viridiplantae; phylum Streptophyta; class Pinopsida; order Cupressales; family Taxaceae; genus Torreya; species Torreya grandis. Next base: position 6,988,356 of record JARHVA010000011.1, read on the forward strand.
CAACCCACAAACCCATTCAATACAATAAAAACCATGCCCTTTAGTATTATTTATATAATGGCCATGGTCTAGGGTTCTTTTATATGGTCTATTGTATGGAAAGAGGTTGTAATGAGGTTATTTTACTAGTTTTGTGATGTAAGAGCATCATTGTAAATATGTTAATTTGGTTGTGTCAAGAGTATTAGAGTCTTAGGAGGTAATTTAAAATAATAAATGCCTTTTTGGAAGCCTTAAATATTAGTGTATATGATATTTAGTTAGTGTAGAGTATATATTGATTATTGTGTATGAACTAGTATGTAGGTGTTAACAGAGAGGGTCAAAAAGAAGAGAATTGATTGTATTTCCTTATTGTTTTGGACCTTAAAACTTGTATAAATATTGAAACACCATTTTCCCCTTTGATCCATATTTAATTAATAATAAAAAGTCTTTTAGGATCTCAAAATTATTTTTTTGTGATCGTGAGGGTAGAATTAGGCATATACAGACCTAGGAAAGTTTAAAAGGCCTTGAACCTAGTTTCTTTAGAAACCAATAAAATAGATTGGTGTTTCTTTATTAGATATTATAATATTGGAAATGGAGAGTGTTTTATTCCTTATGTTAATTAATTTTATAAGTAATAACCTCTCTCAAGACTAATAGACCTATGTGCAGTCTTATGACAGAATACATGGCTATGTGAGGTGTATAAGGGATTCAATAAGTAAATAGGGGTTGCAATCAAATAAGGTAGTTATCAATACATTGATTATTGTGTATAAGTTATCCTTTAGATCTTATTAAGGTTTCAAGGTGTCTTAATTCCAATAATCAATGTGAAACCCATCAAAATTGAAGACCTCATAAGACCATCAAGAGAGAGTTGAATAAGATAGATCCTTCATTTAATCATTTTGTATGGAAATAGGATATTTTAATAGTTTTAGATATAAATAATTACAGGTAATCACCTAAAAAAATTAAAAATACCAACTCAAAACCTCAAAAGGACTCAAATTATTATAAAAGCATATCTAAGTTATTATGGTTTTTTATAGATACATTAAAATTGAAATATCCAAGTTGCCTTTCTATAGTTGACTATGTATGCACAGACTCCATATTAAGTCTAATCAAGGCTAAGATAGTAATCTATTAAAACTTATTGAGAATTTAAATCTCTTAGAGATCATTAGATTGACTTTAAGAGATATCTATCTGATAATTTTGACAAAGAACAAATTCTAACAAGGTCTTGAGGTTGATCAAAGACTTGTATCCTTAAAGCATATTTGTTCACTGATCATTCTTTAAGAATACTCCATTTCCAAGAAGGTGTTCACTAGACTCCAATGGTATCTTTGCATCAATCCCCCACACCAACTAATTCCTGTGAGTAAAATCTTTATTTAATAACTATAATTTGGGAATTTATGTATCCATTTGATATATGATTTCAATGAAATGAAATTATCTATTTATAAATAGATGTTGTGGGCTAGTAAAGTAGTATATATAAATTAGATCCATAATGTTTTCATATTTAATGTTTTTAAGGTCAGAGTTGTTTAAAATTATTTTTTTATATTTTGGCATGACCATAATCTAAATAACTAGTTGATTTGAAGGCATTCTCACCATGTTTACCAAGTTGTATAAATTGATCACATTGTGTTAAATGAATCAACATTTACCTTCAAATAATAACAAGGTTGAGCATATAAAGTCCTTTGATCAGACCTATCGATTGAAACAATAATGAGATCAATTGATATGAATCAACTAGTAAAATTCATCAATTTCAAATATAAAATGCCCTTTGATTCCAAAACTTACATATTATTGATAATGGTTCCACTTTTATCAAAGTCCAATGAATGATAATGTCTTTTGAGTTATCTACTAGGATATTAATTCAAGGGCCTTCTAATACCTTCTTGGGTAACTTGAAGGTATCTCTTAGGAGATATCTTGAAGGAAAAATCCACTCTTGTGTATGTTTGAAAGGTATCTCTTAGGAGATACCTTGAAGGTATTACAGATCCCTTCAAGTTATCACCCAATAGTTCCTTCAATATGAATTAAAATTATACTCATGTGCATGTTAAAGGTTCTCCTAAGAGATACCTTCAACATCCCCTTGAATGTATGGTAATTCCCTTCGAGTTATATACTAGGATATTCCTTTAAGGGCCTTGTAATACCTTCATGGGTAACTTGAAGGTATCTCATAGGAGATATCTTGAATGATAAATCCACTCTTTTGCATGTTTTAAAGGTATTACAAGGCCCTTAAACCTATCACCCAGTAGTGCTTTCAATGTGAATAAAAATTCCATTCATGTGCATATTGAAGGTATCTCCTAGGAGATATCTTCAACCTCCCCTTGAATGCATGTTGAATATAAATATGGCATTCTATAGGAGATGGCTAAAGTCACTTGTAATCCTAAGAGTATGAAAAACTAAATAATAATTAAGGAGGCACCCATTTATGATGTAATTGAAGTGCCAAATCATGCAATTCATTCAAAGATGGAAGGAAATAATAAAAAATGAATGGTTTTGTCTCTAACAGCACAATTCAAGAGACATTAGACCAAAAATATCATCTTTCAATAACTAGTACCATATAAACCTTTACAATTATTATTAATACCAACAATGCAATCCAAGAGACCAAATATATTGGGCATGTCATAATACATTAGGAGGAACAAAGGTTGGAGGTACAGTAGCAGATAACTTAGGCACCAATCTATCCCTGATGAAACTTATTATAGAGTTTGGTGTACCAACCTCCCCATTAAGAGGAAATATGGGTGGCATGGGTAGAGGTAACCTTGGAGGTAGCCAAAGTTCAAGCACTAAGGAAACAACTAGTTTTCCAATCATGAAAATGTCAATGCTTTAACATTTCATTTATGAGATGTATTTGAGTTTGGTAGAATATAGATAAGTGTAAAATGTTGTAGAACATTACCAAAAATATGAAATCATATGGCATGCCAAGGGTGTTACTATGTTAGAATGGAAGGTGAGCTAATTTGAGACCACATTGCTAGATTGTGTGCATATATAGTATCACAAATTTGACCCACAATAAACTAATGTATATGATGACCAACTCAAGGAAGTGTTTTTAAAGGAATTTTATATCCTTGAGTTTGATCAATAGAACATATTTGTGTTGATGGATATAAGTAAGAGCTTACTAAGTGCATCCACATTTATGATGCAAGGTTTAAGACCTTGAAATATAAGCTCGTGTATGAGATCTACCCTATTTAGCACATGTAATGGTTTGTTTGAGGGTTACTTTTACCTTTCAATTGTGTTTTGTCTATGAAAACTTTCACAAATCCATAAAAGGCTCGAGAAGTGACATTAAGGGTTGGGATAATTGGTAATGTGGATATGATGATTAATCCATCCATGTAGGCTCAAATTGCCTCATTGACCTCCCATCTAGAGAAGCTAATTTCCAACTCAAAATAATTTATGGTTTACAAACTGTGAGTTGGAAGGCCACAACAAAAAAATTATCCACAATATAGTTCTAGTATAATGCTTAAGTCATATTAAATCTGCCATGAAGATAATGAAATGCTGAAGACCCTTTTCTCAAAATAGAGAATGCTTAGTGCAAAATTAAAGGACATAAATGTTGAAGACAGGTTTGGAGAATGAAAATGTTGAAGGAAAAATCTTGTTGCATATATTTTGAAGAGCCAATCAGTTCATAAATTATGAAGAGTGAATTTTAATGCAAAAATTTTGAAGATTGATTACCTATTCACAAAATGTGAAGACATAAAAGGTATAGTCTATTGAAAATGAAGAGTCTACTTATTGCTCACCATCCCACCTCCATTCCTTTCCTTTTTAAGATCTATAGGTTATATGTGATGATTAGGTATTTGTGAAGAGTTAAATCTCTATGACATGATCAATCAGCTCGAGACTCTTTGCAAGTGAGTTCATCCATTGAGGATTCGAACCAGTCCTCACTCCTATTTTTGCATCAACACTATGTTCAAACTCTAGCCTCAATATATTCACTACCTATTATCATTTGTATGCCATGATGGTGCCTTGTTTGCATACCTAACTTATGTCTCTCACATCCCAACTTAGACCAAGTAACCTCATGTCAACATTCTGCATCTACTCTTTAATAGCCCCTCAAGCACTAGGATGGATTACAAGCTTAGATAAACATGAAATAACTTTGTTCATAAGTAACATGATGACCCTAATATAGACTTTGGAGACTGAATGACTTGTATGGAAGTGATTAATAGAGTGTTTATTGGATTGATCTTTGTCTAAGGCAATCGTTCTCATGCTCTGATGTTTAGTTTAAACACTCCTCCATGTTGATGACCTACAACACACTTTTTCACATAGCATATATGAGCATTAGGTTGATTCATTTACTTGTGAACATGATAGGGGTGATTTCAAGGCTTAATAATAATATATTATTTACATGGAGGGATTAGGTTGGCCCATAAGATAATGAATGATAGGCAATACTAGGTCGATCTTAGCTCTTCAACAGTGTGCAAGGATTTTAGGGCTTAATTATCTTGTGTGCATAGAAAACTAACTCAAGACAATAATACTATGGATAACTCTTTGACATAAGAGCATAAGATGACCATGATTAGTGACTCAAATAGGGCATCCAAAAATTGATCCTTGCATATCATTTCCAAGGGTCAATGGTGACCAAAATGATCAACATATGCATTAAAGGAAAAATCAACTCTTGTGAAAATTTGAAAGGTATCTCCTAAGAGATACCTTGAAGGTATTACAAGGCCCTTCAAGGTATCACCTAGTAGTGCCTTCAATGTGAAGGAAAATTCCACTCGTGTGCATGTTAAATGTATCTCCTAGGATATATTTTCAACATCCCTTTGAATGTATGACAATGCCCTTTGAGGTTGAATGTGTTGGACTTGTTTCACATCAATTACACCATCACCTACAAAAAAAAAATTATTTTATTTATTAATATGATTATAAAGGGTCCTTAGGAGGTTATAGTCATAATTTTATATTTAATTCACTCTTTGAACTAAGTCTAAACTTAAAATGTCCATTATATGAACTTAGTCTAAAAGAGTCTGCAATCAAGATTTCATTGATACAAATATCTAAATTTGATTTATGATAAGTCTTAGTCTATTTCAGATCATGTTTTAAATTGCCTTAAAATTTTCCATTTTTAGACCATTTTGCCTCAGAAGGTATTACAAGGCCCTTTAAGGTATCACCCAATAGTGATTTCAAGGTGAAGGAAAAATCCACTTATGTACATGTTAAAGGTATCTCCTAAGAGATACCTTTAACATCCCTTTGAATTTATGGCAATGCCCTTCGAGGTATCTCCTAGAAAATGCCTTTAAGGGCTTGTAATACCTTCATGGGTAGCTTGAAGGTATCTCATAGGAGATACCTTTAATAAAAAAATCCACTATTGTGCATGTTTGAAAGGTATCTCCTAGGAGATATCTTGAAATTACCCTTGAAGTTATTATAAGGCCCTTAATATAAATCACATAACAATGACACCCATTAATTTAAAATGATATAAAGCTAATAGTTATGTGTTTTTGGGGTTTTTGTGATTCTATCTATTTTAGGTACTTTAATCTAATTGACTGTAAATAAAAAACTCTTGTTTCAAAGTAAACACACCATCAAACATGGATCTATCTTTTATTCAACTGTCAAACTAATAGCTTCTTAGATACTTGGTAACTACTAACTTATTCTAACAAGATTATGTATGTTGATATTGGTTTTGACTACTAAAATAGGAGATAAGAATTGCAACAAAGATCCACATGATTTGAGGAAAAGATGTGGGATTTATAACTACATATCTAAACCAATTACGTTACCAAATCTTTATTTACCTTGATTTATAAGATCTTGTCTCAAATAAAAATATATATCTAAAGACATCTATAAAAGCAAAGTCTACATATATATATATATATATGGAATTATATTTATAGACATATTAAAATAGAAAGTGTTCTTGTAATAGCTATAAATGATCTTAGTCATCATAGCATGGACCAAAAAATCATTAGAATTCCTTAGAAATGTTTTCCAAATGAGTCCATAATGGTTATGTCAAAATCTGTAGTAAACTTGATGAAGTCTGTAGTAATCCTGATGAATTCATCCACTTTCCTCTCGTTAGTCTTACTTTAGCTAGGATATGCCTTTATGGGCCTTATCATAAATTCAATGGGACATTGAAGGTATCTCCTAGGATATACCTTCAACATGCTTATTAGTGAAAAGGATAGCTCAGTAGTGACTATTTTTTTGAAGTACAGATAGTTCATTGGGTCATAACCTTAATTAAGTATGGTGTTATACTTTTATGATATGCTTAGTAAGTGCCTTATATGTTATAAATGAATAGTCAGCTTTTAGGTAACCCCCTTTGAATGAGTTTTACATCTCTCTATATGTAATTTATTTTCAGTTTGATCATACATTTTTAGTTTATATCTGAATTAGTGTATATACTATAAATATTTAATATGTATTTTATATTATAGTTTAAATTTCACATTTATTGATTACACTTAATCAGTAGTTAATCACAAATAATTTTTTAAGTGATACAATAATAAACTTAGATTTTATAAAAGATCAATATTTAAATCACTTAAATTCCTTTATAGAATGTCTTCAGGAAAGAAAGAAATTTCCACACTTAAAAGGCATAAGAAGGCCTCAATCTAAGAAAATTTAGATATAGTAACATTTAAACTACCAAAAATAAAATTAAATCCACATCTCCATCTTCCATTTTATGATGGTGATAAAAAATTTCTTGTTGATTGGTATTTTAAGTTGTTTAGTTTGACAAATATCCGTGCAGATATTTATTTGATTAGCACTACATTTGTAAAATAATCTTCTTAGAATCAAATCATCCTTACCTATGATAAGGATGAATTTGAAAATGATATTTAATTCTAACTAGAAGTATGAAATGGAGAAAAAAGGAATTTTCCATCATGCTACAACTAATTTTAATAAATTTACACCCAGTAAAATGGAATTGACAAAAATAAATGTTTCTCCTTATTGTGAAACATTTGAATTTCATTTGAATAGCTATGATAACTTTGAAATGTATGGATTGGTAGATAGAGATAATTTGGTCATTAGAATAAAAAATATGTTGAAATATAAATATGAACAAGGGGCAATAAATTATTCTATTTGCCACCATGTAAATATTTATTTAAGATACCTTGCAATCATGATAGAAAAATATTGAAGAAAACAAGATAGATAAGGGCAAAATATTTGTATGTAGATTTGAAAAAGGCTATACAATTACTCACACTAGTGTAAAAATATATGATCGAACAAAAATTTGATACACTTATGTTGGCACAAAATTATGATTAGACACATAGTGAATTCTCTGCATGGTATCTTTCCTCTAGTAATTACGTGTTGAACATTCCTATAGAGCTCTATGAATTGGGGGATGTTAATATCAAAATAAGAAATATGAATGAAAGAGGCATGAATGCTATAATTCATTCGTTCATAAAACATAATGAGGTTCCAACGAAGAATGTTTTGTTAATTCCTTTTGATCTAAATAACCCTTAATGTATTATTAAATCAAAAGAAGACCTTGAAGATATGAAGGATAAAAAACTGTAAGGTTCAAAATTGTAGATGACCAACACACAATTACAGCACAACATAGAATTCTTTCAGAGGAGGAATATAATTCACTGTCATTAAGAAAAAAATGTTCTATCAAAAAGGCAATATTTCTAAAAATAGTTACTATGTTCCATATTGTTCATAAAATATGTAACCAATATAATGAATCCAATAAATAAATTTATAAGGCTTCATTTATATAAAGATTTCGACCTACACGTGACCTTATCAAACTGAGAGATTGTAAGAATCTTGAAATAAGAAAAAAATAGAAGAAATATATGAATAAGATAGACACTTTTTCACACAAATGAAATACTCAGCCTAACAACTACATGAGATAAAATGCCTTCTTTTCATAGAATAACCCATTTGGGATTATTTTGATAAGGCTTTTGATTTGTTTGAAAGTGGTACTTTACCTAGTTTGGATAAATAATATTTAAATCTGATTTGTAAAATAGTACTTAGAAATATTCAAAGGCTTTTAGACAAATAAAAAATAGAACTAGCATATTTATTATAAACAGGGTTTATTTCTTTCTTGAAAACCCTTGGGTACAATAACATGGACACTTGGTGCAAAAAAATGAAGCTAAAAAGTAACATATTATCAAAAATTGTAGATTATTTCACCAATCATGATTTGACACTTTTAACAAAAAAACAATCACACCTGAAGAATTAATGGAAAATTATACAATTTATGCAAAAATGTTTGATGATTTGTGTGTCCTAAATGAAAGAATTTCAAAAACTAAAAAAATCTAGGAAGCATTATCTCCAAATTCAATAAGCATATTGAGAAAATATCTAGATAGTGATGGAGGTCATCTTTTTAGGATAGATACATAAATTTGTAGTTACAATTATGTCCCCCCACATCTTTGGCTATCCATTTTAGAATATTTTAGTGTAATGTTCATTGTTGGTGTGAATGTTGATTTGATAATTATTGATATTTTGAATATCATTGAAGACTTTAAGTAAGAACATCTTCACCTAATTCTTCAAGCATTGATTGATAAAGTTATTATTGGGGATTTTAATGTATTCATCATTCATAAACTTGACCATTTTTCTAGCATTTAGAGCTCTTTCAAAAAGTTGTGTGTTGGTCATTTCCATTATATGTAAAAAAATGAGTGTCATACTTTGGAGTCTAGATAGTGATGGATTCAATTGGACTCATATTATAGTTATCATTTTTTCTCAAGATTTCACTGATTTTTAGATTGAATATTTCATCCTCAATTCATAACAAAGTAAATTAAAGGAAGGTGTTGACATAAATAAAGATGTACTGACATTTCAAATGATTAGTTAACATAAAATAAGGCCATTGAAAAACGCAATAGATAAATTCTTTTGGGAGAGACTTATCTCTAATTTCAACAATTCAAATACATGTGATGTGTTAGGGGTATATACAAGAGCTATATCAATGCATGCTTTTAAACAATTTCAAATTAATTTACCTTGCATTATAGAAACTGAAGAATTAAAAAAATTAATGTTCAATTTCAAAATTGTTTGACAAATTTAGAGACACCAATACCAAAACAATTGCTTCAATCAGTAACATAACATTAGTAATTTATTTTATAATCATACTTTATTTTTCAAATATGACATATTTTCAATCTTTTGGTGTCTATGCTTTATTTTTCAAATCTAATATCTTAGCAATATTTTAGTGTGTAGCACTCATGGCATTGAATGCAAGTGAATAAATAATAATAATGAAAAATAAAATAAATAAACATGACACATTAAAATTTGAATAAGGTAAGATAATATAATGCATATTTTTACAATTAAATAATTTTTTATTTATGAATTATTTATAATACTAACAAAATATTTCTTCATCTATTTATGTCTCAATTACAATAGTTTACAACACAGCTCTACAACTTTGTGTCTCCAACGAAACAACCCAAGACATAGTTCTGCAACTTGATGCCTCCACAAAAACAACACAAGATAAAACTCTACATCAAGAAGATTTTTTCAAATATAAATATTAAATCAATTGATGACGATAATTTTTAGTTACTACATTATATAATACCTTACAGGGAATAAAGAACAAAAGGTTCAATGAAAGAGTGCAGTTGTAAAAACTATAAAAAGACAAAAAAAAGGTGAAAAAACCCTTTTAATTAATTTTTAATTATATAATTTCATATAGTAGAATATATAAACCATATTTATTTATTTAAACACATTACAATTTAATTTTTATTTATGGACAAGAGAATGTAGAAGACAATAAAATGTAGTGCATTAGCTTGGGATTTGGAAGTGTGGGTTTATTTTTGTTGGGTGAATATTTTGTTGTCAACTAACTGAAGACAAAATGGAGATATCAACCATAGCATAGGGAGATTTACACCACGACAAGTATGAGTTTACCAGATCTGGACAAAGTAAATCTCTCCTCTCATCAAGGGGAGGTTCCCTATAAATATTCATGCACTATATGTATGTATATAATTAAGCAGAAAGTAATACATGAGGTGGTATAACAGCATCTACCTCTCTTTTTTTAGAGGTAATGTACAAAGAACAAAAGAGAGAAATCCTGGTCTCTAGCTAACAACACTCCTCTTTTTTCAAGAATGGTATCAAACAGAGAGTAGGAGATCACCTGAGGTAACAAAGTCCACAAGAACACTTACGTAAGCACAAAGTCTTTCGTAGCTTCTTTCACTGATTCGAAACAAACGTAACCATAGAATAAAATGAAGCACAAAGTCTCCGCCTGAAACTATAAAAGATAACTGAATCTTCAAGGATAAAGATAGCTCAAAGTCTACTCTCTATCTTTTAGAAACACTCCTAAATAATACAAATACACCCACTTTGCTTATTAAATCAGATAAACAAGAGATTATCAGGAAAGAGAACATAAGAAACTGTTTCCTAGACAACACAGATAACTTCAACACAAAGTCTGAAATAAACTTGTTTCTCATTCATTCAAAAAAATATGATTTACAAGTTTGAGCACAAAGTCTCAAAATTTGCTTCAATTTTGGCAGAGTGTTTGCTCTCTATTTTTCCAAGATCATTTACAAAATGAGGTCTCCACTATATATAGGGAGAAAATCCTCAAAAACTAGAAAATAATAAAATACAAAAATATCTCAGTCAAATATGACTCATCTTTGACTTTGAGATATTTTTCTAAAATATTTACATGTAATTACAACTTACAAAATTGCATGCACTTTCCACAAAATATAAGTGCATAAGGAGAGAAGAAGAAAGAAGGGGAGAGATTCAGTTCTTGCTGCCATATTTCTTCATATGGGCATCGTACATAGTGATGAATGCCTAAATTCCTATGCTGTCTGGCACCACCATGTTTTTGGAGATGATTCTGGCTCTAATGAATGCATCCTTCAATGCTGTGATGGATTTAGCATGACCAGTTAACCTGGATTTTAGATTTTCCAAAGTTAACTGAGCATCTAGAATGCTGTCCACAGAAGACATTGAGAAGGATTTTTCTTCAAAATCTCTTCGAAGCATCTCTTTGAAGCTCTTAATCATTTCTTCTACCGAAAGGAACTGATTGTCTTTAGAGGTCAGGTTGCATGGCAGCTCTTCTAGTTTATGTAGTAGGCTTAGGTCACTCTTCTCACTAGCCTCCTTGAAAGCTTTAAGATCATCAATTAGATCTTTGAGTACCTGGATCCTGAAGATCAGTGACTCCTTGATTTCAACATAGGAGTCTTTGCTGGAGATAACACCGATAGATATCAAGGTGTTTTTCTTCAGATCCTTCATCTCCTTCCATTTGCTAAGATCCTTTTCAGAATTATGGATCTCTTGAGAGATAAGGGAGACAAAGTCATCTAACTCTATTTTTACCTTCTTCATCTTACCCATCCTTTCTGCAACCTCTGATAGCAAAGAAACTCCCTGAGTGTGCATTCTTTCAATATAATCCTCCAGGACTTTTCCCTTCAAGTAAGTCTTTTCTACTTTCTGAATGACTGGGTCATCTACGGAGAAGACCTCTGGAGTTGCTGCTTCAGGGGGAAGGGTGAACTTTCTTATTACTGTCGTTAGCTGCTCTATTTTGGCTTTGTAATAATCTTTCATCTCCTTCTCTCGATCAAATTTCTGGACCATGATGTCCATAGAAGCCTAAAGATCGCTTTTCACACCTTCATGAGTAACTTTGCCAAGTTCAACATGAGAGATGGAATAGTTGCTCATCTCAAAATCTTCAAGGGTTGCATCATGTAGAGGCTTGGCAATTTCCAAAAATTTCTACCCTTTTTCTTCGACCAATTTGGAGAGGATCTTTGGCCTCTTCAGAGCCTTAGCTTTCACTGACACTATTTTGTCAAAGTCGAAGTCATCTAGAGAAATGTTCAACTTCTTTCTTTTGGGGGTGAATGCTGACATCTAGGGTGGGAGAGAAGTACCTATTATGGCAATAGTTGTCTCAGTTGGTGTTACTATGGCAGCTTCTACACTGCTAGTGGTGGCAGTAGTTGTAGTTGGAGTAACTGGAAAAATTGCACCAACTACTAATTTTGGCTCTTGTGTAGGGCTTGCTGCCAAGTTGAAGGAAAGAGATGATAACTTGGAATAGACCCAAAAGAGTGAGGAGAACCTCCAGAAGTGCCCTGAGGATCACTAAATATGACTCTGGAAGGAGAGGCGGCTCCAGAAGAGGGAACACTGATCAGAGAGATAGGAGAAGAGGGTACCATGGGAGACTGAGGAGGAGGAGAGACATTATTGAGTGGCTGCACTTCTTCTGTTGAGAGTGGAGATCCAGTGCCTGGTTGCCTTTTTGGTTGATCATCTATCTCCATGGGTTGGACTGCCTGAGTCTAAGGACCCTATTCCTCAGTTCCTTTTGTTTCCGCTTCAGGCTCTTCTGTAGTCTTAGATTTCTTAAATACAAAGATGATTCTAGGCTTGTGAGGCCTAGAAAGAGAAGGTACATCATCTTTGTTTTTGGTTATGTTTTTAGCCTTCCTCTTCAACTCTGTTTGGTATTCAGCCTCTGATCCTATGACAAACTCTTTCAGGATGATCCCTTTAGCTGCTAACCAATCATTGGTGTTAGCCAATATTGGTTTGAATCTCTTTCTCAGAGAAGTCAGCTCCTTCTGAGATAACTGTATTGGAGGAAGAGGGGAACCAATGACCTTTTCTGCCAGGTATTTGCTATTGATAACATTTTTATCATTGATTAGGCCAGAGGGTATCTCTACAAGTCCCAGGTATTCAATCTGCTCTAGGGTTAGCCTGCAAAAGTCCATTTTCCTAATTTCCTCAGCCGTCTTTAGGTCGATCCAAATGTCTTCAATCATGGGCTCGTGGAACTGGGTCTTCCTCCTGATCTTGTCCTTTACGCCCCTGTAGTCAAATTTTTCCCTTCTCTTAAATGGTCTTAGAGTGACCATCTGCATTTCAGTTTCCATGACCTTGGCTTTGGCTGCTATTGCAATGGAGTACCTACCAATCTCAATTGGAAACCTGAAACCTAGTTTTTTCAGCTCTATTTGTCTGGTATGCACGACAATCAGTTGTTGGCAAAGTTCCATTAGTACTAGTTTATCTAAAGGGAACCTGGGGAGCATGTAGGGGTAGCCTTGGAAAAAGCCAACCTGAAGATAGCAGAAGGTGGAGAACTGAAGGAACATGCAGTCGTAATCATTGACCACTGTCCAGGCCTCATCTGATACTCTCTTCTGCTCAAGCTGAGGGTTGAAAAGGCATAGAAATGTGGTAAAAAAAGCATCATTTACCCTCTTGAAGTGGCAGGTTGATCCTTGTAGAGTCAGTTGAGGGTAAAATGAGTACACTGGGGTTGCCTTTCTATCCCCCTCTGTGGTTAAGCCTAGAAAAGTCCACATTGCGGCAGCTATGTACACAAGGTACGAAGTCATATAGAACTTATAAGAGGTCTGCACCTTAGCTATTCATGGAGAGAATTATTGATCTGCTCTCCCCAAAAGATTACTTGTTTGCTTTGGAGGATGATTTTAATGAATGGATACATCCATTCATGAAACAGTGAAGAGGACGGGATGCCTCATACCCTGTTGAGAAGGGTGATCAAGTCCCCAACCTCCTCAATAAAGTCATTCCTTGGAAAGTTCTGTGGCCATCTTGATAAGCTGGTCCTAGGGGTTTTTAGCCATTTGTAATTCATGACCTTCTTTGCCCTCTCAGGGTCTTTATCGTATTCCCTCTGTGTATTTACGAAGTCAATCTTGGTTACTTCAGTGGCTGGAGGGCACATGAAAACTTTATCAATGAATTCAAGGTCCAACTGAGTCACCATGTTGCCGCTAGCGTCTGAGACCGATCTGGTCTCTTTGTTGTAGAAGTGAGCACATTGGAGAACAAACTCATTATGATGTGCTACTACTAGAAAGGCAGTCACCAGGTAGATGTTACTTTCGACGATCCTCTTCATCCCAGTGCTTGGATTCGTCACCTTTGTTCGTGCCAAGAATTTGGCCATGTCTACGTGGCCAATCTCAGTGTCCCAAATGTCATCGATATTTGAGGAGACCGATGTGAGCAGGAAGATGCCCTAATACTTGTACTTTATGGTCTTCACCTTTTTTGGAGACACCTCAGACATGGGAACTAGTTTTGGCCAGACAGGTGCCGATGAACAAGAGCTCTCTGAGGGTACTACAGACATGATTGTGAGATTAGAGGAGAGTGGATGAATGAAAAAAGTGTAATTTAAGTGATCATGGTCAATAGAGGTCACTTAAAAAGGCCGGGTTGGAAAAAGGACCAAAAAATGAGGAAGAAAGGAAAGAAAAAGTCAACGCAAAAAATTCCTGAGAGTTGGCAAAATTCAGAGAAGGGATGCACAGGCGGCAAAATTTGTCGCCCCTACAGGTTGGAATAAAAGAGTGGAAGGGCGGCAAAATTCACCGCCCATGTAGGGATGGCCTGCATAGGTGGTGAATTTTGCCACCTTTGCAAGCTGGAGGAGGAAGAAGTAAGGGCGGCAAAAATTGCCGCCCCTACAAGGATGGCCTACAGGGGCGATAAATTTCCCTGCCCTTGCAGGGAAGGCAAAGCAGAAAGTAGGGGCAGTGAAATTCGCCACCCTTACAGGTTTGGATGAGAAAGAGGGGTTGCTCAGGCAGCAAAATTCGTCACCCCTGTAATTAAAAGAAAGAAACACGAAGGGGTGGCAAAAATTGCCGCCCCTATAGGTAAGCACATTGGGGACAAGGGGGGGTGGCAATTTTTGCCGCCCCTGTGCGTAAGGATGGCTTGGGGGCTGAAGCATGGGCGGCAAAGATCACTACCTAAGATGGTGGGAGAGGAAGCCCGTGAATAAAGGAGAGGGATGGCATTTTTAGTCGTCCCTTCGGGTAGGAAGCTCCCACAATACTCTAAAAATGATAAAAGAGACTAAGGAAGAGTAAGAAAAACAAAATAATGAAAAAAATGAGATCGACCTAGAAAGCCGTGCATGTCATAAGCTCGAATCCGTGAAAACGCTCTTCAAGTCACTCGCCAGATCATCTAGATGTGAAGGGTAGGAGGAGAGGAGGAAGCAATGAGAAGAAATGAGGCTCAAATTGGTTTATATGGGGTGAAAATCAACCCCAACAACCTGCCACGTGTGGCAATAAATGTTGCGCATAGAAACTGAGGCATGCTCAGTGGCAAAATTTGTTGCCCTTACATGTCTTGGTGGGTTCGAATGCAGGGGCGGCAAATTTTGCCACCCTTGCAAGCTAAGATGTAAGGTCGGCAAAAATTGCCGCTCTTGCAGGAAAAATGCAGGGGCGGCAAATTTTGCCTCCCTTGCAGAAAAATGCAGGGGCAGAAAATTTTGCCACCCTTGCTTTCTAAGGGTCAAAAATGCACTGGCGGTAAAATTTTCTGCCCATGCACAAAAGAAAAAAAGACCAACTCTAGAATAGGCAATCTGGGAGAGGGGTTCCTTGGTCACAATGATATCGTGATCACTCTCGCATTTCTAGGCCAAGCTGAGAACGAATTCGAAATCCGTCTCGAAAACAAACTTAGAGAGACAAAAGATGAAACGAACAAGTTTCATAGGGGGTTATTCTGAAAAATGGGCTAATCTGATTTTGAAAACAATAATTTTATTTTTTTGTCAACTTGAATGTGGTTGTATTTACCCATTTAAATGTTATTTAAATGTTGAATTTTCCCAATTTAAAATAACTCAATGTGTGTTATAATGTGTCTTGAAGAAAATAAATTTTGATGCTGAGTATACATGAGCTTTATCAATATAAAAAAAAGTTGTTTGAATGGACATAAATATTATGATTGTGAAAAATTCAATGAAGAATATATTTCTTATTAATAATATTTTGATGAAAAAGGCCACACACACACACGTGTGTGTGTGTGTGTGTGTGTGTGTGTGTGTGTGTGTGTGTGTGTGTGTGTGTGTGTGTGTGTGTGTGTGTGTGTGTGTGTGTGTGTGTGTGCATATGATAAATGGCATAAATTGATTGCATAAGTATTCATATATATAATTTGATAGGTAAAATAAATCTAGTTTTATAGGGATCTAGTAACCAATAGTTTAAACAAAGTATGACCAAATGTCATGAAAAAAGCCCCATGAGTAGCTAGGTGGAAGACTAACACCAAAAACATATAAAAATACCAACAGGAAGGTAAAACAAACACAACAACAAATAAAAATATTCCCAATCTAGACATTAGACCTCCTCTGAGGAAAAATTCACCTTTGAAGTAGCTTGATCAATGTTCTTATTTTTATCTCACCACAGATTCCGAATGGTATGACTTTGGTGCATTTATAAGGGTGCTCTAGAGTAGTTTGTTTGACCTTCAACTGAAGAATTTAGGTTCTTTTTGCCTTTGAGGAAGGCTGGAGGTCTTCAACAAGATCCTCCCCTGCTTCATTATTCCCATCTTTATCAGACTGAGAAACATTTTTTTCTTTATCTAGATCCTACTTGAGCTTAATAGTTTTCATCTTCAAATCATTCTAGTATTTTATAAGGGCTGAAAAGGCCATCCTAATTCCTTCTAATTTTTCTAAGAATATCCACAATTTTTTACTCCATTCATAATTATCATCTGCCAAGCTGTTGAGGTCCATGTTTCTAGGACTAACTAGACCTTTAGGTAGAGTGATCAAGGTTATGCCTTTTTTGCTTGAAGAGGTAAGAGGGAACACAGAAGGGTGTTTGGGAGGAGTAAAGAAGGGAGGTGAGGATTTTAATAGGGTATGGGCTGGGGAGCCTTCCTCATTTCCTGACAGTCTAAGATTTTTCTCAAGAAGGGCTTTAGGTAGTGAATTCTTGGGAAAGATATCTTTTGTAGGAGTACCTTTAGCAAGGGAACCTTCAAATAAGGGGATGGATTTATGACGTAATGTTTCACCTTATTGGAATAGTAGTAGTATTCATCCATGGTGAATAATATCATTTTTGTCAATGACCTAGAATTTGAGGACTGTGGCTTTGAGTTATTTCAGTAGATAATAGGGCAAGCTAATTATATAATCTCATAAATGGTTAAGAAGTAAAAAGTTATGTGAAAATAATAGAGTATGTTTTCCTTCCAAGGTCAGATATTTCATAATTTGTAAACATACCTTTGGCCATCTTCGAATAAGATCCTACTTGGGAAAACCCTTTTTATCAGTCTTGATCACAGCATCTATTCTAAAAAAAATCTGCATTAACTATAGTTTTTTACTTTTATCTTTATAATATTTCTCACCTTTGTATGACATCCTTGTTGTTTGTGTTGATGATATGTTCAGACACAATGATTTAAATCCCCCTTAATCTCATGGATCATTCGTTTCATACAAGAATGAATTCCTTATAAATAACCTCATCATGGACTTACCTTAGCATATATTTTGTAAGGCCTCATTTACTCAATTTATTCTAGATTTTATTCTTATCATGCACCTTGATGTAGGATATCGGTTCTAAATGATTGAGGTCACCACCCATTTGATATTGGTTATTATTTCTTCCACTCTGAGTAATATGAAGGGTAAATTTGGAATGAAGTTGCAATGGTTGACTTAGAAGTTAGAGATTAATGTTATTGATGAAGGATTTAAAATTCTTGATTTGCCAATTATGAAAGTATAGGGGGATGAAAATCTGCACACCTTGAGATGAAGTTCCTGCATGCAAACTATACACTTTGTAATTAAGGCTTGGTTGCATCATCATTGGTCATGATTTTTAAAATTTGGGTTGGGATTGAGTTGGCATTGTCCCACATGGGCAAACATTCACTTTTGACCCCAAAATTGGCAAGGTAGTCGGGGGTAGTGTTACCCTCATGGAAGATATGAGTAATAAAAGACTCCTTGAAGGTGGATATAATGCTTTATGCATCATCAATAATGTAGTTGATAGTGTGGGATGGGATGATTTTACCCAATATAAGAATTATTTGATATAAGGAAAGAAATGAATAAAGTATATTGTGTTATAAATAATTATATTACTATTGATTTTAAACAAATTTTAATTTGATGTGTCTTGTTGGAAGTATATGAAGGGGTTTCAACTGTTACTATGTGTATATTCATTTGAAATTAGTGATAGTGAACTTTGAATTAAATTGATTAAACCCTATTTTATTTGTTGTGATGGGTTGTATAAACATATAAATATGTATTGGTATGCATAAGAACAATTGATACTTAAGTCATTAATGTAAGAATATAGATGTTGGTTATTCAATGTTAAATTTATATCAATGTTTATGAGAAATGACTTATGGAAAAAATGGATTATTTCATAATATGATGAGTTACATATATTTTAATGAATGCATAAGAAGTGTCTATTATGGTCGAGTTATAAAGATTCATTATAAACATGTATATGCATATATATGTTACAAAACTAATAATAAAAATGGTACATCTATGTATAATGAGTATATTTACATGTGCATGAGAATGTATATATTTTTATAAATGTCTATATTAATATTTATAAGATTTAAGGAAATGCAAATAAAAATTGCATCAAATGAAATGCAATATGTTTATATGTTACAATATGAAATGCAAATCAAGTGTGCTTAATGATCAATCTAAACATGTAAAAAAAATTATTAAAAAACTTCCATGTTATATTTATTATAATATAATATTGTTAATAAATTATTGCTTTATTTTTTAACAAAGTGCAGACATCTCAAAGGAGGAGCTAAAATTGGCTTCTAAAAAACTATTTACTTTGGGGTTAGATGACTTATAATGTATTGTGCACAAAACAAAAGATATGAAAATTAATGTTATGCGAAGAAAAGAAGTTTATATAATATAAAATATGTCATACTAAATTCAAGATCATTCCAAATAAATTTTGAAGGTGGCACTGTAGTCTTTTTCTCACATTGGCCTATGGTCAATGATAGAGGACAATCATTTGAGGTTACTCCTTCAAGTCATGGATTACACAATTTTAGGGGAAAAAATATTCTAAGCCCTCCAATATAAATATAAATATAAATAAATTGGATGAAGTTATTTTTAGAGGGACATTTAGAGATGATTTTTCAATTGCCAACATGGTGTTCATTGATTGTAATTCTTGAAATCATGTTGCAAATAAAAAATTGTAAATGTCTTATGTTTAAGTAGATATACTAGAAATGGAATTTGAAAAGATGAAAAGGATTGGAGAATCAAAATGATGTCTATCATCACATTTTTGGGAGAAAGAATAAAATCCATGTCAATGGATGTGAAACATTATTTAGAAGGATGCAACTTCACCATATGATTCTTTCAAGTGTATTTATTGATTATTAATTATAATTTTAGTAGAATTTTCATCAATTCTATACAAATTAATTCTAAATTATTTCAAATGTAGTCCAATTTATTTCAAATTTATGGATTTTAATTTAGAAATACTTTGGTCTTGTTTTGTCACCTATGATTGATGGAAATTTCTAAAATTCCATTAGTATTATTGTATTCTACTTTAGGCATAGTAGATATTTGACATTTGTAAATATATTTTCACTTTGACATGATTGCACATTAATCCCTTGGTGAAGTGTTTTATCATGATAGGTAATAACTTACTCAAAGTGATTAACTACTAGCATTTATCTCTCCTTGTCACATTCATTCTTGATTTTCTCCCCTATTTGGATTGCCTCTACTGTAAATATGTATTTTTTTGTGTCAAGCTTTTTCATTATCACCCTTGTTTTATTGCTCTATGTAGAGCATCCTAAAATGGCTTTCTGAGATAGTGTCTTAGATCATAGACTCTATCTAATCTTTTGGATTACAAATGTGAAGGTTTTGGAGGAAATTCATACTATTATTGGTGAATATTATGATGCAGAGGTCATAAAAATCTTGTCTCTGATGTATGAAATTAGAATAAACATCTTACCCTTTACCTCATACCCATATCTGGCTCTACCCTACAATGAAACCTTCTTGATGTTTCTCAGAACCTCAACTCTATCCTCTATGGTATTTTTATTCTTTTATCACCTTACGAACATTATCCTTATTCAAACAACTCCCATGTAACTATGTCATTCACAACTCATTATTTTCCTCTCACCCTCTCAAACTATTTCATTACTTTACTACTCTAGTCATCCCTTCTCCCTTTCTTATGAGTTTTACTTGGTTCAAAGGTTCATGACTCATTCAAGGGTTCAAGACTTATCTATATTATTTGATGGTTCTTAGTAAATTATACATGCTCTATATAATCCTCTCAAACTCCTCAATTTATTTTCCAACTCCTCAACAATTCTTGTCTTAACCTTGACAACTTCTTACCTCTCACTAAATAGACCTTGTAACCTTTTTTTACTCATTTATTTCTTGTACCAAAAATTAAAGTATTGAATTGGAAAATTAATGGTATATTTAACTACCCTCTATACTCCTATTACCTTTTATGAATTTTTAGGCTCTGTCTCAACGTTTAGGTCACTCTTTTAGGTCTTTTCTAGGTTCTGATTAGGTCTTTTAGGCTTCTTTCACCCTAACTCTCACACAATCCTTCTAAAGCAGTATGTAGAGGTATGTTCCAACTCCAATATCTCAAAAATATATTAACTAATAATAAATTATAACTAATGACCAGTTTTTAGGACATTTGGATGGATACATCTCTTACAATATGGATTTGAATTCCAAAACCCTATAACAGGGTTTCCATAGCCTGTAACTACTCGAGAGTGACCAAATTTCATTTTCAATCATTTTAATGGGTTTAAAATTATTTTAAGTGGTTTTTGAGCTCTGCCTAACTACTATGCACCTTCCTCAGTCATTTGGTTCCTTCTTGAAACTTCTAGAGACTTATTTATTCAAGTTTTAAGTTTTGGACTATCTTTACACACAGTGCCTACAGTCTAGTATGTTGTTTAGGAAATAATTATGTGTTAAAGCGCTTGGACTCTAGACATAACCTTTAATAATAATTAAAATATACTCTCCAATATGTATATTGATATTCAAATTATTTCATACGTAAAATCTTCTCTCACAAAATACTTACTCAATCCTTCTACCTCCTCACACAGGCCACTTAGGGTTTGCATTTAGTCTCCTCCACAAATATTTATTAAAACATAATGAACCATGTTTTAATATTATTCAAGACCTATTAAATATATTTATAAATCACACACACTTCAAATGTCCTTTCCACTCAATATTCTTACTATGGAAGCACACACATAGAATTATATCTTGATTCTAAGGATGCAAGAACACTAACTACAAGAAATACGTCCACAAACAGAATAACTCACCTCTATATTCCTAATTTTATCCTCATTTACATCTTAAATTCAATATAGACATCACTTCTTATTGTTTTTCATGACATAATAAAACAAAACAAAACTCTTTATCTACATGCACTCTCAATCTACTGAATACAAAATTCAAATTATGATAGAGTATGTAAGTGAGTTTCAAAATATGAGACACTTAATATTATTTTCCTTTTGGATTACATTTTTTTCACATCTAATTCATCCCCCCCAAAAAACCTAACTTATACACTAGTATTTACAAATTTATATCCATAACTATTTCCAATAGATTCTTGATCTCTTTTAATCAATATTAATAAGACTTAACTACCCTAACCTAACACACCTATCTAAATGAATTATTAAGGGACTCATGTACTTAGTTAAACAACCTTATTCCCTTCTATGATGTCATCATAAATATTACAATAAAGAGGTTCTTCCACTCATGCTTAAAAGACTCTAACTTGAACAAAAAGCATTCAAATATTCAAATTGAAAAAATGGTGGGAAAATGCCATGTAAGCAACAATTTAAATTATAAATACCCCTATGACTATAAACTAGGATAAATAAATTATAAATGACTTATACTAACTAAATAACTCAAAATTTGGATACCATTTAAGATTCCCCTGCATCATACTACCAATGGGCAAAGAAAACTTTCCCTAAAAGTTATAACAAATACTTCATGATATGCTTCATAGTTATTTTCTTGCTGACATTTGATCTTCTTTACATGGCTTCTTAGATCCCAAAGCCTGCTTAAGGATTGTAGCCATCCATGTCTTTTGATTACTATTGCAACTAGTCTCTCATGCATATGTGCATGCTCTCTTGATGCACATTTGTATCTTGTCTTGCCTCTTGCTATCTTCCTCCATGTTATACCTTAACTTATCAACAAATAATTAGCAAAATCATGATTCTCATCATTATCTTGAGGCCTTACCTAACTCTCCTCTTTGATTGTTTGTTTTTCTTGCTTCAAATCACCTTTATGTGCCTTGTTTTATTCATCCTTCTTCTTTGCATCAGCTACCAATGCACCTTGTTCTTCTCCTTGTATGGTTTCTCCTTCATCTATAAGTTGATCTTCAACCTCAACATATGAAACTTCATCATGTAGAATGCCTTTATGTTATTGACTTTATATGCAATTAGAAATGTATCATGTATATGGATTAATCCTATATTGAATAAGACAGATCACACCTACACTTCTGATTGGGATACACTTGTTAAGCAGAAGTATGACCAATATAGGGATTTGTTAGACCTAATTATGGGATCACTTGTATCACTTATCACAACACATCATGTTAGGAAGGGTTTCAAAGCCTACAGTCTAACATAATCATACAATAACCCTAATGCAGTCTTAAGGTTTTAAATGTTCACTCTATACTAATAGCAAGAAAGTAAAATCTAATCTAGTGCACACCAAAGCTTATGGCACAAAGTACGGGGTTAGGAGAAATAAAATAAACATGTATAGGGAACTTCAATTAAAGTAAGTATGATTAACACCCTAATACATAAAATATTAAAGATAGTATTATTCAAGCCAACACTTTATGCTACTTCTATCTACTAAAAGAGAGGAGAACAAAGTTATAATATACTTACATGAATTTTAACCAATCAAGACTTAATCTCTCCCTTGGAAAAAGGGGCTTTACAAGAGGTTGTTATGGTTTGTAAGGATAACTTTGTAAGACCAAATCATCCAAGACCTATCCACAAGACTAGATTCTTCAAATAAGAAACATAAGCTAAGTCTCCTAAGGTAGAATGGTGGAAGAGCAGATGGTGAATAAGTGAAAGCAAATAATAACTCTTGATTTTACATATGAATAATGACTAAAATGATCTTGTATATATAGGCAAACCTTACCCTAAATCTTTTCAAGAATGTGAGTTATACGAGGTCAACCTAGTTGACCCAGTGTATTTTTGAGGATAATTTACTGGGTTTTTGTTAGGTAATCCAAAGGGATAACAAGCTTAGAAATTAAAGATTACCCCTAAAATATATTGGGTCAACCCAGAAGACCCAGTACAACTGACAGTCAAAAATGAGTTTAAAGTAAGAAAAGGAGGAATGAAAGAGGAAAATACTGGAGGAATACTCAAGGGAAGAGAAGTATCTTAGGTAAAGTTTTTGGGATCTAGTTGGATTGGTAATAATGTGTAAAAAAGGGATAATAATTTTAAAAATCAACAAAGGTCTTCCCACCCCTTTCTTGATGCACCCCTTAGAGGATGCACTCAGAGAGATTGAGTCTCGACAGGTTCCTATAAGACATAAAGCATCAGTATTTGATAAAATTTAAAAATATTATGTGTATAAATATGCCCCACTCGAATCTCATCACATGTCACCAAGGTGTAATAAGGGATGGTGCTTTGAGAAAGAACATAAGGACACACATAATGTTGATGCTAAAAAAAGTTGCAGTATTTAAAAGCATAAAATAACTAAAATTAAATGACTGAAAGGGAGACTAATCTAAAAAGTAAATAACTAAAAATTAAATGTAATGTGTGCCTTGACTTACCTTTATCATGGGATGGTTTTCTATTGTGTTTTTAGTTTTTATTGTGGAGGATACATAGGTTTCTTTCAACAAACCCAAGAATACAAAACTAAAGAGCGAAAACAAACAAATGCAAGAAATCCCAAGATAGTTGGTGTTATGAGGATGGGATGTACTTGGTAAATTTGGCAAGCTAGGGTAATAGAATATATGTTAGACTAAATGACCAATTCAAATAACAAGATTAAATCAAGTAATTGAAAATCCAAGGCTACTAAAGACCAAAAAAATCAAATAAGCTATCCTTAAGTAAGAAAGGCTAACTCACCAAATTAAACCAAGGATACGTGTCAAACAAGATGGTAAAACAAATAAATCAAAATAAAACTAAATAAAATGGTAAAACAACATTGATGAGTAAGAAGTAACAATCCACATCTCAATCATCAATGGAAAAAGGCTACATAAAAGGGAAAACAACATTGTTGAGTAAGAAGTAACAAACCAACCAGACTCAACAATGGAAAAATGGTATGAACTTAGGTGTCCATAATAACAAGATAGAAAAATCATGATAAATGGTAAAAGGAAAGTAAAGTAAGTTTAGTAAATGTAAATGTATGGTGTAAAGAAAGAAGAAATCCATAGTTGCTCAAACATGTTGTTTTTCTCTAAGGATAGATAAAACCAAAACAAAGTAGTGCTAGCATGTTTTTAAGAGGTGAAGAAGAAGGAATTTAAAAAATAAGGGAAAATAGATTTGGAATCACAATTTGTCTATCAAGGAGGGGAAATGAAATGGGTGGAGTGGAGAATGAAGGAAAAACCAAGGTATATGAACTCTTTGTCAAATTCAAGACACTCAAATTAGGTTTGTCAAAACAAGAGGACTTTTGACCTTAAGGACTCTAAAGAACTTCTCTTAGCTACACAAGTCTTGGGTCAAAAAATAGAGTATATACATCATCCCATGAAGGCTATATGCATGAAAAATTAAAATGGACCTACTTTCCCATGACATGTTCCCCATTCTTCAAGACTCCTTACAGAGCCATCGGTTTACTGCAAAGATTAGGTACTTGCATGAGAAAGTAGGTAGCACCATAGAGTTTTTTGAAATCCCCTATTCTAATATACTGGCCTACCACACCCCAAATAACTTTGGTTTTATGTGAAGCTAACTTTGGAGTTTGATATTCGATTGAAGATAGGAGATGTGCTTGTAATCATGTCTTTTGGTGTGATTTTGACTTTTGAAATTTTATATGTTGCCTTTTAGATATCATTGCATTTTATTTAAATGATTTGGCTTTTAACTTTATTTATGACTTTTTCTATTCCTCCTCCATATGGATTTAGAACACCAAACATGGGTGCTAAAGATGACTTTAATTTGAATACTTGAGATAAGGTTACTAAGAGAGAGAAACTTCAATTTGCATTGGGTCTAAGAGTCCCATAAATCTAGGTGAAATAAAATTGTTATCTTGACTTTGACCTTATTTTATCCAAAAGATGAAAGGAAGGGTAAATCAATAGGAATGACACATGGAAAAATTTGAATTACTTCAAATCACAAAAAATGTGACAAAGGGAAAAAAGGGATACAATGATAGAAAAGGGTGATTCCTTATCATAAGGAAGAGGGAAATGGAGGAAAACATGCTAACATAGATTGTTGTGTAGACTTTATCTAGAAAAATAAACAAAAGCTAAAGTTTGAGAACAAAGATCAAAAACATGAAAAGATGGTAATTTTATGAGGATGGTCATGTCCTATCTATGGTCTTACAAAATAACTCATAAAATGGAAACCCATGAAGGTGTCGACAAGCAAGATAAAAAGCAAGGTGAAGGATCCTTATTACAAAGTAGCTCATAAAAGAAAAACCCAAAAGATGCCAAAATAGCATTTGAAAACAACAATAATGAAAGAAAAATAGATAAAAAGATGGTGGTTTTTGTGAGGGATTCTAGGTCCTATCCACGGTCTTATAAATCAACTCACAAAATAAAAACCCAAGGGATACAAAAAACAAGAGAAAATGTAAGAAGATAAAGAAGACTATGGTACATCAAGAAACTAAAAGACCAAAAGTTTGTGAAAGGAAGGAAACTGATGCAAAAGGAGAGACCTATGCTTAAGTAACCTAAAAAAATTGTTAGATAGATATAGATATAGATAGAAAACATGACAAGAAGGAAATGTTTAGGCAAAGTACTTTTTAAGGAATTGAGCATTGGTGGGCTCTTTAAAAACATGGCCTTCATTAGTTTGAAGACAATAAGTGCTCGGAACAAGAATGTCTTTAACTAAGTATGGGCCTTACAATTTTTGGGAAATTTTGACTTCTTTGTCATGGGTTTAATCTAATTCAAGGATAAGATCTCCAACATTAAAAGTGCATCCTTTAACACATTTTTTGGGTGATGTGAGCCTTGTATTGGCGATTATGTTGTAAGGCAGAAATATGACATTCATCACGAAGATAAAAGACATGAAGGTGAGCTTCACATAAATTTTCATAAGGAATAATTCCATGAAGAGATATATAAAGAGAAAGAAGCTCAACTTCTAAAGGAATAACTGAATCAGAACCATAGACTAGAGAAAATAGAGTTGCCCCAATGGTAGTGTGTATGCTAGTTTGATAGGCCCAAAGTATAGGGTAAAGATGAATATGCCAATCCATGTAGGTTTCATGGATTATAATTTGAAGGATTTTGTTCAAAATTTTATTAGTGGCCTAAGCTTGACTATTGTATTACAGATGATAAGGCATGAAAAAATTGTGATTGATCCTGAATTTGTTGTAAAGTTGTTTAACATGTTTATTTTTGAAGTTACCATCATTGTCAAAAATGATGGTATGGGGAACGCCAAAGTGGAAAATAATTTGGTTAAGAATAAATTTGGAAATGGTAAGACCAGTGATGTTAATGATGGGTATGGCTTCTACCCATTTGGTAAAATATTCAGTAGCGATAAAGATAAAGATATGCCCATCTTGGGAATGAGGAAGTTTACCAATGAGATCAAATTCCCACTTGAAAAAGGGCCAAGATATTTAATAGTTTGAATTTTAGTAAGAGGCAAATGCATAAGATCATCATGACACTGATAAGCAGTGCATTTTTTAGCATATTCAATTGCATCTTTTTTGAGAGTAGGCCAAAAATAATCCATACATAAGCATTTACATGTTTTAGCATGTATTCTACAATTACCACCATAAATTCCCCCATGTGCTTGTTCAAGAAGAGAAGGGACATCATCTTGCATAACACAATGCAACAAGTACCTTCGATATTGTGATAGTAAAGGATGTTGTGTTGAAATACATACTTAAACGCTTGTTTACAAATGCATGTATTTTCATGAGAATCTAAATTAGGAGGATAAGTTTGGTGTTCTAATAATTGAATGATATCCTTATACCAAGGGATTTATCTAATGGTAATAGCCTCAATATGACAAATAAGCAAATCTAATGGTTCAGCTGAAGACAGAGATTTTCTTATTTGTATAATAAAAGAAGGATCGAAAAGAAATTGATGTGGATGAAAGAGAGAAGTTGAAGAGGCAAGAGAATTAGCAATGGAATTTTGATCTCTACGTGCTTAAGTTTAATTTTTAGCCTAATTTATAAAGAGAGAAAAGATACTCAATACAGGTTGTGTTAGGAATACTATTTGATTATGCACACATTGAATCAGAAGATTGTGAGAGCTCCTCTTTAGCTTGGGAGAAATACCTACAGATAAAAAAGCACTAAAGCAAACTTGTTTGTTAGATAGATAGTTGGGTGGATTGCCTAATGAGAGCTAGATCTTGAAAGTGAGAGCTTTCTTAAGAGCTATTAATCCACCTATTTTAAATGATTAAGTTGATAAAACTAGAAATAAGATATTTGCATCAATAATATAAGATTACTAAAATCAAATATAAGAAAAGATTGTTTAGAAAAGAGATAAAAAATGATCTAATTAGTGATAAATTGATTAGTACTAGTGCTAATGAGTCAAGGCATGGCTCAAAAAATTAGAAAGGGGCCTGTGAATAGGTA
Organism: Torreya grandis; assembly: GCA_037957365.1. Lineage (NCBI taxonomy): Eukaryota > Viridiplantae > Streptophyta > Pinopsida > Cupressales > Taxaceae > Torreya > Torreya grandis. Next base: position 7,016,488 of record JARHVA010000011.1, read on the forward strand.
GGGACATAGAAAAGTGAATTTGGTTAGGTGTAAGAGGGTCAAATTAGCTTGTTAGTTTTTGGTACCACATGTAACCATCATTGATCATGCAGCCATCATTGATCAAGGGTAACCATCACAAATCAGTTGACCATCACTGATTGAGGGTAACCATCACCAATTGCCTATCAATGAATCTAGAAGTGAAACTAGGGTTTGGGTTTACTGATTGATGGGATCTGGAAAGTGGATTTTGGGAGATAGCTTAGGCTTGGAATGAGAACTTGGTAAAAGAATATAAGAAAAAAAATTCTTGTCTTACAAAAAATTAGTTGGTGGGTGGTTGATGTGGATTTGCCTTATGGTTAAATCTAGGTTGATTATGGTAGCATAATAGTACTTGGGAGCTTAGTGGATAGTCAACGGCAAGTAGGCTCCCTATGTGATGGTTGATATAACTTGATAATGTAGATTGACCTAATTGACTTGCAAAAAGAGATTTTGGACACAAAGAGCTCTTGATAACAATTACAAATGGTTTGACCTCTCAGGCCTCTCTCTTATAGGCACAATCAAGAGGTGGAAGTGGTTATCCAAATTGGACTTGAATAAGGCTTCTAAATATAAGTCATCCATGCAAAGGGCTCACAAATAGATTTAGACTACAATATTTAGAAAATCAAGGTGATGGTTTGCATGTAGGTTGAAAGTTGAGTCCAAGCTGTCCAACCCAACTGTCATCGATTAAGGTGATTATTGTTGATCACCCTAACCATTATCAGTCAAGGACATGGGAAAAAGATAAGTTAAAATGGGTGAAAAGGTGAGTTAAACTAGACAAGTGACTAAATTGACTCTGAATTAGGTAAGTAGGCTAGACTAGGTAGGTTTGTCAAACATATAGGTGTAGTTGACAGAGGATCAAGAGAAACCAAAGGTATTGTGATGACTAGGACCATATGTGTAGTTTTCTAGTGTTTACATTTTTCCCCTTTTTTTATGCGACTTACATGAATGAGCAACAAAATAAAAATAGAGATTATCTCTAGATCTGCTTGCCTTGAAAGTAGGAGGAGGTGTACCCCTCTCAAATTGAGAGATGGTGAGGTGAAATGTAGGTGGGTATGGGTTTGATAATAGGTAGATGGTAGGTCATTAGGTAGGTGATAAAAATAAGGGTTGGGAATGTGAGATGCAAACTTGTGCATAAAATGCCACAAAATGGTGTGATAGCTGAGATCATGCAAAATATTGAAATTTCCAATGTTGGTAAAAATTAAGGGTTGGTGCTAAATAGAACAAGTGACGAGTGAACCATGTGACTGCTTAAAGGTGTGGTGGCTGGGAACAATTGTAAATGCAGGTTCCCTCAGCGGGTTCTATGTTCTTGGTGGGTATCCAAGGTAAGAAGTGTTCTTAGGGAAAACACAAATGGGTCAAGTGTCATAGGTATCTAAGGTAGGAAGTTCTCCCATTGAGACACAAGTGGATAAATGTGCATGAGGTGGCATAAAAAACAAAAGGTCAACATGGCAATGTTGTCATTGTGGTCAAGGGACCAAGCAAAAAAGTGTAACAAACTTGCACACTGGATAGGCCAAAATAGACTAATGATGAGGTGATGAGGTTGTTAGGTTGGTGGGCATGGTCAAGCTAAGTCCATGTGCACAAGGCACATGGATGTTTCCTACATAGTTACATGGATGTAATATCCAAAAAAACATTAGGCCAAATGTAGTTCTTCTCATGTGGGAAATATATGGTTGAGCAACTAGGTTGGTTGTTGGTAGGTGCTTTGGAGGGACCGCCACCAAGTAAAGGTATAAGTGTAGGACTAGATGGGGCTATAGGTAGTGGTATAGGCCCAGTTGGGGCCGGTGGGGGCCCATGATTATGTTTGGATATGTGATTTTGGTGCATTATTTTGATACTGACCTACACACCAATGTAGTGAGATGTATATTTTATTGAGAGAGAGTTTGATACATTACTACATATATTATTTTTGACTATTCAATGTATATGATAAATGCCATTCAATGTTTTATATGATGTTCATATTTTTCATGAGTATGGTTATTTAACTTAGTAGTTTATTCATGTGATGTTTATAAAGTTGAATTATGATGTTTTAATTCTACTCATGGTTATGATAGGATTGTCATGGATGGATACATGTTAAGGTTCATGTTTATGGTTATATGGATTGAATGGTGAATGGTATATGCTATGATGTTTGGTCATTTATTTGGTTGATGATTGTGGTTGTGTAATGACATGCTTATGGTTTATGACGTGATTGATGTTCATGGTATGCTATGATATGTTTACATTATGTTTGTCTCATTGATAGATAGATGTCATCACTTATTGACAAATCTCATGATGTACATGATTTTGATGTGATGTGTATTGTTCATGTTCATAGTGATAAGATTACATAAACTAATAAGAGATAAGAAAAATAACATGATGCCCTTTTATTGGTAAAGGTTGATATAAAACCCAAAATTGGATTGGCTTAGTGAAAATAAGCATTTTAGATGCTTCACAATAGCATGCTTAAGTTGATAGATAGGGATCATGATAACATTGTGTCAAGTAATCTCATAGTCCCATGCATATGATATATGGAAGGAGAATTGGTGAAACTGGAATCATTAGCGAGACTAATATGCATTTTCTATAGGTGTCCAAAGAGGTAGTATAATAAGTCTATGTTTATAAAGTGTAGACTAATTGATGTAAGAAGTCTACTAAAGAGAGCTAGTTGCAGCTTTCTAAGATTACTATTGTTATGAAAGCCAATTTTAGCTTTCAAAATTATTTTGTTCTTGCTTTTATTTTCACTTTTGCTTTTGTTTGAGGGCCAAGGAAGTTGATCAATGTGAGAAGCTTCCAAAAAATTACTAGTTTTGTCAAATGGTGTACTCAGCCATCTTTTAAGGGGGTGGTCTAAGTTTATGTGCCTAGTACAAATGTTTTTGATAACTATCCTTCAAGGGAGCAGTCCACCTTATATTTGTAAATCTCAGTTGACTATTTAATAATTTTCTTTCAAGGTAGTAGTCTGTGAATGCTAAAAATAACCCATGATTTGTTTTTGCTATTTGATATTGCTTTTATCTTGACTTGATTTTGTTTGACATAGACTTGTTCATGTATGCTTAATGGATTACCAACCTAAAGTAAAAAATAAGTTAACATGGAGGTTCAATAGGTTAAAGAGAGGTATAGGTGATAAAGACCATAAGAACTAATCTCAAAGAGATGGGAAGTACTATGGGAATCATGCGATGGATAGAGTTGTGATATCCATAGTTCAAGATTAGTCTATAATTGTGATAGATAATCACATGATTTAGTTGTAGTCAATTGCACCTAAAAAGAGGGAAATAAATGTGTTTGCAAGGAATGAGCTTAAATTTAGACAAATGGGGATTCATGATCCCTAATTAATAATAAAAGGGACATAGATGTAAAGCATTGAGGGGTTCAAGTTCTAGTTGGCCTTTAAGAGAGGACAAATAATAAGCTCTTGATCCATACTTATGGGTAATGATGTAGGGTCCAAGCTAATTGAAATCAAATTTGCCCTTTTTGTTTTTCTCTATATTAGTGACATGTTAGCTTTCCTTGAGGACAAGATCTCCAATGTTGAATTCTTGGACTTTTAGGTATTTGTTATAGGCTCACTTAATTCATTCTTGATAGACATGAAGATGGGAAAGAGTGACTAAATGGTGCTCATCAAGTAGCTCGAGTTGAGCTAAACATTCTTGACAGTAATCATCTTCCAAAATGAGGGCATGCAAAGATATGTGAATAAAAGGTCTTTGGATTTCAAGAGGCAAGACAACCTCAGCTCCAAAGATGAGATAAAAAGGTGTAGCACTAGTAGGGGTTTAGATACTAGTATGATATGCCCATAGGGTGAAGGGGATGTGCAAGTGCCAATCCTAACCTGAACCATTGACATTTTGGTAAGCATATTGTTAAGGGTTTTGTTAGAGGCTTTGGATTTTCCATTTTCTTGTGGGTGATGAGGTGATGAAAATCTAAATTTAATACCAAATCATCATAAAGATCCTAGACTTTTTTTTTGAAATATTTTCCATTATCAGTGATCTTATAGGGAACACTGAAACGGTAAATGATATGGTGGGTGATGAATTTGATAATCTTATCAACCTTCATCAAGACAAGAGGAATAGCCTCCACCCATTTGGTAAAATATTCAGTCATGGTAATGATAGAATGATGTCATTGTGAAGAGTGGGGATTGATTTCACTGATAAGGTCATAATGGACAAAAGTCCACAGAAATGCGAAGACTATTACTAGGTGCATGATGTAAATTAGTGTGTTGTTGACATTTGACACACTTTTTCACATAATCATAGTAATCTTGGTTAAGGGTAGGCCAGTAATAGCCCAGGCAAAGGATATGCTTGGCCAAAGTGAGTCCACTAAAGTGGTCCCCATAGATACCCTCATGTGTTTCCTTGATAGCACAAGAGGCTTCTAGACTATGGAGGAAACAGAATAAGAGGGCATAAAAACCATTCTTGTAGAGAATTCCTCCCATAATGGTATAACAAGAGGTGCTATAAATAAATTCCAACCGATCATTCTTAGAGAGGCTAACGGGAACTATGTAAAGGTGAAGGTAGTCAAAGGTTTGTTGATACCAGAGGTCAGGAAAAATCTCTTCCACACTAAAGATGGTTAGAGTGTCTAACTTTGTGTAAGAAGGTTTGGTAAGGCAGTGAATAATAACCAAAAGCTTAGAGTTTGAGGGTGATAATGGGATCAAAGAGGCAAGAGAAGCCATGGTATCAACGAACTTATTAGTAGATCGAGGGGTGGTTCGGATATGGTAGTGTTCAAATGATGCTAAGAGTTTCTTAATGAGTTATCTATATATTTGCATCATTTAATTATTACACTAGTAAATGTCATTGATATAGTTGACCACCAATTGGGAGTCACCAAAGATATTGATTGTTCTGACTCCCAAGGCTAATGCAGTTTAGAGACCTATTATTAGGGCTTCATTTTAGCCATATTGTTGGTGCATTCAAAGTCGAATTTAAATGACAAAGGAAGTGGTTCACCAATAAGGGGGACAAGGATGATACCATCTCCCCCACCATGTTGACATTTGGAACCATCAAAAAATATGGTTACTAGGTTGGTGAAATCTACTTGTGATAGACTTATGATCAACTCATCTATAAATTCAAGAGGGGGAGTTGTTTATTTTTTAGGGGTGCCTTAGCTAATTGGTCAATAATTACTTGTCCTTTGATTGATTTCTACTGAAGGAACTCAAAGTCAAACTTAGCTAAAAGCATGAGCCACTTAGCCATACATTGGTTTTGGTATGGTTTGGAGTGCATGTATTTGAGGGGGTCGGTGTTGGTTATGACAAAAAAGTTATGGTTAAGAAGGTAGTGCAAAGTTTGGTGGCCACAAGGACCAAGGCTAAACATAGTTTCTTGACATGTGTGTATTGAGTCTTGTACTTGATAAATGTGTGACTAATGTAATAGATAGCATGTTCCTTGTGTTACTCATCTTGATGGGCAAGCATCACCCCTAGGGAGTGGTCTGTGGTAAATATATATAGGTAAAAAGGTTAGCCATATTTAGGAGGTGTAAGGAAAGGTGGAGATAGTAGGTACTCATTGAGTGCATCAAAGGCCTTTTGACAATCAACATTCCACTTGAAAGAGATGTCCTTTTTCAAGAGGTGGTGGAAGGGTTAACACCAATCAGAGACTTGAGAGATGAAGTGATGAATGGATTGAAGTTTCCCATGCAAGCTACAAAGTTGTTTAAGATTGGTTAGAGGTAGCATCTCAAGGATGGATTTGATTTTGGTCAGATCCACCTCAATTCCTTGAAGGGAAATGATGAAGCTAATAAGTTTGCCTGATAAGACCCCAAAAATACATTTCTTGAGATTGAGGTAGATGTGATAATGGATAAGTCACTCAAATATAATATTGAAAATGGCTAAATGGTCTTTGTGAAGCTTAGAATTCTTAAGAAATTCATCCACATAGTCTTCAATGATTGTATGGATAAGGTCAAGAAAAATATAGGTCATGGCATGTTGGTAGGTTACAGCAGCATTCTCAAGACCGAAGGGCATGACTCTATAATAAAAATTCCCCCATGGGGTGATAAAGGTAGTTTTGTGTTGCCCTGTAGTTTTGGGTTGATCTTTAAGGGCATTCAAAATTTTATTATAACCCAAGAATCTGTCAATGAGTGACAATATCTTGTGGCCTGATATAAGATCAATAAGTTGGTCAATGCTAGGTAGAGAAAAGTCATCCTTTAGATATGCGAGGTTGAGGTTATGAAATTCCACACAAATACATAATCCCCCTATGGCTTTAGTGATAGGTACAATGTTTAAAAACCACTGGGGATAATCAATGGGTTGAATAAAGTTGACAGGAAGGAGGTGTTGAAGCTATTCTTTGATAAGGAGGGTTATGCAATGGTTCATTTGATGAAGTTTATATTTGATAGATTTGGCATCACAATTAGTTATAATTTTGTGGGTGGTGATGGTTGGGTCGATACTAGGCATGTAGACATATGACCAAGTGAATGTAATACTACAGTCTTGGAGGAAGGTAGAGAAGTCATGTAGTTCCTTAGAGGTGAGAGTTTGGCCAAGTTTGATGATATGGGGGTTGTCTAGAGTGCCTATGTCAATATATATGGTAAATTCATTCAACATGGTTGATGTTTTATGAGGTAAATATTTGTGATGGAGGAATCTGGTGCACAAGGTAGGTGAGAATAACATCATCATCTTGACACTAAACAATGTTAATGGTAAGAGAGTCTTCTCTCACAAGTTCAAGATGGGTCAAAGGGATGGATTTGGATTCACCTTCATTTTGATAAGTTATGGGGATAAGGGTAATCATTTTGATGAAAAAAATTTGGGTGGGATGATGTCCTCATCCTCACCCATAGGTGGAGGGGGTGTCAGTGAGAAAGGGGTTTTTTATTTGATAATAGTGGGGGTAGTTTATTTGGATTTATTTTTATTGGGTAAAATAAATCCAAGGACATACTTCTCATGAGTCTTTTGGGTCTCAATTGAGGTCAACATGTGTGTTTCATGCTCATATCATCTTAAACAAAATCCCTTCCAAGCACATCTATGAAGGTATAGTTTGGAAAAGTTTGGGTTGTCCAAATAAGAGAAGGTAGAGGTGAATTGTTGAGGTGGAGAGGGAGTGATGAAAGCATTAAGTGGATTGTAAATTCCCCCATAGATAAAGTGGGTTTGATATCTTATAGGTCCCAAGGGGTTAATGGCTTCAATGTTGGGGTCATAACCTAGTTGGTGATTAAGTTTCCTGTATTCTTGGGGAGTAAGGAGGGCATCAAGGGTGAGGTGATGGTATTATCCAAGGGTAAGGCATTGGAATGTAGGTTATAAAGGGTCAGTGATGGGTATTTGTTCCATGGGGATAGATGAGTTGGTAAAGTCCTCAATGGAAGGGTAATAAGTAATGACTTTGGCTTCTGTGGGTAAGGGTTTAATGGTGCTTGTTTGTAGTGCTTTGGATGGAGGCAGAAGAATGTCATTAGGTCATCAGGTCCTATTACATGCTACAAAAGGGCTAGGGTCATCTTGTATGGTAACAAATTGACCTTCATGTTCAAACTTGATACAATTTTGGAGGGTGGAAGGTACATAACCCATGGCTCGAATCCAAGGTCTCCCAAGTAAAACATTATACTAGAATTCACCTTCAACCACATAGAAGAGTTTGGGGAGTGTTTGAGGTACTAGCCAAATATGAAGGATGATGGTTCCCAAGGTAGTGGTCATAGTGTCATTAAAATATCTAAGGATGGCTAAAGTTTTAGACTTGACATTGTCTAATAGCTTTAGTTTATCATAGGCATGAGAAGAGATGATGTGGATAATGGCTCCCCCATCGATCATAACCTATTTGATGTGTGTTTGGTTGATGTGGGTTGTATTACAAATAGGGGGATTTGGGTTTTTGGGTTGGATAGAAGGTATCTCTGAGTCCTTGAAGGTAACAAGGGTGGAGAGTTGGAGAGCACCAATGAAGGCCTCTATGGGTTGGGAATCCCCTGGTCTGACTTCAATGGTCTGCATAGCCTCAATCATGGCCTAATGATGGTGAGGTTAGGTGGAAATGAGCTCATAGAGGCTCAATTTAGCATGGGTTTGGTGGAGTTGTTTAAGGATGACTCTCCTAATGGATTCAGATGGGTTAGCTTCTAGTGTGCCTAAGATAGTAACTTTAGGCTTTCAGGGTTAGTTTAGGGTTAGTTGATGGGTATGTTCATGGAATGGACACTTTGGACTTCTTTTTATCCTTTTATTATGATCATGTGACCATATTAATAGTATGGATATAGGGGGAAGGTATGATGGGGGTTGGGTATATTCTCCATCACTCTGAGGTGAGAGTGGGGGATTAGCAATGTGTTGGTGGTTGATTATTAGGTGTAATAGTGGAGGATGGATGGAATGTCATCTACCAAGAGATCATCCTCATCATAGAGTTGATAGATAATGTCTTGGAGAGCTTTGCAATTATCTGTGCCATGTCCAAGTGTCTTATGATAGGATTAGATTTGATAGTTATTGTACCAGGTTGGCTTCAAAATAAAAGGATTGAAAGGTCTGATGGGAGGCAATGTGAGGCAGGAGTGTCTACACTAACCTTTAAAGAATGATTGTATAGGATTTTTCTAAAGGAAAGGAAGGTTGGGCTCATAATTTTGGTTGTTAAGATGGGTGTGTGGGTGTTAATAGGTTGGGTGAGAGATGACTTGGGTAAGGTGGTTCGAGTGGATGGTTTTGGCCTAGGTATGTTGGTAGTTGAGGCAGCCAAATTTGGTGGTCTAACTGGTTGTGATTTAGGAAGGACTACCATGTCAACTAATAAATGTGCCAATGTAATCAATAGTAGTGGGAAACATATGTTGAAATGGGTTTGATTTTTAAGCAAAGTGGAAGGGTGAGGCCCTAAAATATAGGGCAAAGTAGAGGGAGGTAGAGGCTTAGTCATGTGTCCTTTCAATGCTTTCATCCACTAGATTGGTGTGGGTTAAGCTCTGGGTATAGGCTTGGGTGAATTTAAGTCCACTTTTAAGGATGGGTGAACCAAACTTCAAGTAGGGAAGGCACCAAGAGTTTTAAAAGGTTTGGTTGGTGAGGTGGTGGCTTTTTTGGTTGATTGAGAAGTTGAGGGGTTGTTGGAGGTTTGGATTGGTTTAAGAGGCAGTGGAGAGATGATGGATTGGTTGGTTAAAGGTGTGATAGACAGTTTAGATTTATTGATGGAGGGAATCCCTAACCATTTCCAAAAAGTGGCTTGATCCATGTCTAGTTTTAAGGATTCTAATTTCTATACTAATGTGTAAAAAGGTTTATGTACTGGTCCTGATCCATGGGTAGTGGATGCAACAGATAGAATTTTAGGTTGGGTAGGATTCTTGGTCAGTTGGTTAATCTCTTGAGGTGAGGGAAGAAAGGTTGATATAAATGTCTCATCTATAGGAGGCATGGGTAGGAATGTTCCTCCTTTAAGGACAATATCAATAGGAGTAGCAGTTTGTTGGGTAGTTGGTAGAGGTGGAAATTCAAGAATGTTGATTTGCATAGATGTACTATTTGAGGTAGTATGTGATGATTCCAAAACTTATATGAGGGTATCTAAGGAGAAAGTAAATTCTTTGGTGTGTCTATCCAAAGGAGCTTAAGGTGACTCAATGACCTTGATAAGAAAAGTGGGGGAAGAATGGGTAGATTGGTTGATCAGGTCCTTATGGTTAGGTGTATCACAAACCATGTTGACCATGTGGGTATTATGAGAGCACTTAGCTTGTGTGTCCTCAGCTTTGATAGGGGCATGGTTGGGAAAAGGTTTCCTGAAGATGTCAAGAGCTTGGTTTTAAGGGGTAATTGGACTATCCAACGTGAGTTCCCCTTTGTCAATAAGACTCCAAACAATATTCTTGAAAGTATTACATCAACTAACATCGTGTCTAATTACTTGATGAAAACCATATAGATCATTCTCATTATACCAAGTAGGTGTTGGTTGAGAAGAATCAAATTACTAGGGAGGTTTGATAGGTGGAAGTTGTATAAGGTTAGATTTTAATAGCTTCTCCAGAACTGAGGTATAATATTCTCCAAGTGAAGTGAATTATTTTTTATTGTTTTGTTTTGGGTTCTTTGCATTTGGATTTAGAAGTAATGGGATAATTTTTTGGTTAACATTGGGTGGAGGGGTGATTTAAAGGATGATAGCATTTACGGTTCCCCTAGTCTTGGTTTTGATATTGGCTTGGTTTTTTGGTTTGGAGAAAGAGGTTGCATTGGTCTTGAAGGTAGAGTTCTTATTTTATAACTTCAATTCACCCTCATATTTGGCATAATTTTCCAACTTATGTGACATGGTAAAAGCCTCATCAAAGATTTTGAATCTATAGACATGTAGTGTAGAAGATATATGTTAGGTGCAAGCTCGAGTGAAAATTTATATAAGTTTAGATTGAGGCAAGGGAAATTAAAGTTGATTAATCAAGCTTCTCCAATAGGTAGCAAAATCGACAATGGACTCATTGTCAAATTGTCTGATAAAATAGAGGTCCATGATAGAGACCTTCTTGGAAATGTTAATGGAAAAGTGATCTAAGAAAACTTGTGCTAGTTGGGTGAAAGAAAAGATGGAATGCTTGGTAAGTGAACTATACCGATCAAGTTTTAGACCGGATAAAGACATGGGAAAGGTTGAGAGGAGAAGGGCATCATCGTAAGCAATCATGTAGCCTATATGCCTAAAATCCCTAAGGTGTTATTGGGGGTCCTCTTTACTTTGAAATTTGGTAAATTTCAAAATCTCCCATTGAGGAGGGTAAATGAATAGGTTTGTTACAAATATAATGATAGGATAGGATGTTATGAGCCCCTAAAATGGATGACTCAAGGTTGGTCATCTTGCCATGAGCATTTTCATGAGGTTGGTTTGAGGTGGTGCACCAAAAGGATTGTAAGGCTGATATTATGGTTGAGGTTGGGAAACATATTGGTAATTATTTGGCAGTTAAGAGGCTACCACATATTTGAATGTGGATGCTAGATGTTGGGCAGGGTAGGTGGATGATGGTGGTTGTGTAGTGGGTACATATCCTTGTGGGTTAGGGATGTATGTTGGATTGGGTGTAATGAGTAGCTATTGAGAAGTCCCTGTGGATTGGGCATGGGTGGTAGTTGGGTTGGTGACAAGAGGGGAGGTAGTGACCTTTGTGTTAATGGGTGGTGAGGTAGAAGGGATAGATACCCCTAAGATTGGTAAAAGGGTATTAACCAATGCATTAGTTTTGATAGAGGGGATGTTGGTTAATGGTTGGGTTGTTCACAAGGTAGAGGAGTCATTAGTAGGGGTGGAAGGTGTAAGGGTAATGGTTGGTTAGATAACTTGGTTCTCAGCCATAGCATTAAAGGGGTTATTAGATGAAGATGCCTGGTTGGTCAAAGGTTGGGTGCTGACCATGGAAATAGGAATACCCTCCATAAGATGGGATGGCATGCCACAAGGAGGATCTTGAGGTGGAGTTGAAACTGGGATATGGTGAGAAGAGGTGTTGAGATAGTGCTAAAGGGCCACTGGATTATTGTCTTAAAAGGTGGTAAAATCCATGTCTCCTTAGGGACATACCCAAGGGAAAGTAGGGATTCCCAATGGATGAGGAGAATCTTTTGCCTTAGAGATGTACCCCATAGATAAGGAGGTAGAAGAGGTTGATTTAAGTGTCAGGTTTTATTCTACCGCGGCTCTTCATTGCTAACAAGTAAGAACCATACAAGAAAAAGGGGAGAGAAAATGAGAATAATCTCACCACTCAAACAAGAAGAAAACAAGAAAATGATCAAGGCAATTAAGACACACTAGAAAATACACTAAGCCTAGAGGTTAGTTTTAATCTCACTTTTATCTTATGTCTTACTTAATGAGAATGTGTGATGGAAGTTGGCTTGTAGATCAGGTACCATAGAAGCAGTCTATGGTTGGTTTTGGGTTGTTTAGGTGCTCAAAATAATCTATATTAGAATCAATGTGTGGCTTGGTATTGGGGCATACCCCCTCACTTCACAGTCTCACAGTGATAAGGGTGTTAGGTGTTTAGCCAATATATATTGATATCCAAAGTTTATACTCAACCAGAGAGATGAGTTGGTTATCCTCATGGTAATGACCTCCAAGTAGGATCATCGAGAATGGGTAACGTGACCACTAGGTGATGAAATCCTAGTCAGACCTTGTCTTAAATTATTTTGATGTTTTATTGATGAAAATGGTTTGGCTAGTGTGTGAAAAAAAAGTGGTGTTACGATAAGAATATTATGATTTAATTTAAAGTGAACTAATGTTAAAATAAATTAATGGATGCAGTTGATTTTAATCCCAAAATAAATTTTAGTTTCAATTATTGGCATAGATAGAGAGAAGAGCATATAAATGCAAAGAAAATGTGAGTAAAGATTCTAGGTCTTATCGGGTGTGCCAAAATGTTTTAGATTAATTTTTAGCCTAAGTTCTAAAGAGAGAAAAGAGACTCAATATGGGTTATAGTAGGAATACATGTTTGATTGTATGTGCATTAAATCAAAAGATTGTGAGAGCTCCTATTTGGCTTGGGAGGAATACCTGTAGATAAGAAAACACTAGAAAAAAAAAATTGTTAGATAGATAGTTGGGTGGATTGCCTAACGAGAGCTACATCCTAGAAGTGAGAGTTTCCTTAAGGGATATCAATCCACCTATTTTAAATAATTAATTTGATAAAACTAAAAATAAGATATGTGCATCAATAATAGAAGATTATTGAAATTGAATATAAGAAAAGATTGTTTAGAAAATAGACTACAAATCATCTAATTAGAGATAAAATGATTAGTAATAGTGATAATGGGTTGGGGTATGGCTCATAAAATTAGAAAGGGGCTTGTGAACAAGTAGGGACATGAAAAAGTGAATTTGGTTGGGTGTAACAAGGTCAAATTTGCTTGCTAGTTTTTGGTGCCACATGTGACCATCATTGATCATGCAACCATCATCAGTCAAGGGTAACCATTTTTAGTCAGGTGATCATCATCAGTTGAAGGTAACCATCACCAGTCAGGTACCCATTACCTATTACCTATTAGTGAGTCTAGAAGTTAAATTAGGGTTTGGGTTTATTGATTGATGGGATCTGGAAAGTGGATTCTAGGAGATAGATTAGGATTATAATGAGAACATGGTAAAATAATACAAGAAAATGAATACTTATCTTACCAAAAATTAGTTGGTCAGTGGTTAATGCAAATTTGCGTATTGGTGGAATCTGGGTTGATTTTGGTAGTGTAACAATACTTGGGAGCTTAGTGGAGAGTCGATGGTAAGTAGGCTCCCTATATGATGGCTAATAGCACTTATAATGCAGATTGACGTAATTGACCTACAAAAAGATATTTTGGATACAAAGAGCTCTTGATAATAATTGCAGATGGTTTGAGCTCCCAGGCCTTTCTTTATTATAGGCACAAACAAGAGGTGGAAGTGGTTTTCCAAACTGGACTTGAAGAAGGCTTCTAAATATAAGGCATTCGTGTAAAGGGATCACAATTGGATTTAGACTACCATATTTAGAAAAGCAAGGTAGTGGTTTGCATAAAGGTTATGTGTTGAGTCCAGGCTGTTCAACCTGACCGTCATTGGTTAGGGTGACCATCGTTAGTCATGTTGACTATCGTTGATAGAGGACCTAGCAAAAAGATAGGTTAAATGGGTGAGAAGGTGAGTTAAGATAGACAAGTTACTAACTTGACTCCAGATTAGGTAAGTAGGCTAGGCTAGGTAGGTTTGTCAAACTTATAGGTGTAGTTGATAGAATATCAAGAGAAACAAAAGGTATTACAATGACTAGGTCTGTGTGTGTGGTTTTCTAGTATCTATACTATGAATAGGCTTAATAGTGAAAGAGATAAAATCCTTAGTGAGAGTGATTAAAATTTGATGATAGGTAATAAGGTTCTCACTTTTATATTGATAGTCACCATTATCTTGATGGAAAATAAGTTGAGAATCACCTAAGCATTAAGGTATTGAATGTCTAAATAAAAATAATCTCACATGCCTAAGTTAAGAGTATTTTACTTGGCCATATTATTGGTGACCTCAAATGTAAAGTGAAAATATAAGGTAATAATCTTACCAAGAGGACTAGTGAGAATACAACCTACCCTAAATCCTTGAAGGCATTTAGCAATCATCAAAGTGAAGGGTCTAAGTATCCTCATACAAGTCAACATTGATTTCAACAAGCTCCTCAATAATTACCTTTGTTCTAGTCGTACCAAAGGGAGTGGAATATTCTTCAAGATTATTGGCTTCAAGATCAATGGTAAAGCTATGAAATTAATATTTAAGAGAGATAGCTTGATTAAGACATTTAATTTAAAGGATATTATCATCTAGAAGGTCATCTTGAAGGGGATAAGTGGTTGTAATGGGAGTTGTAGTAAGTTGGTCAGCTATGACTTTCCCTTTAATAGCTTTTTGAGTGATGATGCAAAGATCGAATTCCATAAGGAGGACCATCCATTTGCCAATTCTATCTCAAAGAAGAAAGGCATTGGATAATAAATGATGAAGGGGGTCAGAACAATGATGACTTAAGTTGTTTGGTAAAGCATATAGTGATGAAGCTTTCTAGCCACAAAATAGATAGTGAGGCAATCATGATCAATCATGGTATAACGTGTTTAATAATTGATGAGGCATCGGCTAATGTAGTAGATAACATAGTCTCTTCCCATAGCATCTTGTTGGGCAAGCATTACCCCAACTAAAATAGGTGTGGAAGAAGTACATAGAATCAAAGGTTTATCATTAGGAGGATGAAGTGTAGGTGTGTGAATCAATGACTCTTTCATGTTATCAAATGATTTTTGACATGGATCCATCCATTCTAAAGCAATATTTTTCTTGAGAATGGAATTGATAGAGTGAATCTGATATGCCATTTTGAGGATGAATCATCTAATTTCCCCAAGCTTTCCTAAATAAGTATGAATGTTGAGAATAGAATGAGGAATAGGCATGTTGATGATGGCACTAATTTTGGCAGGATCAACATCAATGTCATGAAGAGAGACTAAGAATCCTAATAATTTTCTATATGTGACTCTAAAAACACATTTGTAACGATTAATTATAAATTTATATTTAAGGAGATGATCAAAGATGATAGAAATATTAGAAAGATGGTTTTTACAATGCTTAGATTTATCAATAAGATCATCCACATAAGTTTCAACAATTTTAGGAATGAGATCATGAAATATGTAAGTCATTTCATGTTGGTAAGTGGCTCTAGAATTCTTGAGACCGAAGGGCATTTTGACATAACAATAGGTGCCCCATTCTATGGTGAAAATAGTCTTATGTTGGTCTTTGGGAGTGATATGAATCTGATTGTATCCTGAGAAAGCATCCACAAGAGATAACATTTTGTAACCAACTGTGGAATCAACAATGGCATATATTGAAGGTAAGGGAAATTTTTCCTTGGGATAAGTAAGATTAAGAATTTGAAAATCAATACAAATGTGAATAACCATAGTGACTTTCTTACAAATGGGCACAATGTTAGACACCCATTTAGAATAATCCACTAGTTTGATAAATTTAGCATCAAGTAATTTGATTATTTCCTTATGACATAAGGTTGAAACTTTAGGCAAAAAAATTCATTGCTTTTGACACACCAACTTGACATCAAGAGAAGTAATGATGTTATGTACCACTATGTTAGGGTTAAAGTCAGGCATGTATTCAAAGTACCAAGTGAAACATTTGTGATATTTTTCAAAGAATAGGCTAAAATTATCATATGCTATAGGTGAAATCTCTTGAGAAACTATAATCAGTTAAGGACAAGATGGGGTACCATATTCAATATCAGTGGTTTATTCAATAAGTATGGAATTATCATCTTGAAACTGATATGGTGCTTTAAGCAAAGCTAAAATTAGATTTGTTTTAGGATCAATGCTAGCAATGAAGTTATTAAAGCAAGGAGTTTTAGTTTTAAAATTTCCAATTTTATGATGATGCCAAGGAAGTTGAGGTTCTCAAGCATGGACTAACAAAAGAATAGTTTTGTTTCTAGGCAAGGTAGGAAGAGGAGCATAATATTCAACATCTACTTCAAGATCAAGAATTTGATTATCGTGGCTATCATACCCAGAATGAATCTGATGAACATTAGTTGCATTGGCTCAAGCATAATTTTAGAAGTAGAATAAGCAAATGGAACAAAAGAGATTGGAATATCAGTGGATTCAATGATGGGAGAAGGATTGGATCCAAAGGTGTTGGAACTTTTCAAAGTTTGGAAGGTATAATTTGTTCTACCACCCAAGGAGTATCAATAAGAGGAGGATTGATGGGAGGTATATGACCTTCAAGATATAAGGTATGATTTATAGAAATGGTATGCACATCCCAAATATAATCATGGATTTGGGATAAAGTTTTCTAGTAATGTAAGACATCCAAGTCTCTAGATTGTGCCTGGGCCATGATATAATTATCATCATATGTTGGAGAAATCATATGAGCTTGTAAATTAGGGGGAAGTTCAGAAGGTGAAATCCCAATATTACTGAATGTACAAGGAGACAAGATGAAAGGATCTTGAAATAATTTATCCACTTTAAAATCATTATAAGTGAAGGCATCTTGTGGTAAAGAAGGCTCTTGAGCATTGCATAGAGGGGTAAAGTCAGTAGTCTCATCAATAATAAGAACAATACGGTCTCTTGGTAGTAGAGGAGGAAGCCATTACAAAACATATGGAGGCAACTTGGTAGTATTACAAGTGTGTTACAATTCATTGGGCTCATCATCATTAGAATCTGCAAGAGTAACTTGTCGATCAGGATTCATGTTGATGAACTCAAGTAAAGGAGCATTGTTAATCTTAGGATTTGTAGGAATATGATATTGAGGTTTAGGATTAGGAAGCTAGATACTCCATGGATTGGGATCAACTTCATTTTTATACCATTTTCCTTTATACAAAAATTTAATACATTAACTACCATAAGAAATAATAACCCTCATTCGATGGGTCTATAAATGACCAAAAAGAATATTGTAAGATAAAGGGAGATCAAGGACCATAAGCTTGGTTTGAATGGTCTTAGGTCTTATGGTTAATGGAATCTAGATACAACCAAGTGGCTTTTGATTAGTCTTTTCAAAACCATGATAAGTAAGATGGGTTTGCGTAAGATGATCTTTGTTATAACCAAGTTGTTGTAAAATCCATAAGATGTCACATTAATACCAAAGACTTCATCAACTAAGACTTTTATAATAAGGGTTTGTTAATGGCTATTTTAATAAATATTGGTGGGTTATTAGCATGGAAAATAATTTCACCATTAATCATGTCCTCTTTAAGGAATTCAATGGAAGGTTTGGAAGACAGACACAAGGTTTCAATGGTGTTGACATTAGTATGTTTAGGATCAATAGAAAATGGTTCTTCATTAATGGAGGATGGATCTTTAATTTATTGAAGTTGTTGCATAAGGAATTTTCAATGATAGGATGAAGTGCGAACCAACTCCATAATAGGAATCTTACAAGGCATAGAACTAATTTCTTCAAGAAAATTCCAATGAGATTTAGAAGAACCATCATGAGTTTTAGAAGGTAAATTATTTTTGGAAGGTATGGATGTGGTTAGAGGATTGGAAGGAGGAAGTTGTTCCTTAGGTGCTTCGAAATCAACATTAGTGGTGTTAGTATTTTTAAGAAGCTGTTATTCTAAAGATGGATTTTTAGGCTTGGTAATGAGATCTTTATGAGACAATTTACAATAATAATTGACCTTGGTAGTGTTAATGTATTGAGAATTGTTATAGTATTAGTCATAATCAGCATCAATGGCATAGACATCCTTGACATTTGCTTGATTATTAGAAGAATTTTTTTGGTTATTAGAGGTAGAAGTTTTGAAATTTTGTTGCTTGTGAGAAGAAATAGTCTATTCTTGATGATGAATATTGATCATAGCTTCATGATTGAATGAATCACCAATCATATAGGAGACAGCAAATTTATTTAGCCCTCTACAATATTCATGAGAATGCCCAATGTCAGTATCGAACCAGTAAAAGAGATTAGGATCATACCACTTAGGAGAAGCATTGGGATAGATGAAAAGTTTATAGGGTGGTAAAAATTATTTCATTTATTGAACCAAAAGAGGTGTATGAGAAGGTGAAGGAATATCAGTTTTGGCAACCCCTTATTTGGTTTGTAGAGCATTACTAGTGATAGCATTAGATGTTTGGAAATATCCTTTGAGAAGTTTAGGATTAGGTTCAAATTGCTTCATTAGAAAGTCTTGATGCTTATCTTGATCAAGAGCTTCATTAAGTGTTTGAGGAGCAAAGGTTCAAACCTTATATTGGAGAGTAGGAGTTAAAGCCATGATAAAGAGTTTGAATAAGTTATCATCATTTATGTTATGATCAACTTTGTGAGTTAAATATTTCCATATTTTAATAAAGTCATGAATTGATTCAGTTGGGGATTGCTTAGCATTGATAAAGTGGCTAAGGAAATTTTCAATAAAATCATTGTGTTGAAACTCTTTAACCAAAGGATTAACCAAATCTTCAGGTTACCAAATAGAATGTTGGGGTATTTGATTATACCATTCTAATACATCACCGTTAAAAGTTTTGACTAAGAGTTTAGTGGTGGAAAAGGTATTAGTTTGGATCCATTCTTTGTAAAGGTTACCAAAGGCTTTGAGAAATGAGGTAGGGTCCTTAGTCCATCATATTTGATAGTTGGAGATATGTTACCAATATCAATGGAAATAATGAAGGGAAGTAAAGGCTTATTTTGAATGGTTTGAAGCATTTTGTTATTCATTATGAGTTGAGGAATAGCATTACTCGAGGCATCCCTAAGAGGTGGAGGAATATAATTAGGAATAGATTAAGGATGAATAGTTGGAGGTTGATTAGCCACTTTGATTAAGTGTTGTTGAATTTGCATCATTTGGTTGGTGTTAGAATTTTACATAATATTTGTTTGTTGAATGATTTGGGCTAATAGTTGGGTTTTATTAGGAGGTTGGTTAGTGTTTATAAGATCATTCCCCATATTGGTATTAGGGGGATGATGGATAGAAGAAGGATTAGTGGGATTTCTAAGTAAACTTATATCATACACTCTTACATTAGTTTGAGTATTTTTAGAATTTTCTTGGTAAGTGTTGGGTGAATATTTTGTTGATCAGCTAACTGATGAGAAAAATAGGTCTCTTCAACCACAGCATAGGGAAATTAGTCAGCCAGATGTGCAGGTTTACTACATCAAAAGGGGACAAATCTCTCCTCTCATCAAGGGGAGGTTCCCTGTAGATATGTAGGAGTTATATACTATATATATATATAAACAAAAAATAACACTCAAGGGTAGGATAAACCATCCATCTCTCTTTTTTCAGAGATGATGTTCACAAATCAAAGGAGAAATCCTGGTGAAATGATAGAAGACACTCCTCTTCTTTTAGAAGTGTTGTTCAGTAGACAAAAGGATTCTTTCATGTGATGATAAGTAAATGTAACAGGATGTAGTAACACAGCAGGATGAAATGAGGCACAAACTCTCCATCTCAATTGCCAAAGAGTGAAATATGAAAGAAAATGAGGGCACAAAGTCATCCCAGGGTCTTTTACACAGAAATAGAATATGAAGGATAATGAGGGCACAACGTTGTCCCAGGATCCTTTACACAGGAATAGAAAAATAGACAAACTAAAGACAATTCTGGTAGCACAAAGTCTCTCCACAACTAGCTTCAGGACACCTTCCTGATCACTTTCACTAATTTTGCTTATTTAATCAAATGGACAAAAAATGTATTAAGGAAATAGACATAAAAACAATTTCCCCAACAACCAAGTTGTTCCAGCCAAAGTCTAAAAAGTCACTTGTTTTCTTATTCAAATAACGAAATATGATCAACAATTTGAGCTCAAAGTCTTAGCAATGTCTTTCAATTTGGGCAGAGTTTCATTTTTGATTACAGATTGAGATCCCTAAAAAAATAAGAGAGAGTCCAATATATAGTGCTCCAAGAAAGACTTGGGTTATTTGTTTCACAAAAATGTGTTACAATGCATTCAATGCCTTTAATGCATTTTAAATTTTTCCCATTAGCTATGCTAGAATCAAGCGTCAGTCTTTAATATGGGTTGCCTGATGTGTTTCCTGATGTGCTCGCAACTATTTGCTTTACTCGATGCAGAAAAATGAACCATGCCATTGAATGTTCGTGCTCTTCCAATGTCCACCTGGTGGGTTTTTTACCTTCTAGAAACATATCTTATGTGTGGATATTTTTGATCTGTCTCCATCATTACCCCTTTCCTTTCTATATTTCACCCTTATCTGTGTGATCTAAGCTCTCAAGCTATCTCTTTCAGTCTTGTTAGCTCCTTACACTCTTCCATCAGTGGTTTTTCCCTTTGGCATTATGGCCTTTTGCATTCAGGTCTATGTTCTAGCTTTCAAAGATCAATGGCTATTTCATTTCCATGAATTTGACATTTTCAAGCCTGTCATCACTTGAAAGCCAATAGCTAGTTTATTACCCTAAATTTGACGGCTATAGGGACATCACCAGACGTTTGGATCCCAACGACTAGTTCATGATGCTCAAATTTGACATCTACGGGCCCGTCAATCTCCTCAGCAATTCCTTTAGCATTCTTGTTTTGTCCTTCTTGGAGGGGACCTACCCTTTGGGGTCTTGAGAAATGGTTCATTTTTCTTGGTGAGAGCCCCCCGCAAGGGCACATACCCTTTGGGTGGTCTTCGGATGGCCTTCAGGCTTCTTTCTCCTTGGTGGGTTTTGTCTTCATCAGCAGACTTTCACTTCAGGGTTTTCTTCAGACAAAGGTCTAAAGGAATTCCTTTAGACATTTTGTCTAAAAGAATTGTTCCTTTCCTTCATTCTTTCTTTCGGTGGGCTTTTGCTTTTCATCAGGCTTTCTCCCTGAGTGAATTTCTTCAGACAAAATGTTTGAAGGAATTCATTCGAACATTTTGTCTGAAGGACTTGTGCCTTGTTTACTTTTTTACAAGAACTTTTTTGAAAGAATTCCCTACTCTTCACTTTGTCTTTGAAATGGTTTGCTTGTTCCCTACCTGCCCTCTGCAAGGGTTGTTTGTCCTTGGTTCACTTTTCCATAGGAATTTTCTTTGTCCGCTTTTGCTCACTGCCCTCCGTAAGGGCACTTGTCCTTAGGGCTCTTGGAAGACCCCTTTGAACTTCTTGATTGAAAAAATGACTAAGTGTTTAACCTATTTCTTTCCTATAGAGTTCATAGATCTGGGGGAGTCCATAGAAGTGAGAAACCAGCCTGCAGAGTTCATAGTTTTGAGGTCTTGAGAGTCTGTAGATTTGAGTTTGCCTAAAAATTCTATAGATACCAAGTCTATAGTTTTCTCTAACTTTGAAAGAGTCAATAGATTTGAGTCTGTCTACAGATTCCATAGAAACCAAGTCCATAGTTTTCTCTAACTTTGAAAGAGTCTGTAGATTTGAGTCTGCATGTAGAGTCCATAGAAACTAAGTCCGTAGTTTTCTCTAACTTTGAAAGAGTCCATAGATATCTAGCTGGCAGAGTCCATAGAAACCATTCGTGAAGACCATAGTTCCACCCTACAAAGTTCATAAAAACAAGTTCATAGAATTGGGGGAGTCTATAGATTTGAGTCTGTAGAACTAGTGGAGTCCATAGATATGGCCTGCAAAATCTATAGAAATTGGCTTGTAGAGTCCATAGATTCAAGCCTACAGAGTCTGTAGTTTTCTAAAATGCTTGAAAAATGGAGAATTTGAATGCACAGAACAATTTTTGGGAAGGGAAGAGATAATTTTAGCTTGTGGGGCCAAAATAGTTCAAAATAGTTCAAATGTTGTCCAAAAAATGATTGATATTTTTGGGGGACAATAGCTGGCTCTAGTTGGGGAACTTCCTTCAATTGAAAATAGGGAATAGTTGAGGGGAGTAGAAACTAGAATATCCAGTTCCTTGAAGTGTGCCATTGCGCTATGGAGTCATACTACCCAAAAATAAAGGTGCCAAAAACAAAAATGAAAAGCACAAAATAGAACTAAAGACTATACAACTATACATATATACAGATGATCTTATTTGATGCCTCAAGATTTGAAGTGCTTCAGATGTCGCCCACTGTGAGACAGTGAAAATGGCATTCCATCCTCATAAACTAGTAAGAAACCATTTTCTATCTAGAATCAGTGATGGGCAAATGGAAGTCTCCACTAGGAATCACATTTTCTATGCACTCCTTTTGGTTCTCTCTTCTTGCCCCATAGCAAGGTGTGGTCTCCAATCTGAAAACCATAAATCTTTGCTCTCTTGGCAAAGAGTTCCTTTTCTTGACTTTGGCATGTAGCAGTATGGTCCACTACCATAGCTTGTTGCTCTTCTGGTTCAATATAGCACATGATTTGATTGTCCCCATCAGATACTTGACAAACCATCAGCTCAGCATCTCCTTTGGCATGAAGGAGTTTGACACCTTTGTCTTGAGCAGCCTTCAACCTGAGTAACAGAGATTCATACTCAACAACGTTGTTGGTGTTTTTAAACTACAACTTATATGAAGAAGGAAAGATATCTCCTTAAGGAGATATCAACACATTCTTGGCTCCAACACTGCTAAAAGAGCAGCTGCCATCAAATCCTAGTATCCATACATCATTAGAAACTACTCCTTTTTTAGATTTTTCTTTGCTTGGGAGGGGGAATTCTTCTATGTTTGCATTACATTCTATCATGTATTCTACTGTTCTATCTGAACTAATTTTTAAATTGTCATTTTCATGGGTTTCATCAGCTAAAACATAAGTATCTTTTGTGGTCAAAAAATAATTACCCATACCTGAAGACTCAAACAAAATTTGGAATTCAGGGGCTGATGTCTAAGTGACAACATATTTTGCCTCCTTTTCAGAAAGTAACTTCTGCATGATGCCTTTGACAGGGATCCTCACATCAGATAGTTCCATGCTCAACTCTCCTTCAACATCCTTGTAAAAATTTCATCCAAGTAGAATGCCATATGAGGCTAGGATGTCAGCCACTAAGACTGTCATCTTGATTCTCTTTTCTAGGAATGTTGCAAACACAAATTTGGTGTCCTTGATCTCTCCCAGCAGTGGCACTTGTTTGTTCTCCATGGAGAAACATATACCAAATTTTTTTTTTAGTGTAAGACCAAGAGATTCTACCATTTTGGTAGGCATGACGTTGTTAGATGCACTAGAATCAATGATGTAGTTGCTTAACTTGTGACCATATATCAACAGGGAAACATAGAAAGGCTCTATTTTCCCAGGGGCAATAGGAGGAGTGATGACAAGATTATTTGGGATGGGCATGTTCTTTGGAGGATCATGAGTTACCATTTTAATCTCTTGTATTGCAGGGATGATTGTATTCTTCACACACTGAACTAACCTATCCAACTGCTCAAGATTGGATTAAAGAATTCAAATTTAGATAGTTGAATTTTGGTCTTCTTGACATGGTCAATTATGTCAAATGACTGAAATGGACTAGGAATAGAGGAAGATAGTTCATCTTTTTGGTTTTTAGGAGGGGTGGTACTGGTCTATGGAATTGAATTTGAAGATGGAGGAATGCTTGATGTATTTACCTTTTTATTACTCACTGGGTCCTTTGACTGGAAAGCCAGAGAAGTTCTTCATTTGGCAATTGAAATTGTAGGCTAAAAAATTTTCCCTATTTTTACTTTATCAGCTTGATGGGCTGACTGGTTCTGGGACTGAGTGAATATAGCATATGATCCATCAACTGCTTCACCTTTATCTCTGGGTTCATCTTGGTAATTTAGGAAACCAATGTTGGAGTCACCAGCTGATTATTCTTGCTCTACTGCAAAAATATTAGCATCATTTTTTTACTCAAACTCAAGTTGGAAAGATAAATCATGTTTTGTTTCAAGATATCCAACTGCTGAGTTAGCTGGTGTTGCTTCAATGGCAAGTTTCCCCTATGGGGAAGGTAGATGATTTGGTTTCCCTTGAATTCTAGCAGCATTGCCTTGATATGACTGGTTTAGAAATGTCCTCCTTGGCATATCTTGATAAGGAGTAGACATACCTTGGGCCACTTGTCTTTTCAAGGCTAGTAGTTCATTTTCCAGCTTTTACACCATTTGATCAGTGGTGCCTGTAGATGAATATTTAGAAGATGAAAAATATTTACCTCTGTTAGGATCTCTCCTTATCTTTCCTACCAAGATAAGGTCATCTTCCATCTCAGTGACCAAATCCTAAGCTATAGCAAGGTCTATTTGGCCAGCACATCGCAACAAAAAACTTACTTCATGCAGCTGAGAGTTGATGAAGAAACATTTGAGATTCTTAGGTATTGGCTGAGCAATAGCAAGAATCATGTTCCTCAATTTGTCAAACTTGGCTATGAAATCCCTCATTGGTTCATAAGGCTCCTTCTTCATTTGTGTGAGTTGGGCCAGCAGGGCATGTGCATCTTCTATAGGCTTGAACCTCACTTTGAACTTGGCTTTGAGTGTGTTCCAGTCAGTTACTAACCAAGCCTACAGATGATAGAACAAGTCTACAGTAGCACCTTGTAGTGTTTCTATGAAAAGCCTAACTGCCACATCCTCAAATTATATTCCTATTCACCACAGGCTATGCTAAAGTCTATAATATATTCATCAGGATGAACCTTCCCATCACCATAGAATTTGGGGAAATTTTTCTTTGAGCTACGTGGAAGTTCATGCAGGGGTGGAGTTAGATTAAGTGGTCCAAAAGAGTTACCCTAAGGGCTTTGAACTACCATTGTATGGCTATGAAAAGGTGGAATAAGAAATCTCATAGGGGTAAGTATTGACAAAGCTTTATTAATAGTAGAAATGGACGCTTTGCCTAGTAATGGAGACTTGACTTTAGTAGGAGGAAAGCTCCTGGTTCATTGGAGGTGAGATGGTGAAAGAAATAGATCATAATTATTTTACTGTACCAACTCAAATACAGGGTTGATAATACCTTTATCCCTTTGGCTTTGCGTATAGCATGGAATTTCTAGATTGTAAAACAAAAATGAAAAAGAACTGGCCCTGCTTCAGCTTGAAGCTTGAGGCTTCAAACTGCGCATTCTATCCTAGTTGGCATGGAAGTGGAGGGAGATGGTAAGGCTATAATGATAATGGTTAAGACACAGAATGGAGTCACTAGAGTCTATAATGGATAAGGGTAGGAATTGCTTCGATCTGAAACTTGAGGCTTTAGATTGCACATTCATCCCCGATGGAGTCACCAAAAATTGTTGGGTGAATATTTTGTCAATTAGCTAACTAAGGACCAAAATAGGTCTCTTTAATGATAGCATAGGGAAATTGGTAGGCCAGATGTGTAGGTTTACTACATCAAAAGGGGACAAATCTCTTATCTCATCAAGGGGAGGTTCCCTGTAGATATGTAGGAGCTATATACTATATATATAAATAAAAAATAACACTCAAGGGTAGGATAAACCATCCGTCTCTTTATTTTTAGAGATGATGTTCACAAATCAAAGGAGAAATCTTGGTGAAATGATAGAAGACACTCCTCTTCTTTCAAAAGTGTTGTTCGGCAGACAAAAGGAATCTTTTGGGTGATGATAAGTAATTGTAATAGGATGCAGTAACACAGCAGGATGAAATGAGGCATAAAGTCTCCACCTTAAATGACAAAGAGTGAAATATGAAATATAATAAGGTCACAAAGTTGTCCCAAGGTCTTTTACACAAAAATAGAATATGAAAGATAATGAGGGCACAAAGTCGTCCCAAGATCCTTTACATAGGAATAGAAAAATAGACAAACTAAAGACAATTATGGTAGCACAAAGTCTGTCCACAACTGGCTTTAGGACACCTTCCTGATCACTTTCACTAATTCTACTTATTTAATCAAATGCACAAAAAATGGATTAAGGAAATAGACATAAGAACAATTTCTCCAACAACCAAGTTGTTCCAGCACAAAGTTTAAAAAGTCACTTGTTTTCTTATTCAAATAACAAAATATGATCAACAATCTGAGCTCAAAGTCTCAATAATGTCTTTCAATTTGGGTAGAGTTTTGTTTCTAATTACAGACTGAGATCCCTAAAAAACAAGAGAGAGTCCAATATATAGTGCTCCAAAAAAGACTTGGGTGCTTTGTTTCACAAAAATGTGTTACAATGCATTCAATGCCTTTAATGCATTTTAAATTATATCCATGGGCTATGCTATAATCAAGTGTCAGTCTTTAATATGGGCCACTTGATGTGTTTCTTGATGTGCATGCAACTATTTGCTTTACTCAATGTAGAAAAATGGGCCACGCCATTGAATGTTCGTGCTCTTTCAATGTCCACCTGGTGGGCTGCTTTACCTTCTAGAAACATATCTTATGTGCAGATATTTCTGATATTTCTCCATCATTCCCCCTTTCCTTGTTGTATTTCATCCTTATCTATGTGATCTAAGCTCTTAGGCTATCTCTTTCAGTCTTGTTGGCTCCTTACACTCTTCCATCAGTGGTTTTTCCCTTTAGCATTTTGGGCTTTTGCATTTGGGTCTGCATTCCAGCTTTCAAAGATCAATAGCTATTTCATTTCCATGAATTTGACATGTTTGGGCCCATCATCACTTGAAATCCAATGGATAGTTCATTACCTTGAATTTGACAGCTGCGGGGACATCACCGAATGTTTGGATCCCAACGGCTAGTTCACAGCACTCAAATTTGACATCTGTGGGCCCGTCAATATCCTCAGCATTTCCTTTTGCATTCTTGTTTTGTCCTTCTTGGAGGGGACCTACCCTTCGGGGTCTTGAGAAATGCTTCATTTTTCTTAGTGAGAGCCCCCTACAAGGGCACATACCCTTCAGGCGGTCTTTGGATGGCCTTCGGGCTTCCTTCTCCTCGGCAGGTTTTATCTTCATCAGAGGACTTTTGCTTCAATATTTTCTTCAGACAAAAGTCTGAAGGAATTCCTTCAAACATTTTGTCTGAAGGAATTATTCCTTTCCTTCATTCTTTCTTTCGGTGGGCTTTTGCTTTCCATCGGGCTTTCTCTCAAGTGAATTTCTTCAAACAAAATGTCTGAAGGAATTCCTTCAGACATTTTGTCTGAAGGACTTGTACCTTGTTTACTTTTCCATGGGAACTTTTCTAAAAGAATTCCCTGCTCTTCACTTGGTCTTTGAAACAGTCCACCTATTCCCCACCTACCCTCCAACGGCTGTTTGTCCTTGGTTCACTTTTCTATAGGAATTCTCTTTGTCTGCTTTTGCTCTCTGCCATCCACAAGGGCACTTGTCCTTCGGGCTCTTGGAAGACCCCTTTGAACTTCCTGATTAAAAAAATGACTAAGTTTTGAACCTATTTTTTTCCTACAGAGTCCATAGAAACCAACCTATAGACTCTATAAAAATGAGTTCATAGATTTGGGGGAGTCCATAGAAGTGAGAAACCAGCCTACAAAGTCTTTAGTTTTGAGGTCCTGAGAGTTCATAGATTTGAGTCTACCTACAGAGTCCGTAGATACCAAGTCTATAGTTTTCTCTAACTTTGAAAGAGTCCATAGATTTGAGTTTGCCTATAGAGTCTGTAGAAAACAAGTCCATAGCTTTCTCTAACTTTGAAAGAGTCTGTAGATTTGAGTCTACCTGCAAAGTCTATAGAAACCAAGTCTATAGTTTTTTCTAACTTTGAAAGAGTCCATAGATATCTAGCTGGCAGAGTCCATAGAAACCATCCATGAAGACCATAGTTCCACCCTACAAAGTTCATAGAAATGAGTTCATAAAACTGGGGGAGTCTATATAATTGACAGAGTCAGTAGATATGGCCTATAGAGTCCATAGAAATGGGCCTACATAGTCTATAGAAATGGGCCTATAGAGTCCATAGATTCAAACCTGTAGAGTCTATAGTTTTTTGAAAAGCTTGAAAAATGGAGAATTTGAATGCACAAAACAATTTTTGGGAAGGGAAGAGATAATTTTGGCCTATGGGGCCAAAATAGTTCAAATGTTGTCCAAAAAATGATTGATATTTTTGGGGGACAACAGCTGGCTCTAGTTGGGGAACTTCCTTCAGTTGAAAACTAGGAACAATTGAGGGGAGTAGAAACCAGAATCTCTAGTGCCTTGAAGTGTGCCATTGGGATATGGAGTCATGCTACCCAAAAAGAAAGGCTCCAAAAACAAAAATGAAAATCATAAAATAGAACTAAAGACTATACAAATATACATATGTACAGATGATCTTATCTAATGCCTCAAGATTTGAAGCACTTCAGATGCTGCCCACTGTGAGATAGTGAAAATGGCGTTCCATCCTGATAAACCAGTAAGAAACCATTTTCTCCCCAGAATTAGTGATGGGTGAATGAAAGTCTCCACTAGGAATCACATTTTCTATGCACTCCTTTTGGTTCTCTCTTTTTACCCCATGGCAAGGTGTGGTCTCCAATCTAAAAACCATAAATCTTTTCTCTCTTGGTGAAGAGTTTCTTTTCCTGACTTTGGCATGTAGTAGTATGGACCACTACCATAGCTTGTTGGTCTTCTAGTTTAGTCTAGCACATGATTTGATTATCCCCATCAGATACTTGACAAACCATCAGCTCAACATCTCCTTTGGCGTGAAGGAGTTTGACACCTTTGTCTTGAGCAGCCTTCAAACTGAGTAACAAAGATTCATACTCGGCAGCATTGTTGGTGTTGCTAAACTGCAACTTGTATGAAGAAGGAAAGATATCTCCTTGAGGAGATATCAACACAATCCTAACTCCAGCACCACTAGAAGAGCAGCGGTCATTAAATCCTAGTATCCATACATCATCAGAAACTACTCCTTTCTCATATTTCTCTTTGCTTAGGAGGGGAAATTCTTCTATGTTTGCATTGCATTCTATCATGTCTTTTGTTGTTTTGTCTGAAATAATTTTTAGACTGTCATTTTTGGGGGTTTCATCAACTGAAACATGAGTATCTTCTATGGTCAAAAAACAATTACCCATACTTGAAGACTCAAATATAATTTGGGCTTCAGGGGCTGATGTCTAAGTGACAACATATTTTGCCTCCTTTTCAGGAAGCAGCTTTTACATGATGCCTTTGACAGGGATCCTCACTTCAGAAAAGTCCATGCTCAACCCTCCTCCAACATCCTTCCATAAATTTGATCCAAGCAGCATGCCATATGAGGCTGGGACATCAACCACTAGGACTGTCATCTTGATTCTCTTTTCTAGGAATGCTGCAAATGCAAATTGGGCATCCTTAATCTGTCCCAGTAGTGGCACTTGTTTATTCTCCATGGAGAAACATCTACCAAATGTTTTGGTTAGTGTAAGACCAAGAGATTATACCACTTTGGCAGGCATGATGTTGTCAGATGCATCAGAATCAATGATGAAGTTGCTAAGCTTGTGACTGTTTATCAACAGAGAAACATAGAAAGGCTCTATTTTCCTAGAGGCAAGAAGAGGAGTGATGACAAGATTATTTGGGATGGGCATGTTCCTTGGGGGATCATGAGTTAACTTTCTAATCTCTTGTCTTGCAAGGATGGTTATATTCTTCACACACTGAACTAACCTATCCAACTACTCAAGATTAGATTACAAGAATTTAAATTTAGATATTTGAATTTTGGTCTTCCTTACATGGTCTATTATGTCAAATGACTGAAATGGATAGGAACAGAGGAAGATAGTTCATCTTTTTGGTTTTTAGGAGGGGTGGTACTGGTCTATGGAATTGAAGTTGAAGGTGGAGAAATGCTTGATGTATTTACCTTTTTATTACTCACTGGGTCCTTTGACTAGAAAGGCAGAGAAGTTCCTCGTTTGGCAATTGAAATTTTAGGCTGAGAACTTTCCCCTATTTTTACTTTATCAGCTTGCTAGGCTGACTGGTTCTAGAACCGAGTGAATACAGCATATAATCCATCAATTGCTTCACCTTTATCTCTGGGTTCATCTTAGTAATTTAGGAAACTAATGTTGGAGTTGCCAGCTGATTCTTTTTGCTCTACTAAGATCGGTATCATTTTCTTTCTCAAACTCAGGTTAGAAAGAGAAATCATGTTTTGTTTCTAGATATCCAACTACTGAGTTAGTTGGTGTTGCTTCAATGGTAAGTTTCCTCTATGGGGAAGGTAGATGATTTGGTTGCCATTGACTTCTGGTAACATTGCCTTGATATGACTAGTTTTGAAATGTCCTCCTTGGCATATCCTGATAAGGAATAGACATACCTTGGGCCATTTGTCTTTTCAAGGCTAGCAGTTCATTTGCCAGCTTTTGCTCCATTTGATCAGTGGTGCTTGTAGATAAATATTCAGAAGATGAAGAAGATTTATCTTTGTTAGGATCTCTCCTTATCTTTCCTGCCAAGATAAGGTCATCTTCCACCTCAGTGGCCAAATATTGAGCTGCAGCAAGGTCTATTTGGCCAACATGTCTCAGCAAAAAAACTTACTTCAGGCAGCTGAGAGTTGATGAAGAAACATTTGAGATTCTCAGGTGTTGGCTGAGCAATAGCAGGAATCCTATTCCTCAATTTGTCTAACTTGGCTATGAAATCCCTCATTGGTTCATGAGGCTCCTTCTTCATTTGTGTGAGTTGGGCCAGCAGGGCATGTGCATCTTCTGCAGGCTTGAACCTCGCTTCAAACTTGGCTTTGAGTGTGTTCCAGTTAGTTAATGATTGAGCCTATAGATGGTAAAACCAATCTACAATATCACCTTGTAGTGTTTCTACAAAAATCCTGACTGCCACATCCTCAAATTCCATTCTTATTACACCACAGGCTATGCTGAAGGCTGCAATATGTTCATCAGGATAAACCTTCTCATCACCATAGAATTTGGGGAAATTTTTCATTGACCTGCATGGAAGTTCATGCAGGGGTGGAGTTAGACTAAATGGGCCAAAGTGTTACCCCAAGGGCCTTGAACTGCCATTGTATGACTATGAAAAGGTGGAATAACAAATATCAGAGGGGTAAGTATTGACAAAGCTTTATTAATAGCAGAAATGGATGCTTTGCCCATTAATGGAGACTTGACTTTAGTAGGAGGAAAGTTCCTAGTTCATTGGAGGTGAGATGGTGAAGGAAACAGAGCAAAATTACTTTGCTATACCAACTTGAATATAGGGTCGACAATACCTTTATCCCTTTGGCTTCATGTATAGCGTGGAGTTGCTAGATTATAAAACAAAAATGGGAAAAAAATTGGCCCTACTTTAGCTTGAAGCTTGAGGCTTCAAACTGCGCATTGTATCCCAATTGGTGTGGAAGTGGAGGAAGATGGTAAGGCTATAATGATAATGGGTAAGACACAGAATGGAGTCACTAGAGTCTATAATGGATAAGGGTAGGGACTACTTCAATCTGAAACTTAAGGCTTCAGATTGCACATTCATCCCCAGTGGAGTCACCAAAAACTATTGGGTGAATATTTTGTCGATTAGCTAAATGATGAGAAAAATAGGTCTCTTCAACCATAGCATAGGGAACTTGGTCAGCCAGATGTGCAGGTTTAATACATCAAAAGGGGACAAATCTCTCCTCTCATTAAGGGGAGGTTCCCTGTAGATATGTAGCAGCTATATACTATATATAAATAGAAAATAACACTCAAGGGTAGGATAAACCATCCATCTCTCTTTTTTTAGAGATTATGTTCACAAATCAAAGGAGAAATCCTGGTGAAATGACATAAGACACTCCTCTTCTTTCAGAAGTGTTGTTCAGCAAACAAAAAGAATCTTTCAGGTGATGATAAGTAGCTCTAACAAGACGCAGTAACATAGCAGGATGAAATGACGCACAAAATCTCCACCTCAACTGCCAAAGAGTGAAATATGAAATACAATGAGGGCACAAAGTCATCCCAAGGTCTTTTACATAGCAATAGAATACAAAGGATAATGAGGGCACAAAGTCATCCCAAGATCCTTTACATAGAAATAGAAAAATAGACAAACTAAAGACAATTGTGGTAGCACAAAGTCTCTCCACACCTAGCTTTAGGACACCTTCCTGATCACTTTCACTAATTTTACTTATTTAATCAAATGGACAAAAAATGTATTAAGGAAATAGACATAAGAACAATTTCCCCAACAACCAAGCTGTTCCAGCACAAAGTCTAAAAAGTCAATTATTTTCTTATTCAAATAACAAAATAGGATCAACAATCTGAGCTCAAAGTCTTAGTAATTTCTTTCAATTTGGGAAGAGTTTCATTTCTAATTACAGACTGAGATCCCTAAAAAAATAAGAGAGAGTCCAATATATAGTGCTCCAAGAAAGACTTGGGCACTTTATTTCACAAAAATGTGTTATAATGCATTCAATGCCTTTAATGCATGTTAAATTCTATCTATGGGCTATGCTAGAATCAAGCATTAGTATTTAATATGGGCCACCTGATGTGTTTCCTGATGTGCATGCAAATGTTTGCTTTACTCGATGCAAAAAAATGGGCCACGCCATTGAATGTTCGTGCTCTTCCAATGTCCACCTAGTGGGCTGCTTTACCTTCTAGAAACATATCTTATGCACAAATATTTTTGATCTTTCTCCATCGTTCCCCCTTTCTTTACTATATTTCATCCTTATCTATGCAATCGGAGCTCTCGAGTTATCTCTTTCAGTCTTGATGGTTCCTTACACTCTTCCATTAGCGATTTTTCCCTTTGGCATTTTAGCCTTTTGCATTCGGGTCTAAGTTCCAACTTTCAAAGATCAACAGCTATTTCATTTCTATGAATATGATGTTTTTGGGCCTATCATTGCTTGAAATCCAACAGCTAGTTCATTACCCTAAATTTGATGGCTATGGGGATGTTACCAGATGTTTGGATCCCAACGGCTAGTTCACGGTGCTCAAATTGACATCTACGGGCCCATCAATCTCCTCAGCAATTCCTTTGGCATTCTTATTTTGTCCTTCTCGGAAGGGACCTGCCCTTTGGGGTCTTGAGAAATGGTTCATTTTTCTTGGTGAGAGCCCCTCGCAAGGGCACATACCCTTCCGGTGGTCTTCGGATGGCCTTCGGGCTTCTTTCTCCTCAGCGGGTTTTGTCTTCATCGGCAAACTTTCACTTTGGGATTTTCTTCAAACAAAATTCCAAAGGAATTCCTTTGGACATTTTGTTCGAAGGAATTTTTCCTTTCCTTCATTCTTTCTTTCGGCAGGCTTTTGCTTTTCATTGAGATTTCTCCCCGAGTGAATTTCTTTGGACAAAATGTCTGAAGGAATTCCTTCAGACATTTTGTCTGAAGGACTTGTGCCTTGTTTACTTTTCCACAAGAACTTTTCTGAAATAATTCCCTACTCTTCACTTGGTCTTTGAAATGGTCCACCTATTCCCTACCTACCCTCTGCAAGGGTTTTTTGTCCTTGCTTCACTTTTTTGTAAGAATTCTCTTTGTCTGCTTTTGCTCACTACCCTCCACAAGGGCACTTGTCCTTCAGGCTCTTGGAAGACCCTTTTGAACTTCCTGATTGAAAAAATGACTAAGTGTTGAACGTATTTCTTTCTTACAGAGTCTGTAGAAACCAACTTGTAGAGTCTGTAAAAATGAGTTCACAGATTTGGGGGAGTCCGTAGAAGTGAGAAACTAGCCTATAGAGTCCATAGTTTTGAGGTCTTGAGAGTCCGTAGATTTGAGTCTGCCTGCAGAGTCCGTAGATACCAAGTCTATAGTTTTCTCTAACTTTGAAAGAGTCTGTAGATTTGAGTTTGCCTATAGAGTCTATAGAAACCAAGTCTATAGTTTTCTCTAACTTTGAAAGATTCCATAGATTTGAGTCTACCTGCAGAGTCCGTAGAAACCAAGTCCATAGTTTTCTCTAACTTTGAAAGAGTCTGTAGATATCTAGCTAGTGGAGTCCATAGAAACCATATGTGAAGTTTGTAGTTCCACCCTGAAGAGTTCATAGAAATGAGTTCATAGAACTGGGGGAGTCCATAGATTTGAGTCCATAGAACTGGCAGAGTCCGTAGATATGGCCTGCAGAGTCCATAGAAATGGGCCTGCAGAGTTCGTAGATTCAAGCCTGCAGAGTCTGTAGTTTTTTGAAAAGCTTGAAAAATGGAGAATTTGAATGCACAGAACAATTTTTGGGAAGGGAAGAGATAATTTTGGCCTATGGGCCAAAAAAATTCAAAATAGTTCAAATGTTGTCCAAAAAATGAGTAATATTTTTGGGGGACAACAGTAAGTATAGAAAGGATTAGAACCATCAACTTCATCTTGAGGAATTATTTGTACCATGTTGTAGTTCATAGATGGAGGAGAAGAGGTTCCCCAAGAGTGATGGTGATCTTGGGAGGAATATAGGGGATGAAATGAACATCCCATATAGTACCTAAATGGATTCAATCTATCCAAAAATATTCTAATAGGATATTTCATTCTAACTAAAGAGAGATGAATAGAATGCAAATTTTGAAAGATAGAGAGTTAGATTAATAAACAAGGAAAGCAAGAAATTGGACAGGGTCGACTAAGTCGATTGATATAGAAAATAGGACCTATAAACTTTAAAGAGTCAACTAGGTCAGTCTAGTACAGTGAACAAAGGTAGAAAAAAGATGGAAAAAGAGTTGTAGACTATACAGGGTTGACTAGGTCAAGCCAGTACAGTGAATAGGGATTGAAAAAGGTATTGGGTCGAATGGGTCAATCCAGTACAATAGGCAAGGGAAAAAAACAAGGTGATAACAAGTTTATGAATTGAAACAAGATAATTTTTTCAACTAATCTAGGAAATTAAGAGCTAAATGGAAACAAACAATCAATTGGTTAATGCTAGCCAATCCAATTAAGGCAAACAAAACAAAATGCTGCACCAACATTAGATAATGCAAGTTTTTGCATACACAATTGAATAAAGAGCAAGCAATCAACTTGAAAAGTAAAGGTAACCAATTGGTCAACCTGATTATTAATTAGATTATTTAAGATGTGATTTTAATGTGATTGGAAGTTGGTTATAAGCAAGGTACTAGATAGAAATCTAAGGATGGTTTCAGGTAGTTTGGTATGAAAGGGACTGTAGTGGCAATAGTACATGCTTGGTATTGGGGCCTACCCCCTCGCTTCACACACTATAGTGATAAGGGTGTCAGGTGCTTAGCTATAATATACTATTAACCATGATTTATACTTGACCAAAGCATCAAGTCGGCTTCCCCTTTGGTGATGAAATCTAAGTAGGTTGGCCTATAGTAGACAAAATGTTAAAGTGCTTGTTTAGGTTATGTGATTTGATTATGTGTGCATAAAATAGAAATATTGAAACTAAGTGATTAATTGAACATCCCCTAATTATACTATGTGAACTATTCTAAGCATACAAATAATAGAAAAGAAAGTGTGAACTAATTACTAGCAAATATAAGGTTAATTCCAACTTTGAAACAAGGTATAGTGCTTCCACTATATGCACAAAATATAAAACAAGGCTGACAAGGTCAAACTTGTACTACAAAATCAAAGTTTGAAAATGAATTGGGTCGACAATATTGATCCAGTTATTTTAGACAGCACACAGAACATAGGATTGGGTCAATAGTGTCAATCTAGTTGACTATGCAAGGGTAGTTTTGAAGACTGCAAACTATGAAATGAAAAGATAGAAAGGAAAGAAAGAAATAAATAAGTAGAAAAGAACCTTGGTGGATTAGAGATGAAAATGAATAATATTTTTTATCTAGAACCTGGAAGTATGCTTGAGAAACCTACAAACTAGGTCGTCAGTATTGATCAAGCTGTATAAGAACCTGTTAAAAAGTGTTGAAATTGTAAGGGGTCGACTAGGTTGACCTAGTAGTTTGAATTGGGTGTTTGAAAGGCTAGAAACCTATATTGGGTCAACTAGGTCGATCCAGTTGCATGTTCCTAATACTTGTGCACAAATAAAAATATTTGTGTCAATGGAATCAATCCAGTATGTCAAAATATATGATAAAAATGATGATAAAATTAGATGAAATAAATTAAGGAAAAAGGTAAACAAATCTTTCAAGGATTATTTCACATCGAGTTTACCAAAATATATGCAATTGGAAATGCATCATGTATGTGGATTAATCCTAGATCGGATAAGATAGATCACACCTACACTTCCAATTGGGATACAGTTGTTAAGTAGGAGCATGACCAATATGGGGATCCACTAGACCTAATTATGGGATCACTTGTATCACTTGTCACAACACATCATGATAGGAAGGGTTCCAAAGCCTACAGTCTAACACAATCACATAACAACCCTAATGGATTCCTAAGGTTTTAAATGTTCACTCTATACTAATATTAAGAAAATAAAATCTAATCAAGTGCACACCAAAGCTTGTGGCACAAATGGGGGGTTAGGAGAAATAAAACAAACATGTAGAGGTAACTTTAATTAAATTAAGTATGAGTAACACCCTAATACATAAAATATGAAATATATTATTATTCAAGCCAACACTTTATGCTTACTTATATCTACTAAAAGAGAGGAGAACAAAGATAGAATATACTTACCTGAATGTGAACCCATTGAGACTCAATCTCTCCCTTTGTCAAAGGGGTTGTGCAAGAGGTTGTTATGGTTCTTAAGGATAACTTTGTAATTCCAAAAGCATCCAATACCTACCCACAAGACTATATTTTCTAAATAATAAACCTACATTAAGTATCCTCAAGTAGAATGGTGGAAGAGCAGATGGTGAAGAAGCATGAGTGAATAATAACTATTGATTACACATATGAATAATGATCAAAATTATCTTTTATATATAGGTGGATCTTACCCTAAAACCTTTTAGGAACATCAGTTGTATGGGGTCAACCCAGTGTATTTTTTAGGATAATTTACTAGGTTTGTACTATGTTGGCCAAAGGGATAACAAGCTTATAAAGTTAAGAATACCCCTAAATTATATTGGGTCAACCTACTACAACTAACATTTAAAAATGATTTTAAGGCAAGAAAAGAAGGAATGAAAGAGGAAAAAACTAAAGGAATACTCAAGGGAGGAGAAGTAGCTTAGGTAAAAATTTTGGGATCTGGTTGGATTAGTAATAATGTGGCAAAAAGGGACAATAATCCTATAAAGCACCAAAGGTATACCCACCTCTTTCTCAGTATACCCCTTAGGGCATGCACTCAAAGAGATTGAGTCTTAATGGGTTCTTGTAAGATATAAAGTGTCATTATTTGATAAAAGTTAAAAATATTATGTGGATATAGAATCCTCCTTATCTTCATTAATGCTCTTATTTTAGACACCACTAATTCATTCCATAAGTGTATGTTCTCTTTTTTAACCTCATTTACCATCTCTTTATACATTTGATGTGGATTAAAGTCATATTCTCTCTTCAAGACTTCATTCAAACTAGCATAGTCCTCATGCCTATGCTTATGTTACTGTTCTAATGCTCATTTGTCCTCATTTGCATCCTCTTGAGTGATCACTTCTTACTTCATGTCACCTTGCTTCTTATATGGCTGACCTACTTATTCTTCTTCCATCATCATGACTTGACCTTGAGTCTCTTCTTCCTCTTGGTTCCTCTTAAACACTACTTGATCATATGCTTATTCTTCTTGTTTCTTAAGCCCATGCATTGGCCCAACTATATCATCTCCTTATTTAAATCTCAAACCTGCATACACACATGTCAAATCATCATTAGTTTTAAATCCATGAGGCTTGATTTCCCCCTCCTTTATTTTTTTAGGCTACTTGCTCAACACCTTCAACTATCTCCTCACTTTGCACACTTCTCTTTGTCTTTTCCTCTTCTTCATGATGTCTTTGAGAGGCCATTTCACTCCTTTTCTTACTCCAACTAAAAATTTTGGTCCAAGTTCTTCCAAATCTTGCTCTAACTCTACTAAAATTATCTTCAACTCATCAATCTCTCTATTATCTACTTCCTCTTTCTTCACTTCCTTGTGGTAAACTTCTTATTTCAAGCCCTTCATGTTTCTCTCTCACTCTTTACGCTTCCCTCTCTCTTCACTCTTCACATTCTCTCTCTAGGTCTCTCTTGACTTATCTCTTCTTCTTGACAATCCTACCTACTTGTCCTTTTGATCTTCACTAGGTCTCTTTCGCTTTCTTCAAGCTCGCTTCTTGAGCTTTCTTCTTGGAGCTCTCACTAGATTTCTTCTTTCTCTCTCTTCACACCTCTTGGATTAAGGGATTTAACCACAACCTTCTCACTTTTATGCCTCTCTCATAAACCTGTAACTTTCTTTATCTGCCTTCTAAACAATCTTCACCATCCTTGCATAAACTAATCAAATATATAAATAAAATTCAAATTTGTACCTACATTTATGCATACCTTCTTCACCTACTTCCTAATGACCTTCTCTCTATAACACAAAATGATGCAAAGGTCATAAAAATATTTTCTCTAATGTATGAAATAAGAATAAACATCTTACCCTCTACCACATACCCATCTTTATCTTTGCCTTGCAATGAAACTTTCTTGATGTTTCTCAAGACCTCTACTCTGTTATATATGGTGTTTTTATTCTCTTATCACATTAAGGACATTATCCTTCTTCAGACAAGTCCCATTCAACTACATCATTTACAAATCATTTTATTCCTCTCACACTCTCAAACCATTTCATTACTTTACTACTCTAGTAATCCCTTATCCCTTTCTTATGAGTTTCACTTGGTTCAAAGGTTCATGACTCCTTCAAGGGTTCAAGAGTTCTTTGTCTTATTTGATGGTTCTTAGTAACTTAGACATGCTCTATATAATTTCCTCAAACTCTTTGATTCATTCATCAACTCCTCAACAATTCTTGTCTTAACCTTGACAACTTCTTACCTCTCACCAAATAAACCTTGTAGCCTTTTTTTGCTCATTTATTGCTTGTACAAAAAATTACAGTCTTGCATTGGTAAACTAATGGTATATTTGACTACCCTCTATCCTTATATTTCCTTTCATGAATTTTTAGGCTTTGTGTCAATGTTTAGGTCACTCTTTTAGGCCTTTTTAGGTTCTAATTAGGTCTTTTAGGCTTCTTTTACCCTAACTCTCACACAGTCCTTCTAAATCCATATGCAGAGGTACATGCTAACTCCAATATCTCCAAAATATCTTACATAAGAATAAATTATAAATAATGGCCAAGTTTTAGGCCATTTTGTTGGTTACATCTCTCATAATATGAATTTAAATTTTGAAACCCTAGAACAACATTTGCATAGCCTGTAACTACCTAAGAGTAAACAAATTTCATTTTCAAGCATTTCAATGGATTTCAAACCTAAATATTTTAATCTTGTTAATGAGGTGCTAGAATTTAATAATGTTGTTTCACTAAGTATAGGAGTCCCTTAATAAGTCATATAGATAGGTGTGTTAGGTTAGGGTAGTTAAGTCTTGTTAATGTTGATTAAAAGAGATCAAGAATCCATTAAAAGTAGTTATGGCTATATAAATTTGTAAATACTATTGTATAATTATAGTTTTTTGGATGATGAATTAAATTTGAAATAAATTTAACCCTAAAGGAAAAGATTAATGAAGTGTCTCAGATTTTGAAACTCACTTACATAATATATCACAGTTTGAATTTTATATTCAGTAGATTGAGAGTGTATGTAGATAAAAAAATTTGTTTTGTTTTGTTTTACTATGTCATTAAAAATAATAAGAAGTGATGTGTTTATTAAATTTAATATGTAAAGGATGATAATAACATGAATATATAAGTTTTTTTTTTTTATAGACATATTGCCTATAGTCAATGTTATTGCATCCTTAAAGTCATGATATAAATATGTGTGTGCTTCCATAGTAATAAGATTAAGTGGAAAGGATATTTGAAGTGTGTGTGATTGATAAATATTATTTAATCTTGAATAATCGTAAAACATGGTCCATTGTGTTTTGATAAAGATTTGTGGAGGAGACTAAATGCAAACCCTAAGTGGCCTATGTGAGGAGGTAGAAAGACAGCAAACATTTTGTGAGATAAGATTTTAAGTATGAACTAAGATGAATCTAAATATACATATTGGAGAGTATATTTTCATTATTCTTAAATTTTATGGCTATATTTCAAGCATTTAAACACATAATGATTTTTTAAACAACATACTAGGCTGTAGACACTGTGTAAGGACAATCCAAAACACAGAACTTGAAGAAATTAGTCTCTAGAAGTTTAAATAAGGAAGAAAATGGATAAGGAAGGTACATGGTAGTTATAAAAATCTCAAAGACCATTTACAATAATTTTAAATCCATTAAAATGTTTAAAAATGAAATTTGGTTAATCTCGGGTAGTTACAGGCTATGGAAACCCTATTCTAGGGTTTTAGAATTCAAATCCATATTCTAAGAAATGTAACTAGAAAAATGGTATAAAACTTAGTCATTAGTTATAATTTAGTCTTAGTTAAAATATTTTGGAGATATTGGAGTTGGCATATACCTCTGTGTATGGATTTGAAAGGATTGTGTGAGAGTTAGGGTGAAAGAAGCCTAAAAGACCTAATCAAAACCTAGAAAAGGCCTAAAAGAGTGACCTAAATGTTGATACAAAGAGTGAAACTTCATGAAAGGAAATAAGAGGATATAGGGTAGTCAAATATACCATTATTTTTCTAATACAAGACTGTACTTTTCCATACAAATAATAAAAGAGCAAAAAAGGCTACAAGGTCTGTTTGGTGAGAGGTAAGAAGTTGTCAAGGTTAAGACAAGAATTATTGAGGAGTTAGTGAATTAATTGAGGAGCCTATGGAGATTATATAGAGTATTTATAAGTTAATAATAACCATAAAATAGGATAGAGAACTCTTGAACCCTTGAAGGAGTCATGAACCTTTGAACCAAGTGAAACTCATAAGAAAGGGAGAAGGGATTACTAGAG
The DNA here is from genome assembly GCA_037957365.1 of Torreya grandis. Taxonomy (NCBI): domain Eukaryota; kingdom Viridiplantae; phylum Streptophyta; class Pinopsida; order Cupressales; family Taxaceae; genus Torreya; species Torreya grandis. The sequence continues at coordinate 7,057,640 of JARHVA010000011.1, forward strand.
TAGTAAAGTAATGAAATGGTTTGAGAGGGTGAGAGGAACATAATGAGTTATTAATGACATCATTTTATGGGATTTATCTAAAGAAGGATACTTTCCTTAAGGTGATAAGAGAACAAAAATACCATAAAGGATAGAGTAGAGGACTTGAGAAACATCAAGAAGGTTTCATTGTAGGGTAGAGCTAACGATGGGTACGTGGCAGAGGGTAAGATGTTTATTCTCATTTCATACATCAGAGAAAATATTGTTATGAAATTTGCATTAGATTACCTTCACACTATCTGGCATAATGAAAACAATGCAGATATGGTATTGTGTTTTGCGAGTAACCTACTTCAGGTGGTCTAAAATAGTGAGGCAGCTCATCGAGTAGTAGAGGCCTTAGTATGGAAGTAGTTTTGAGGTGGCCTCATTAGTTGGATGACTTTATTTGAGGTATTAATTGGGTTTGATCTACATTTTTCTAGTTCACACTATCTTGGTTCAGTTTTTCTAAGTGTTTTTTGGGAGCTGGAAGCTCATTGTGCTCATCTACATGATAATTATAGGGATATGGTGGAGGGCGTACAAGATGCTACCCATTTTTTGCATTCTTGGATGGAACCCAAACCATCTCTATTTCCCTTCATCATAAAATTTGACTCGGATGCCATCATATCACTAGCTTATTATTTGGTTAAATTCTGTTCAAGTTGGGGTTTGGTGGCCACTTTAGATACGTAAAATTCTAAGGCATAGGGTGGTGGTCACTACAGGGATTCTCAATTGATTTAGAATCATATTCAATAAATGGTGGACTTTTTAGTGTTGGGTGGTATATATGGACCCAATAAACATAATGGCTTAGTGATTGGCAATCTTAGACCTGGATGCAACGTAACATGGTCCAAACTCATCCCTGATATGTAATGTTTTTCTATATTTCTCTTTATGATATATGTTGCTTATTTTTATTTTTTCTCTGAGGTTATCCCTCAATTTTTATTTCTCTCCCTTTTAGGACTTGCATTTTGGATGTCAATGTCCACTCAGTTTGGACCACCTTCCATTTTCTATTTTGGAACATCTTTTTGTATAGGAGAGGGCCCTTAACCTCAATATCGATCAAAAAAATTGTTTTATGATGCCACGTAAATTACATTGGACTCATGCAAACCTTAACAACCTGATGATAATGTTACCTTGGTTCCAAAATTGAATGGTTATGTATCAAACCTAACATATTTTTTATGACTAAGCAACCCTAGGAAATGACTAAGTAGGTATAAGTCCAAATTATTAAGAATAGTCCAAATTATTTGAAATGATTTGTGCCCAAATGGTCTGAAAATGTCCAATTTATTTAGAATTTAGAAAAATTATTCTTGGAGAAAATTTTCTCCAGTCCACTTAAGTGTGTATAAGTCCAAATTATTCTAAATAGTCTAATTTATTCAAAATGATTTGTGCCCAAATGGTTTGAAATAGTCCAATATATTTAGAATATAGAAAAAAAATTGGAGAAAATTTTCTCCACTCCACTTTAGTAGATATAAGTCCAAATTATTCAAAATAGTCTAATTTATTTGAAATGATCAATGCCCAAATGGTTTGAAATAGTCCAATTTATTTGGAATATAGAAAATTTATTTTTTGGAGAAAATTTTCTCCACTCCACATTATAATTCTAAATTATTCAAAATAGTCCAATTTATTTGAAATGATCTATGCCCAAATGGTTTGAATTAGTCCAATTTATTTGGAATATAGAAAAAACATGGAGAAATTTTTCTTCGCTCCACTTTAGTGGTATAAGTCCAAATTATTTGAAATAGTCATTTTATGAAGGTACAAGATTTGATAGATGTTAATATCATTGATGTGAGAACTCCTATAAAGGCACCTAGAGCACAACCAATGAAAGAGAAAGCATTGAAAATATTTTCAGATCCATTTATAAATCATATGACTAATGAGATAATAGGAACTTCAAGTGTTCATTATAATTATTAGGCATATCCACCACCAACATCCTATCATAATCATACAATGGACACACACCCTCTTAATAATATCATTTATGTGTATCATACTACATTGCAAGCTAGACCTCCCATCACTTTCTCAGAATAGGAGATCATCGATTATGACTTAGATCTATATGCACTCTTTATATGAGCTTACATTGATCATCATCATATCTAGAGTGTCGTGGTTGACAAAGGGTCAAGCATTAACATGTGTACTATTGCACTTCTACAGTACTTGGGTTACTTAGAGTAGGATATTTATCAGACAAATATAGTTATGCATGGCTTCAATGGTCATGTTCAGAGCTCCATTGAGGAGATAGTACTTCCATTATAGGTTGGTCCCACACATGTGACTACTAGATTATTAGTTGTACCTAGTGTCAATATATTTGATATATTATTGGGTAGGCCTTGGATATAGTAGCTTTGAGCCATTCCATCCAACATACCATATGTCAAGTATATACATGTTAATTAGGTGGTTACAATCAAGGACCTTTTATATGAGTGTCCTTTACCTATTCCAAATCTAATTACATAATAGCCACTAGTCACATATCCACACATAACATCCATTAGCATACCTCTGATATTAGTTGAGGTCTACTCCTACAATATTACCATGTACAAATATGCTCCCATTGAGACATTTATTATAAAGACCCATGCGTTATAGACATGTGAATTCTAGAGAGCCTCTCTCTACCCTATTACCATCTAGATTAGTGTTACAACATAGATAACCCACACCAGCCATAACTTATTATACCATATGGATACCCAAGAACCCTATAGTTCATAGGGCTATTCAGTCGGCTCCACATATTCATATCCCCACTCCATAAGTAGATTCATATATAAAATACTTAATACAAATGATTTATTGATATCAGAAACCACCTCGCACATGATGTGCAGTCACTCTTCATTATTTGATATGGGACACCTTGATAGTGAGTTTCTTGTGAGACTCATCGGTTAGTATGTTATCATAGTTTACTTGTACATAGTTTCTCTTACCTTGATCCTTGTATATAGTTTGATTTTCATGTTGCTTGTACATAGCTTACACTCATATAATACAAAAATAATATAACATATTCAAAAATATAAAAACATTCAAATATTTAATCAAAAAATATAAATTTTAGATTATATGCATTTACATTTTTACATTCCTTATATTTTCTAGGTATTATATATGCTAACTATGCTAGTATGGTCAATTTTATCATATATACATGCTTCACTTGTTATTTTTAAGTGTTCATAGATTAATACAGGACTCAAGGCCTCTACAGAGATCTATATTTACTACTATTTACCCTTTTGGGCACATACATAGATACACATATTCAACATTGATACATTCTCCCATTAGGGACATTATACTACATAGTTTTTAATTGTCAGGTTACATCATTCTACACTACACTATTTTTTTGCGTGACTACCACTACTATAGACTCAACTTATGTACATATTTACTCTTAAATGGATTTGTACCACATGTTCATACATACTTTCATTTCTATCTTTCCTAGTTTAAATCTGATTGTACCTCTTATACATCTATTCAATGGCATTTGAATATTCCATTGTTCCATGTCTCTAAGCCAATTCATTTAATTATGTGTATGCTTTGGACATGTTCCCATGTCCTCGTGTGTGCCTTATTGATTGTGTATATAGACATTTAAACATGTCCTTCGATGTGTCTCTAAGCCAACCTTGATTTCTCTATGTGTATGTAGACATCGTAACATGTCCTTGTATGTTTGATCTTTATTATACTTAGTGACATATGCCCATGTCCCTTGTATTATGGGCCCTTGGACTACTTTACGTGCCTCATGTGTTTATATGTATATTTTCATATTTGTGTCATGGCCCTAACACTTGTCTCTTACTTATTACATCTTCATCTAGTTTGAGATGCATGAGGGACCTCATGCATCTCCCATTCCTCTTTGGGTGCCTTGATGGACATCATGCCTCATCCCACTAGGTAGTTACTCAAATTTGTTGTTCATAAATATGCTTACATTATTATATATATATATATATATATATATATATATATATATATATATATATATATATATATATATTAATAACCTTGTGAATATTATATCTAATATACATCATACATTACCAACTTATGTTCAAATCATATTACATTCCAATGTCATGTATACACATTATATTGGTTTCTCACACAAATATAATATGTTTTTAGTCTAACACACATAATGCATATCTTTTATTTTGAGGACAGTTATTGTAGAGGTTCAACAACTCCCCTCAAAATAGGGGGAATTCATAGGGATTTTTCATTTATATCAAGCCATCCTAATGCATTCAAAACACAATTTACAACATGAAAACATAGACTATAGATCTTAGATTTAGGAAAACACAATGAAAAATAATCACATATAGATCAATCTCAATTTTGCATAGAAATAACACAGTTGGTAAATAGTGTGACATAGAGGACACTATCATAATGCACTATAGATGAGGGGACCACACTACTCTTCAGTAGCCCTAAAAATAGAAAATTATAGAATTTATATAAAATTACATTAGGCACAGTCTAGGTTTACAAAATATTAGTCATATATTATCAAATATGTTCAATTTATGCTAAGTTATATCTATAATTATATAGGTTTGCTCAAATTGGGGGCATCATGCATAGCATTATCACTCCCATTTTAGTTTTAGATACTCATACATAGATTATTATGACTCATTCTAGAATCCATAGACATAGATATCAGAGTTGGGGGGCATGTACATGACACATTGTTCCAATATGTTCAGTTTGACATCAATACTCTTAGATGGAATGGAAGCTCCATGTCATTCTCCACATTATTATTCCAGACATGATTTGAACTAGGTTTACACTAGATTGATGTCTTATTCCATTTATAATGGTTGGCATTATTGAGTGGGCCTTGAGCTACATTATTGAGTGCTCAAGTGGCCCCTAATCCATTTTACATTCATGAGTGCCCGAGTGGTCCCTAAGCTATTTTACATTTCAAATTTATTAAGTGGCCCCAGATCCATCCTACATAGTTTTAGTTACATCATGAAATTTTAGTTGCATCATGTAGTTTTAATTTTAGATGCATCTACTACACATGGGTAGGCAATGATAGAGTCATATCCTACTTAAGTTCTTGAGACACCTACATAAGAGGGTTGGACAAGCCATTCATCTAATCCAAGTTATTCACAAATTATGATACACCAAAAAGGGGTGGGAAATGATGGATTTAAGGCCAACTTGAGTTATTGATCCACCCACCATGTGGATTGAGCAAGCCATCAACTCAGTCCAAGTTATTCATCATTTGATCACCATATACATGCACACATAAGATGTCACCAAGTTTTAGCATTGGTTCACGTATCCAATGAGGTGTATTCATTCATTTCCTCTTTTTCTCATTTGTTTACTTAGTTTTGTCTTTTGATTTTGATGTTTCTTAAGTAAAGACATATTCATTCATGTTTCATTTGTAGGACATGCAATGGAGCATGCTTCATAGACTCAAACCCATATTCATAGACTTCACCTCATATGTAAGTCTAGGTACGTCTCTTTTTCCTTTATCCTAATCATTTCAAATTATTGCATCTTATATAATAAGGGGTGAAGGGGAGATGTAGTCATCTAAAATGTCATTATTAATGCAATGAGTGTCACTTGAGACCACCTTATCCTTAGCTTAGCCTTTCTATATTTTGTGTGAGTCCAACCCACTCCCAGATATACCAAAAGCAACATCCAACCACCCAAGCCTTGTTTTTTCCTAGTCTTTCCACTTAGACATTAGTGAAATCCTTTAGACTAAATCATACTACGCTATTGACCAAAGGGTAGTGCACTAATGTCCCCTTACTCTTACTCTCCCAACAGATATCTTTATGTTTCTCTAAGCACCCTTAGGTTTAACCTAGACCTATTTCATGTCTTGACAAGCACTAGAATGCTATATATAGACCACTTTCATTCACTTATCCACTAGAGGAAATCATATGCAAATACTCATAAACAAACTCAGAAATACTTGTGAAAATCAAGGTCAATGATCCCTATTCTACCTTAATTTTGCATACACCCATTTACAACAGTCTAGAGCTCAGATTACTTAGATTTTTAGTCTCAAATCAAACTCAAAGCACTCAAACTGGAATTATAACTAGCATTCACTTATACTTACACCTGCACTTAGATTGGGAGAACTACATCAAGATTGATCCCCTTTTGATGTATTGGTATGTAGGCAACACTCAGCATATGGGGTGTTGATGTCACATCTAACCTACCCTATTAACACCACTCTTTTTCTACTTGTGCTCCTTAAATACCCTAACAAACATAGAGGCCTAGGGTTTGGCATTGAAATTAGTTAAAACAAGGAATAAATAGTGAACTAGTATTTTTGCATATAGGCACAGACTCCATAAAACAAGGTGAAGGTCCACCTAAAAGTTCATTATCATTGCTTGCAAAATAATACTAGCATGACATAAAGGACACTAGTATGGTGTGTTACTATCTAAAGGACCGTGCTATTATATAGGCAAGTATTTGACTCCTGATCACTATTCATAACACCTTGCATAATTTTTGTACCACTTTTTAGCCTATCACTTATTTATCTCAGTTAGTTTCTAGCTAAGTACATCTCTTGTAATTCATTTATTATTTATAGAATAATCAGATAAATTTATTATTTTACAAATTAGAGGTTGTTGATATTGTTATATTTATTCCATAATTTATCATTCCATCACTTTAGCAACCTAAGGTTTTACATTCCATATTCCCCTTAAAATTTAAATTATCATCTAAAATTTATAGAAGTTTAATGATCCAGATCATAAAATAATTCTCCACTTTGCATAAATTTGGGTGTGTGAAAAGTGTGGCCCAACTTTGTGAGGAAAAGTTTATCCCCTTGGGTTGGTTGTGACCAAGGGATAAACTCCCATGTGACTAGGGGATAGTTGTGACTTTGGTAGTCAGAGATAGGATGCTCATGAGTAGCTATCAAATATGGAGACTATAGGATAAATCTAGAGTTCTAGTAGGTGTAAGCATAGGGTATAAGTCTAATTTTGAGGTTGCAAGCATGTATGAAATCTCTACCATATTAAAAATATCTAGATCTGGTATTACTATGGAAAATACACCAAAGATCCACTTCAGGATCTCAATAAACCTAGCAAAATATTTTCCATTGGACACCCTAGATGGTACATATTTGTTTGAAATCCATGAAAATGCCTTAAAACCCTTCGAAATGACTGAAATTGATAGTCATGAAACCATTCATGTTTATAACTGATCCTATGGTTTTGGCACCTTATGAATATGATCATGCTAGTTATTTTTCATGAAAACCTACCAAATTATATATGACTATCAAGAGACACTTTTTTTTTGTTTTTTTTTAAATCTGGATCAACAAAGGACCCTAAAATAAGAGTAAAATATATGAAAGGGTGAATCTTCGATATGCTAGGTCAATAAATCATAGATATATGACATGAAAGTTGAAATTTAATATTTCACAATAATAATAATGGCATTCAGCTACTAGAAATGCTCTAATAACATGTTAGAGTGGGCCACAATTAAGATCAAGTCTGGATAGGATTGAATGCATGAATAAATTACCTATTATAGAAGTGAAATCAAACATGAGCCAAAAGAAGCACTATATTCAACAATTGAAATATTGAGAAGTTAGTATTAATATCATTATTCTTAGTTAATGATAAAAGATTTAGGAAAGGTAAACATATAGGTGGAAGATAATTATGTCCTCACATCCTCATGAATGTGGGATTATCTTTCACAATGACCTAAAAAGACACCTAAGCAAGCTAACTAAACATATGTAGGTAAAAACTATTTAATGGAGTAAAAACCTACACTAACATGACTAAGCAAAAGTTTCACAATATTTGTCAAAAAAAAATACAAAATTTCCCTTCTCTTAAAGGAACAAGTACTTAGAGATAATAATGGATTGATGATTTATAGATGTACCAAATTTGATAGCTCAAGTTTCCTTGATAAGCATTACATTTCTATCTTGAAAATGATATGGTATAGCAAGAAGCTTGAAAAGTGAATCAATTTTTTGATTGATGCTAGCAATGAAATTGAATTATTCTCAAAGTGGCCAAGCTTATGGGTGTTGGCATGGAAGTTGAGGTTCTCTTATATGGAGTCTTAAAATGTATTTGCACTAGGAAGCATAAGTAATGGGCCAAAATACTCAACATCAACTTCAAGTTCAATAATTTGATTACCTTTTCTATTAAGTTCTAAGTGAATCTATCTCATAGCAATGACTTTGGTATCTAGGGTAATTTTAAGATCATTAGGAGTTCTTGAATTTTTATCCATGGTATGGGTATAATCAATATACTCTAGTAAAAAAAAACTAAGCTTAGTTCTATTAGGATGGTTGATACATTTAGTGGATATTAATATGGATTTGATTTTAGTAGGTTGGTTGATAAACTTGGCTAAAGACAATAGTAGAAAATTTGATACATATGAAGTCAGAAACAAGAGGAATTGATATTTTATCAACACTATTAGGATCATGGTTGATATTGTCGGAGGAATTAGGAGATGCTAATAGAATTGTATAACTGGAAGTTGATGTCTAAAATGTATTGACACTCTATAGTGATTAATGGATGGTATAATTAGAATACCAAATCTAAACTATATTGGCACTTTATATGGGATAATTGTTGGTACATTTGAAGACATTTAGATGATTCTAGACTATACTAGGTTTGGTTGATATAGTCATAAGGATGAGATAATTTTTGAATTGAATCTAGTTGGTTGATATAGTAAGAAATAATGAGAAACTCATAAAAATTTTGAAAAACCCATAAAGTGTTTTCTAATGGTGGGTTGATAGGGGGAACATAACCTTTAGCTTCAAAAATATCATCTTTGTCAGTAGAATCCAATTAATAATATAGACTAATTGAACATCCCATTTAAAAGCATGGATCTAAGTAAGAGATTTATAGTAATGAAGCACATGTAAGTTCCTTGATTCATCTTGGGAAATGATATAATCAGCATCATATAATGGGGAAATATTAAAAGCATGTCTATGTTGTTGATAAATTTATTGGAAGTATCTTTAGCAGATATACCAATTTAAATAAAGGTATACATAGAAAGTTATAAGGGATCCTGGAAGTGTCTGGCCACCCCAAGGTCAATACGTATGAAATCATATTTTATAAAGGAATCTTCATTAACATTTTAAGGAGGTGGTATCTTAGTATCATCATGAAATGAGGTAAGGGTTATATCTCCTAGAATGAGAGATAAAGTAAGTAATTCTACCATGTAAGGAAGCAATCTATTAGTGTTACAAATGGTTTAAAATTCATTAAGTTCATAATAATCAGAAGACTAGCAAGAGTGACATGCAATTAAGGTTGCATGTTAAATAAAAAATGAATAGAGGGACTATTAATATAAATAATGGTTGGGATGCAAGATTGAGACTTAGTATTATGCAATTTGAGATCCCATGGATTGGAATTGGATTCATGTTTATAATGCTTACCATTATGATTTAACTCGATGCTTTGGCTACTGAAAGAATCAATAGTTCTCTTGTAATGAGTTTAAGGGTGGACTAAAATGAGGTTATAATATAGTGGAAGATCTAAGACCATAAGCTTGGTGTGCATTGTTTTAGGTTCAATTATAATAGAGATCAAAATATAACCAAGAGGCTTTTGATTGGTCTTATCAAATCCATGGCATGTAATTCTAGATTTTTTAAGGCCATATTTATAATGTCCAATTATTGTAATAACCAAAGTGAGGTAACATTGATTTGTGAACCATCATCCACTAACAATTTTCTTATGAGAGTGTCATTGATTCTGATTCTAATAAATAGAGGTGGATAATTGGCTCAAAATAGGGTTTCATCATTGATCATGTCATCCTTGGGGAAATCTAAGGAAATTTTCTTAGGATTAGGAGGATTATAGATGGATTAAAGTGCATGAAATTCATAGGTGCGAGACCTTTATAAGTTTAAGAAGGTGTTTCAAGTTCACTAGATGGGGATTCCTCTATGTCTTGAAATTATTTCATGAGAAATTTAAAATTATATGATGATGTCCTCATGAGTTCCATTAAATGAATATTTCAAGGCATGGAATTAATCTCATCTAGGAAGTTCCATTGTGTTTTTGGATTATAACCTTAAGGATACTTATGTTGTTTTGGAAGGTTGAATGTAGGAGGTAAAATAGAAGGGGGATTTGACATGTTAGAATGAGACTCTAGTGGTGGATCAGGCTCAACATTATATTTAAAATTGGAAAGAGTATTAGTAATGGTATATTTAAGAAGCAATTTTTCAGTGGAAGGATTATTAGTCTTGGTAATAAAATCTTTGTGATTGGGATTACGTAATTAGTTAATATTGGCTACATTCACATATTGAGAGTTAGGATAATAGTAATCATATTCAGCATCAACAACATTAAAAAAAAAATTAGAATTTTGTGTATTTAAATTAGACATTTGAGATGAGGGGGTTGATTTTCTTTAATTTTAAGATTTAGATTGGTTCTTAGAATCTTTTAGATATTCTTGATGACATTCTATGGTAATAATATCATGATTAAAGTTTTCTCCCAACATGAGATTCATATAAAAATTCTATGGGGAACAACATGTCTCATGAGAGTGACCAATGTCAATGTGGAACCAACAAAACAAAATGGGATCTTTCCATGTGGTAAAGTGGAAGAGGCATGAATATAAGGTCTAGATGGTGACAACAATTTCTCAAGTTCTTGAAAACTCAAGGGAGGGTGTTAGGAAATAATTAGTCCTCAAATTAATTTTTGATTATTATAATGTGAATAATTACAAGAGTACTAATTCACTATTACATATATTTAGTTAGTTGTTAGAATATATTGGTTTGTTAGATATATTTGGTTAAAATATATTGTTGGTTGTGTTATTATTTTGAGTTAAAACAATAATACGTATATAGGTTAGTTATTATTTACCTATGATAAATTATAGGTGTATGCATATCCATAGGGTGATACGAGTCACCCTATTTATAGGAAAGGATTTTCCTATATATTTTTAATACCCATATGAATATGTAATAGTGTGAATAATATTATATTAGTAGTGTGTTAAAATATTTCTCTATTATCTAGGGTTTAGGTCTCTTTTAAAAATATGAATATTCCCACTATCTGGTATCAGAAGAGGGACCATTCCCTATGTTAGAATGGTTTAAAATTATGTAAGGGGGAAACTTTGTTTACTATTTCTATGACTGATGAGATTTTATTCTAGCAAGCATTTTGTAGAATAGCCATCTCTACTAATTTTACTTGCCAAGATTTGAGTTAGAATAGTAAGAAGGATCATCTAAAAATCCATTAATGGGGTTGAATTGAAGGTCTAAGAGCTAAAGTTGGTCGAAGGATCTCCCTCATCAAATATCAAACCTGACTGATTCCATTCACCATTAATTTGTAGTAGTGCTTTGTTAGATTTGTGTAGGTCTATTCAAACCTACATATTTGTGTATTGATCAGAGCTAATATTCTCATGAAGGTTTTAAGGGTTCATCAGTTTTAGGCAAGTTATCCATCAAACACTATATAAATCTATATATCATGCATATGTTTTTCAAACTACAACCCTACATCTCTTGCCTTGGTTTAACATTGGCCTTGATTATTCTAAATTGTATCCTCTTTGCCAATTGAGCTACACATGTTGAATAACTCAAACCTATACTATCAACATTAAATTTGCACAAGGATAGTCTTGGCCTACAAATTTGGCTCCGCTTCTCATCTATATTTAGGTTTGAAGGATCAACATCAAATATCTTTTTTTTCTCTTCTCCTCAACATGATGAGCTTCTATTCAATCTATTTATGCAATCTAAATCATCTGCCTACATGCATTGAATATTTGGTTTGCAATGCTTTCTACCACTCTTGCATTGGAATAGGCTTTACATACATTTAGGATTGTGTTTGCTTGATAACTGCATTCACTTAAAACATTAACCAATTTTTTATAGAAGCTTTAGTGAAAGACAAGTATAAAACATGCTAGGAAAAGTGAATAGTTTACATGGTTCTTTGCCTATACCTATCTGCACTATTAGAACTAGAACTGCGTACTTGTCTCACCATCCCATGAGCTAAGGTCTTGATAGATTCTTCTCCAAAAATGGCATAGATTTTGGATTTTTTGTTTGGCATTAGATGTCCCTCTTCCCTCAAGCTTATTAGTCAACTCGCTTGATACTTCTACCTCAACATTAAGCCATAGTGTTTTCTAAAGGTGACATGACAAAGTTGTTAAGTGTGTGGATGCATACATAGTCAAGTCAGGTCTTAGAGTCATCTAAGTATTTAAGAAAATAATTAAATGTTACTTTCTTGTTTATGAGAGAAGGAGAAAGTCGTGTCTTTTTTTGGTTTAGTATTAAGTTTATCGTTTAGGTTTAAGTGTTTTTAAATGTTATTTGGTCGATAGTGTTTTTTTACTATAGTGGTTTTTCCATTAGTATAGTATTTAATTATTTTAATAATATTATGATCCATTATAAGTTAGTAGTCGAATGTGAATATAAAAATTATTTAGTCATTGGTATTTTTGAGTCATTAGTCAATTTTCAAAATCAAATGAATAATGAGTCAAGTGTTAGAGTCATTTTTTAATGTCAAAAAATATCAGTGTCTTTTTAGAGAGTTGTTTTGTCACTAAGTCAATGTCAAGTATATCAAATAAAATTAATATTCTAAAGGATTCATTATTTCTTGTACATGATGTCCAAACGAGGGGGGATTTTTCATCAAAAAATTAAATTAGAGCTTCATCAACACTTTTTCTGAGTGAGCAGCTTTACCAATTGGAGGTTGGAGGACACTAGAGGATGGAGGCTTTCTATGCCTCTCATTAGCCACTAATGAAGGGGCACTTTTGATGTAGTGGTGCATATATAATTTTTATTTTCAGCATCTATTTGTTTGTGTGACAAATAAGAGGTGTATTTCCTATTTTTCCACATAGTGTACTACATAAAAAAGGTGTTTATGAGATACAGAAGTGAAATTTGAACATATGGTTCTTGCTCATGGTTCCCACACTATATAGGTTGATGCAGTTCCCTTAGTGAATAGTTGATGGCAGATGTACCTATTCGAAGTTTCCACACTAATTCAATTTATTTGTTATCAACAGTAAATGGTTGATGAGAATTTGATGTGTTCCTTCTCTACTTTCATTTAGTCCTATAAAACACAAATTACCATGTAAGACCTAAGGGGGGGGATCTTATGAAATAATTAGTCCTCACATTAATTTATGATTATTATAATGTGAATAATTATGAGAGTAATAATTCAATATTACATATATTTAGTTAATTGTTAGAATATATTGGTTTGTTAGATATATTTGGTTAGAATATATTATTGGTTGTGTTATTATTGTGAGTTACAACAATAATATGTATATAGGCTTGGTGATTATTTACCTATTATAAATTATAGGCATATGCATATTCATAAGGATGTGAGAGATTCATGGTGATACAGGTCACCCTGTTTATAGGAAAGAATTTTCCTATATATTTGTAATACCCGTATGAATATGTAATAGTGTGAATAATATTATATTATTAGTGTGTTCAAATATTTCTTTATTTTCTGGTGTTTTGCTCTCTTTTAAACCTCTAAATATTCCCATTAGGGGCTGATTATAATTTTATTATTTGGCATAGAGGCTCCCATTTTAGGTTTGGGAGGCTTATTTTGAAAGGAATTAACATTGATTTTCATTGGTTGAAGTTTGAAAATATTCCTTTATGGTGTTTTGAGATGGTTCAAATTGAGTCATGAGGAAATATTTTCTTTTTGCTTGATCAAAGACCTATTATAACGTTTGAGGATAGAATATCATAATTTTGTATTGAAGAAGGGCCTTAAGATTCATAACAAAGAGTTTGAAAATATATTTTTCATTCATGTTATGGTCCACTATATGCACTAAATATTTTCATATTTTGATGAAATTATGGGAAATTTTGTTATGAAGTTGCTTATCATTAATGAAGTTGCTAAGGATATTCCTAAGAAGCTCATTATGTTGGAATTAACTAACTAAATCATTGACTAAATCCTCTAGTTTTTAAATGGAATGTCTAGGAAGTTTGTTGTACCATTCTAACACATCCCTAACAAAGGTTTTAGCTAGAAGCTTGATAGTAACATAACTATTAGTTTTAACCCTTTCCTTATAGAGGTTGCAAAAATATTCAAGATGTAAGGTTGGATCAGTAGTCCCATCATATGTGATGGTTGGAGTAATATTTCAAATATCCATAGACACAATGAAGGTATCTATAGGTTTATTTTGAATATTTTGAAGCATCTTATTTTGAATTAGAGGTTGAGGAATAAGATTTCCATTGGCATTTTGAAGATGAGGAGGAACATGATTTTGATTTGGTTGATTCATGATAACTTAAGGAGCTTGATTATAAAATTATAAGATGTGATTTTTCATGTGAAATATTTTATTATTACTAGAGGCATGCATAAGGGCCATTTTTTGAACCATTTGTTCAAGGACTTATGAAGTATCAAGAGGAGGATTGGAATTATGTGTAATATTTTGATTGGAATTAAGTTGAGGATTCCTAATATTGGTGTGGTCTACCCCAAATGATGTAGTAGGTTGGTAATTTTAATAAGACCCCCCTTTTTAGTTGGGGGTATGAATGATGTTATAATAAAGATTCTTAATAAGCTAGTTAGGATCTCCTAGACTTGATTTTTGGTTGATTTGAACCATGCTAGATTTTATATATCTAGGTTGAGATTGTGAGAAGTTACACCATGAGGAATTTCCATCAATGGTGAATAAGGTAGGAATGAAAGAGAAACCCATGTATAATTTCAATGGGTTGAGACTCGTTATACATATCCTAAGAGGAGACATCATGATGAAATATGAAATAATAAGGTGAAAAAATAAGGGATAATATAAAAACAAACAAGACAGTATCAGCCTAGATGATGAAATTATAAGTTTATGGATATATAAATAGATTGTATCCAAATGGTTGATGTAGTAAGAAATAGAACTTTAAAAAATATGAAAATGTAATCAGATAGAAGATATAGCATGAACTAAAGAATGAACTATATTGGGTTGATCGATATAATTTTTGAAGACTCAAAACTATATCGTATTGGTTGATATAGTTAATAAATGCTAAAAAAATCATATGGCACTAGCCAATAAAGTTACAAAAATAAGAAAAATATACCAAATTAGTCAATACACTTGAGCTAAAAGCTTCACTAGAGTGTATGATGATATTGAATATGACATTAATAAGTAAAAAGGAAAATTTTGAAATTGATCTAATCAAAAGTGACATAATATTCACGTTGAGTTCACCAAAATGTATGGTTGGGATAGGATGGCATGTAACAATTGTATTTCTCTCAATATATTAGGATATAAACAAGGTCATAATAACATATCATGTACATACTTGGAAGATCAAGGATCTAAAATAAACATAGACCTAACATAGGGTAATCCACACTCAAATGTCATGAGGAAAGAGTTCCAAAGCCTAAGCATATGATATGGGGTATATCTCTCACTAGATCTCAATATAGATAAGTGATTATAACAATGATAATGAAGGGGTGTATCAAGGATATAATAAGGATATTGCATGCAAGTAACTGATGAACAATGGTAAATTATATCCAAGATAGTTATAAGTAATAAACTAATACTAAGATAAGTTGTGCAATGGTCAACAAATGGGTAATCTATGCAATCTAAGGTGATAAATGGAAAGCTTAAGTAACCCTATAAATATAATGTGTTATTTAGTGTAAGGAAGAGCATAATCAAGGATAAGCGTATGATATGGGGTATATCTCTCACTAGACCTCAATATAGATAAGGGATTATAACAATGATAATGAAGGGGTGTATCAGGGATATAATAAGGATATTGCATTCAAGTAACCAATTTAACAAGGGTAACCTATATCCAAGATAGTTATAAGTAATAAACTAATACTAAGATACTTTGTGCAATGGTCAACCAATGGGAAGTCTATGCAATCCAAGGTGATAAATGAAGAGCCTAAGTAACCCTATAACTATAACATGTTATTTAGTGTAATGAATATCATAATCAAGGATTAATAATGCATCTACAATATCAATAAGCAAATAAATATCTAAATTACTAACTAAATACAAGAAAGAGAGTAAAGATGAAGATACTTATCTTTGGGTGGACTCTTTGGTGCCTCAATATTACCCTTCAACTCAAGGGGCACTTTTCAAGAGATGTTGTAGGTTGAATACCTCAAATGGTAAGAATATGACCTAGATATTCTTAGTTTGGGACTCTTAATAATTGGACACCTCATGAGCATGACTCTTCCTATTGAGCTTCAAAGACCATAATTAAGACTAGACCTCCAAGATAAGACTCGAACCTATAACTCTTCACCTTACTAATCAAGAGAATAAATGTGATCATAATTAGAGTAAATGAGTGTGTTATATGGTTTTGGAATGAAATATGACCCTTATATTATGGCTCAAATATCCAAAACTAACCTTGAACTCTAAGCCAATAGTATCAACCAGGTCGATATAGTTGTAAAGATGTCAACTAACACAGTAATGTATTGGTTAGGTTGATATAGTACAAAGACAAAATACAAACTCAAAACTATATTATCCATGTCGATATATCACAAGGAGAGACAATTATAAAACATATTGTATCAACCTGGATGATATAGTATGAATATAGTGTGGCTAGCAAAATTGAATGAAAAGTAGATGAAGAGGTAAGATGGAAAGAGACTAAAAGCAAGTTAACCTAATAATAATGAAATTATGTCATAATTTTATGCAAAAAATTTTCACAAAGTACCATGATTTTTTCCTATCCCATTCTTGGTGTACCCTTTAAGGTGTGCACTCAGGGATATTGATGCATTGACAAGCCTCTATAAGAGAAACTATTAGTAAAGTGATAAAAGTGACAAATATCATGTTTATACAATCTCCATCATTAATTTTCCTAGAAATACATGCTAAGTCTCAACATTTGATGCACTTACCTTTTTTAATGATGGAAGTAGGTTGTTGAGAGTTATTTTGCATATGTGTTTCTACTTATTCAATACAAACACTTTTGTAACATATTATGTAAAACTAGGCTTCTCAAAAGTGCCTTATGTGTTAAAAATGTATTAAGGTATACAAAACATCAATATATGGCAATAAAGTTCAATAATCTTAATATGTAAAATGAACTTCAATTGAAATAATAATCTTTATAAAATGTAATTTTTATATATTTTCCAGTGAATTTTATATCTAAGTAAAATGTGTATGATGACACAAAAATAGTTGTGATGTAATTGGAAAATATGTTTGATATATGGTTTTATTAAATGAAGACTAAGGAATGGAATTTATTTTGGAGTTGTACATGAAGTGTTATACATTGAATTTCAAATAAAATTTATGTTTGAAACAAGTTGTTCATATAAATTTATTTAATTCATTGTTATTGCATCCTTTCTCTTATAAATTCCCAAAACCCATTAATTGGATTAACTATCAAATTAATCCCTTTGAATTTCCCTTTGGAACATTGACATCTCATGTACCTTATTTGATTTAAATCTACTTATAGGTAAAATTATTAATGGGAATTCATTTATTTGAAATAATTACAAACCTTTAATTTGTATTGAAATGACCACTTTACCCTTATTCAACACTTTGCCATTAATGCAACACTCCTGATTACTAATTAAGTTCCTCTTTTAAATTTGTGATCATTCCACCTTGAATTTAATTTAAATCATTTTATCCAACATAACATATTTCAAACATCAACTTATAAGAAAAAAAATTAATCTAAGTGTTTGTATCTACTTCACAAAGTTGAAACATTTTAACATTATATTTATATTTTATCAAATCCATCCCCTTTTATTTTTGTATAATTTTTTCCATGTAGGTTCATACTACTTATAAACCATGGTTCATAATAACTCATATCTAGATGATGTTGTATTCCTTCACGTGGACATGTAATTTTACATTATGCAAGATATAATAAAAATACTTTACATGTACCTTTGATATTTTCATATGTGAATCAATAATGATTTGTACTTTATAGTGACTTACACCTAATAGACAAAGAGAGTGTTGTATTATAGGCATCACAGATGTCAAAAGACTTTGAAAAATTTTTTTTTTTTTTTTTTAAAAAGGGGGGGTATGATATACTTAGAGACAACAATTTATAAACCATCAAAACCACTTTCAATAATAATTGTATTAGTTATACATTTACTCCACTTGAATTTCCATTTAAAACATTCAAATCTCACATAAATGTATTTGCATATGTACTCGACTCATTTACATGTTTTTAAGTTTCACTATATACAATCATTTGAATAAATAGAATTCCTTATTCATTTTTTTTCTCTATTTTTTATTTTATATCTCATGAATCTCTATTCATTATGTATTTCATCTTTTGCATCTTTTTTTTTTTTAACTTTGTTTATTATACATAAGTATTTATACACATTTAATATTAAAACTTATACAACATAGTAGTTCAAAATGAAGCCTTAAAAGGTACATCATGCATTAAAAAATATGCACTTATTCATACAAACATTGTTTATTATTGATAAAATATATTAATCTTAAAACAAAAATAATCAAAATGATATTCTATAGAGAAAAGTGGCTTGTCTATAGCTTTCAAATGACTTTTAAATATAAGTAAATTTATGTGTTATTCATTGTTTCAAACTAAATTTACATCTATGATATGGTATTTTAAATTAATTTTTATAAGTTTGTTAAGCGAAAGCCTTTATAATTAATCATGATGAACATTAAGAATGATCAAAGATTTGATGATTTTATAGTTCATATGATTAATAAATATTTGTTGTAAAAACTATGTATGAATTTTGATGCTCAACATTTCAGATCATATTACATGTTATTTCATCAAGAGAAAAAGTGATAAGTGGAACATTCGGTCATGTTATTTCATTTATCACTTTTTATCCTAATGAAGGATCGTAGAATACGATCCAAAATGTTGAACATCAAAACTCATACATAATGTTTCCAAAAAAGATTTATTGATTACGAATGATTCTAATATTTTAAATATGTCATCCCTTTTCCTGAACTCGGGCCTTTCAAATGCATGTACATGTTGGTTACAACAAATAAAAAATATTATTAAACAAACACTATTAGATAAAACTTTGAATTTAATCAAACATTGTGAACTTTTACCTCTTTACCCTCTTCCCCCATTAGGTAGCATATTTATTTCAATAGGATCTGTATAATTACTATTTTTTATATATTTTATTTTGAATTTATAAAAAATAATTTTGACCATACATATATGTAATATAATTATCTTGATAAATTATTTTTTAATTAATAATATTAATATCCATTTACTTAAATACATGAATTCTATTAATACGAATGAGAATATAACTTTTAACAAATTATAAAATTTATAATATTTGTGAATCAATACAAATATTAGTGAAGCTACTCTACATTATTATGTGGCTCTTGAAGGGTAAAATTTGCAGTTGGCTCTCTAAAAAATTTAGCACCCATGGGATGCTTGTAACCATTTATTTTCTAGAAAAAAGTAATTATCAGCGATTCAATGTGTAGATAATTAAATCTAATGCAATGACTATAATATATTATAGTATCAAACTTTTAAGAGCTATAAACATGTTATACATGTCTTTTAGTAGACTATGAAATCAGTAAGGCAACTCCATCAAATACAATTAATTTAGAAGCAAATACACTATTAACATAATCATCTAGCTTACTTGGATATCGTTAATCAAATATATTATTATTCAATATGGAGATATTAATGAGTTCCAATATATTGAAATTTCTTTTATTCTCATACCATTTACTTATTTAAGACTTTATTATGATAATTTATAAACTAGTTAAGTTACCCAAAGCATTTGACTTTAGTTTTGAAATTAACAAGGTAATATTTAAATCATGGTAGGATAAAAGTTAACATATGGTAGGGTAAATACATAACTTTAAAATTTATGTTCAAGGACATAAAACTTTCCATAACTCTCAATAAAATAACTTAATATAAATGAAGTAAAATAAAATTGGTATCTCCTTGTATGTTAATGTAAAAAATTATATTTACTTCGTACTTTTATTAAGTTGAAATAGATTATAAAAATATCTCAATAAGACAAATTTTCAAAATAATTGTGATATTTTATTTACAATTAAGAATACAAATTATAAATATTAACTAAATTTAACACAACAAACATGGATTTGTAACTAAGTGGTCCTAAAGCCACAATTTTTTACTCTTCACGATTTCACCCTTTTGCATCAAGAGGTTATACAAGTTATTGAAAATGATAAAATAAGATAATTGATAGTGTTATGAATATGGAAAACCAATATACAATAAATCTATAACATTTTCTATGGAAATTATAAGATGATGGGCTTTCAAACTATAACTTTTTCACTATCTTCTTACACTTTCTTCAATTTAAAGTGAAATCCATAATTCTAACTTATGAAGCTTCACACATCCATCATATAAGGAAAATGCAATACCATGACCTATAAGAAAATTTTCTCTCCAAACATGCATGAATTAAATATATTATCTCTCCCTACATGCGAAGTGAGTTGGTGATAAATATCATTAAATTATAAGAGATGTCAAAAAAATAATGATTTTTAAAGGAGTCAAAACATAAAGGGAAATACCAAAAAATTGGATTGACCATAATGAATAAATTGAAAAACTACATATTTTGAAAGTTTTCTTAATTATAAATACATAAATTTTAATAACTATTTTATATGTTATATTCAAAACATTTAATATTTATAATTTTGTCATCAATATGTTTAAATATATTATATTATTATTATCACTTTGTCAAACAACTGCTTATTAGGTATGAGTTTTTGTAGTGCAAATATTTTTCCTTACACTTCAATTTGTACTCGATTCAACATTCAAGATTACACCTAATATTCACTCCCTTAATATAATTAATGGTACCTTGTTATTTCCTTACTATTGTAATTGTATAGGCCAAAAAATCTTTTTTCAACATTGAGAGTGTTGAATGTCATAAATAGAAGAAGATTCTTCCACTCCACATGGCATCAAAGAATTCAATGGCCACATTTCATATTGAAACTATACCATCAATATAGAATTCTCAATCATACACGTACCAAACATTTTATAATTATATGTAGATTCATGAAAATAATATGGTATTAAAAAAATGTAATGAATCAATATAAGAAACCTGAAATGCTAAAACATCACATGTTTTAATTCTTGTTCAATATTTTCACAAAACCTATTTTTTAGATACTCAATCTTTCTCTACCAAAAAAAATTATAACAAAACTTGTACACAAATTATTATGAATAAAAATAAAAATACATTATTATTATTTTTTTTATTATATATATATATATATATATATATATATATATATATATATATAAAATCATACCAATACCTCAGGATAGATGAAGTCAAATAATTTTTCTCCCATGGTAAAAGTATTAAAAATAACTACTTCAAGACCACCATTTTCTAGTGCAAGTAGAATATCAATGAAAACTATTTCATTTTTTAATGTTTTTTTTTAACCTTAATACCTAAACTAATAAGCATTATTTTAATTATTTTTCAAGGCTCTAATCTATCGTTAAATAATAAAGTATGGTAATTTTTATATTAATGATCAAATATGACTAACAATTTTATGACTTAATATTTTTATTTTTAATCTCATTGGCATGTCCTTGCATATGGTAAATGTATTCAATGGCCATATGGACTTGATTTAATATTTAATGTATTCCTTAAAAAAAACATAACTACTACTTTAAGTTTCCCATATAATTTCCAAACACCATCCAAACTTGCAATAAATAAATTCTTATATTTTTGGGGTGGTGGGGGGAAAACTTATTTAATGAAATTTAGGGATTTATATAGCATTTTAATTTTTTCAATTTAATTTCAGAGTTAGGGTATAATATTTTATAAAAATATCAATTTTTTTTATTGAGGGGATAGAGGTAGTGGTTAGGGATAGGTCAATATGGGGTATGTTTTAAATTAAAAGTATCAAAAAATAAAAAAAATAGGGATTTAAAAAAATAAAAAAATTGAGGACATCCCCTCTAATACCATTATCCCCTAAACATCTAGGACCTCACCAAAACTTTAGGGACACATTCATACATAACATTGATAATAAATCAGAAAAAATAAGATCTCTCTTCTACATAAATTAACATTTGTTTTAAAAAATGGTTGTTTGCTTGAATTTGTTTACATCTCTCTATATGCAATGTACATACTTTTTAACATGCTAATTTTTTGATTTTAAAATAAAAACTAATTTTACAAGCCATAGAAAAAATATTATACTAACATATCTATTTGTGTTAAGGATAATATAATTAAAAATATTTTAAAAAAATCAATTGAACTATTGAAAGTTAATATTTTTTATTCACTTATCCTCTTCACTTTTCTAGTTTATGAGGTCCCTCACCCTTTTAATTCATAAATTGTTAAAACATTACATGAAAAATCATATAAACTTTATCACAAAGAGTAATAAAAGACAAACATAAGGCTAACATAGAAGAAAATAGATTGAAGATGTGAAATCTAAATATAAATAAATTCACTTTATCACAAAGAGTAGTAAAAGACAAAACTACAATGGTAAAAAATAACCATTTTCATAGGCATGTACCAAAAAGAGAACATGGCCAAAATATATATGTTGAAAGTGAAACAAGTAGGAAGAAACTGATATGTTGCAATATTAATTACAAAATAAAGACAAGTTAGAGCATGTAACAAAGACCATACTTCATTATAAGAAACACTGAATGGAGCAATCAAAAGGTGATTTCCAAAAAAACAAAAATAAACTTCTATACAAAAAGCTAAAAAGTTGTACCAAAAACCAAAAAAATAACATCTCTTCCATAACTGAGTAAGGAAAACTTTAATAACTTAACTTAAAACACTAAAATATTTACATCAAAATAAACATCATGAAGATGATATGGTAAATATTTAAATAAGATACTCTGCCAATAATTGTTCACAATTCATTTTGAGGTTATAAGATGATATTTGAGGAATATCCTACTATTCAGACATATTTATCCTTTTTTATTGGTTTGCAAGTTTTGTGGTAGACTAAGCCACTCCTTTGAATCATTATTGAAAAATAAGTTAGAAAAAACTAATAAATTTTAACATTAGCTAATATATTTTTTATTTGATTAACATCTCAAAAAGAAAATAGTGAAATTTTATTGAAGTAAGTTGTCACACTAATTCTTCAAAGAAATTGATTCAATTTCTAATTGGGTGTGGATCCTTTTAGCATGACCTCAAATAACCTAAGCAAGCTAAAATATACTATGTAAACAAAACCTAGTAGAACAAAAGTCTACACCAATAGAAAATCTCAACTTTAGTAATGATGTGGCCTAATAGCTTTCCTTCAATAACTCTAAATATGTTCTTCTTTAGATTAAGGAGTACTCCATATCTCTTGTACATGTCGAACACCTTATATTGATGATTTGCATGATCAGCTCTATGTTTTGAAAACATTGTTATGTCATCCATGTAGATGATGATGCACTTTCCAACAAGTCCTTGAAAGGCAAGTACCATATGTCATTAGAATGTTACTCCTATATTAGTTAGGCCAACAAACATCCTTTTATATGCAAAATTCCCCCACTTAGTGGTGAAGGCGGTCTTAATTCTATCATCTGCTTCTACTAGCACTTGATTATAGTATGAGAATCCATCCAAGGACATAATCTTAGACCCATTAACCATTTGGATCACCTCATCCATGGAGAGCAAAGGATAATTATCTTTTTCTGATGCTTGGTTCATACTTATAAATTGACACATAACTTGATTTTTTCATTCTTCTTCTTGACCGGTACTAGGTTGGCCACCTAGGTAGAATGAATGATTGGAAAGATGATCTTAGCATCCAATAGCTTCTATACTTTTGTCTAAATGAGAGGCTCCAAAACTAGATTTACCAGCCTCTATCACTGCCTGAATGGCTTTTGTTTTAGCTTTAGTGGGATAGTATGTGTGATGACCATGGGATAAAATACTTTTATGTCTTCATATGTCCATGTGAACACATCTTTGTATTATGTCAAAAAATCTTTCAACTTTTATTTCTCACTTTTAGTGCAACTCAAGCCAATGTTTACGTATTATGGATGTTGGTATGTTCCTAGATTCTCTTTGACAAAGTCATATTCAGTTACATTATGTTGTTTCTACTTTTGATCTTATGGATCCATGTCAATATCTCACTCCAATGAGACCATACCCATAATAATGTGGTTCTCTTTTAGCTATAAGATGTTATCTTCCCCTAAGTATTCTATATTCATAGGTTAAACATCATTTTCATCTATTATCTAGGATTTGAAGGCTTCATAACTATTCATAAATTATATGATCTATGGTCATTGTCAAATACCTAAAAGTTCCCCACATTATCTAGGATAGAGGGGAAAGGAACCAGCACCACAAAAAATGTTTGCATCTTAGATTCCTAGAGTGGTGCCAAGTTGGCAGCTAAAGTTGCAAGTGAATTTATTGTCTAATTATTCCCTAGGAATAGCTCTGATGTTAAAGGTTTTTAATGACTCGATCAGGTCCCAAGCTCTATGTTTATATTTATTCAAGTAAGTAAGTTTGGATTGGTATTTATTTCTAATATGGTTGATAACTAGTTCTAAATTTCTAAATATTAGCAATTTTTTTAAGTTATGTTTTAGTGTAAACTATGGAGTGAGGATTAGAGCTTCATACTTAGCTTGGTGCATCCCTAGTACCTTCTATTATGATTATAGTATAATCAAGATAGATCTAATAATCTCCCATATAAACTATAGTTTTCCTTGTGTTATCTGATATTTTAGACATGGAACACCCATAGATAGTTTCATATACCATTGGGTATACCTCTTTTGCAATTTTCTTAATTTCTCTCCTAAACATATAAACATGTAGTAGATAAAAGTCATCACAAACCCTGATATTCATGTACTCTTTAGATGGTTCCTAGGGTTATTTTTAGCTTGTATGCATTGTTCCTATGATGGTATCCATTACATATGACATCATGTAAAAAGTGTCATCGTGTGGCCTTTCATCAAATTTGAGCATATGTTCCTTAATCTTGACAATGATGACCTCTCCAACTTCCATGACTTTATAAAAAGTTAGAATTATATCCAACAAGGGTACCCATTATTCATTCACATAGGTTATACTAACAAACTTGTATAACCTATTTAACAAGACTATATAAATCATAATGTATGGCCTAAATTTGGTTATAGGAAATGAAGAAATAATGCATCAAATTTTTAATTTATCTCCCTTGGCTAGCCACTAATTAAGATTTCCCTCAACTATGTTATGATCCACCAAGCATTAGTATCAACATGGTTATAGGTCATTTTAGCATTAAGAGATGCAGATATTTCTCAAAATCATTGTTATAAATGTGAGTGACTACATTCCTTCAAAGTCTTAGGTGTAAATAATCCCCAACAATAACATCATTGAAGAATAAATCAAAAATTAGGTCAATACATGTCATTACCTTTGATTTTTTGGTTATATTTTAGAGGCCCATGGATTTTACTGGTAGTAAATCATCCACATATCTCTTTCGGTCATCATCTATCTAGTCTTGGACTAAATATAGATTGATGCTTTCAATTTCATCCAAAGAGCTGAGTAATGGGTGAATGGTAATACCCACTTCCAAAGGTTGTGTCTAGGTACTCCACTACTGTTGTTGAATATTGGGAAGGGGGTTGGATAGATGGTCAATATGAATAAGCCATTGTTGTATTAGAGAATTCATTGTAAGCTCAAATGGATGGTTTTGTACACTCTTTATAAAGAAAATAGGGATCCAAAAGGCTTGATATCTTGAATTCACAATTTGCATCTCATGAATTAATGATAAAATTATTTGATGTTCTCATAATTTTGCAAATATTTCTCAAATATTGAGACTTGAATGCCTAGTTCATGTGAAGTTAATGAAACAATGGCTTTTGGCTCCACTTATTGTTTTAATTTAAAATTGACAAGTCAGCTTTGGTGGGTGTCTTTTCTATCATGTGATGGCCTTTAATAAATTCTAAGTGCTCAATAATCACTTCATGATAGGTGTCCATTTCCTATTTATTTAGCTTTTATCCTAACTACCACCTCTCACATTAGTATTCCAACCATGCCTTTTTGAGATTATGACACCTGTCATGATGTCATTTACTCAGAGGGATTAAATTTATAACTCTACTTTTAATGTTTTGTGGGTTGAGACTTAACAAGATCTCACCACCTATTATGATCTTAGTAACTCAAGTATATTTTGGAATTTAGATTATGTACCCTTTTTGAAAAGTGCCAAGTGCATATGATGATGCCCCATGGAGTAATCTCAAGATCATGGGGAAATTGTTGCATTTTCCTTTTTACCTTCTTATTAACAATTCTAAGCTTTTGAGATAATGACGTGGATGGTTCTCAAGAATCTAAGGAAACATGATTATGGCCATGTATCTTTGATTGGAAAGTCCTAGGTTAACAAGATCTTACCATGTGGGCATTTCATGTTGATCCAGAGACTCATAATTTTTTGGTAGTGTACTTTATCCATCGGAGGTTTGACTTCTGAGATGATGGCACATTGATGGCTCTTGTTGATCTAAAAAAAAATATTTTATAATGTACTTATAATTGATATGATCTAGATGAATAATATTCTTCCACTTGGCATGATCTAAGGAACCTAAAGCTTTGAATATAATGAACCTATGGCAATCCTCTAGATCATGGGTCAATGCAATTTCGCCACTTGGCATGATCTTAGAAGTTCAAAAACCCTTTTGAAATTTATTATGTATTTTATTCTCATGGACTCTAAGTAACTAAGATGTTTCCATAAGGATTAATCTCAAGGTTCTAGAAGACTCATGGACTTATAACTTTCTATGAAAACCAGCTACATCCTGAGTTTACAATAATTTAACATGTGGACAACTCTTATTAACCTAGGGTCTTAAGACTTTTAATGTATACCGAATGTGTCAAATGAATGAGATACTTCCATGTGGAGTGATCTCATGAATATGGATGCTTAAGAGGACTTGTAACTTTAATTATGACTATGATCAGTTATGTGTGAACAAGATGCTAACACTTATCATGATTTAAGGAGCCTGATGAACATCTAGAATTATAGGAACTCACTACATATTCTAGAAATCTTACAAACATTAAATATTAATCTAAGAAAGCATTGATTCTATTCTATAAAGCAATAAAACTAATCTACTACTACATTTTATTGCATACTCATCATCATTCATAGGCATCCTCAGTTAGAGCAGCCATGAAATAATACTTCAAAAACTATCCAGTGACTAGAAAAGTGAGGTAATTATCTTGGGGGTCCTTCAAACTAAAGGCATTATTACCTAGGATTTCATATATTTGGTAGGGTCCAATCCATAAGGGAGTGAATTTTTCATGATACTTTACTTCTCATGTGCCTTATCCCATAAAATAATAGGTCTAAAATCTTGAAAGCCTTGATTTTATATCTTTTATCAAACCACCTTTTGATGATGTCTTGGTGTTTGTTGAAGCTATGCATTGCTTTAGTTTATGCATCTTCTATGTAGACTATGTCAAGTAGTTTGGACTAGATTCTTTCATCTTCTCTTATATACGTTCAATCAGTAAAGGCTTTCAATCTTTGGCAAATTAGTTTTAACACTTTTTTCTATCAACATTGGTGAAAATATTTCATATGCTCAAATTATAAAGCTCAAACAAAGGTCTAGTTAAACAATAAATGAATATGTTCTAAGATATAATAATGTTTTATCAAAAATGACAAATTAAATAAATGATAATAAGATCCAAGATATATTCACTAAAATTTTGTTATCTCCACTTTAAAAGTCAATTATGTTTGATAAATTTAAATATGATGATGAACTATGTCATATAATCAAAGAGCATGAGATCAAATTGATTACTTTGAATAAGCTCAAGTATGCTTCAAATGCTCCTTTTACTTCAGTTTTCAAATTTCAAAGTCCAAATTATGAGAGTAAACCCAATGAAAATAAGAATGAAGCTAAGACTACAGATAATGTTAATTCATAATCAATTCAAAAAAATTGAGTACAAGCTCCACCAAAGAGGAAATTATCAAGGTTACATTCACCTCCTCATGTATTATTACAAAAGTTACTTGAATGTAATCTTATCACTCTTCCCCTTCTAATGGAAGTGGACATGTCAAGACCAAAATCTATAATTTTGATGGAAATGCATACCATGACTATCATAAATTTATTGGGTGTTCCATAAATAGATGTTTCAAGCTCAAACACAAGATTCAAGATCTCATTGATGAAAACATTATTGATGTTAGCACACTTGTTAAAGAGGCTAATCCATAAGTAAATTACAATTCAAATCTCAAAATGTACAAGGATCCTTTTCCAAATCATGAAGCAACAAATAATAGGATAATTTTGAAGTACATTATGCATATAATGTTCATCCTTCATCTACATATGGGCATCCACTTACAGTTACAAGCAAACAAGAATCATGTCTTATGATCACATTTGATAATAGTGAAATTATTTATGGTAATTTAGATAGACATGCACTATTTATTTGAGAATACATTGACAAGCAATCTGTACAAAGTATTATGATAGGTAATAAATCAAGAGAAAATGTGTGCAACATAAAACTACTATACTCTCTTGGCTATACAGAGAAAGATTTACATTATACTTCTAGATTTGTCAAAGCATTTTATGGTTATGCACATGATAATTTTGGGCATATGGTGTTGACCTTACAAGTGGTACCTCTCATATTTCCCACTTCATTATTAGTTCTACCAATCATAGGGGTCTTTGATATACTATTAGGATGCCCTTGGATACAAAATATTAGAGCGATACCTTCTATAGTGCATAAATGTCTCGAATACATTCATGATAATCAAGTGGTCAAAATTTAAGGAATCCAATATGAAGATCCTTTAAATCAATGATATTTAATCCTCTTATAGAATAGTTGGAAGGCACATACATTTATCAACATGGTATTTAAATAGTCTATAGAACTATTCAATGACATGATACAATTACACATGAGCATATTATAGAATCAATTCCTCCAACTACTTCTAAGCATGATACAATTACACATGAACATATTACATAATAAATTTCTACATCTACTTATGAGCATGATATAGTTACACACGAACATATAGAGTTAGTTATAAAGAGCATGATACATTCTCCTAAGCAAAAAATAACACATAAAAATAAGCCTTCATCTCTTAAAGCACCACAGGTTATTTAGATAGCTTCATCATAGGTATAGGTTGTTACATATCCTCCTATCATATATGAGGATATAGGTTTACATGTGTACATAAGCAATAATTTAGATGGTTATATGACAACATATAATCATAATTCAGATTCAAAGGCATTTACAATTGGTACTTCTTCTTCATAAGAAGTCACTCCTTCATATCATGCAATTGGGTATACATATGGTCATCTTCTCAACAAGATCCTAGGCTGGACAAAACTTTCTACTTCATCCCAAACCAAAAATTGGGTAAAATATCTTGATTATCTACTTGTATTTTAGTTTGTACAAAGTTGATTTTCTTTTATTTCATTATTACTTATTATATCCCCATTCCAAGCATTATTTTAACCCTTGTCTTTATTTTCACTTTGGGTATTTTCCCTCCTTATTTTCAAACTGATTCAAACAATCCAAAAATAATTATCTTGTAATTTTTTCTATGCACATTCCTTATGGCACTCCATTTTTTTACTATTACATGTCTATCATGCAATGGCTTTGTTTGCACTTACATCATCACATTTATTTATCTAAATTTTACATGAGGACACCTAGATTATTTCCCATCGAGGGCATGAACATACTTATTTATATTGACATAATTCTCTTACACATACATTGGATGCATCTTCCTTGCCTTCTTTCTTTCTGTTCTATTCTTTAGCACCTTGATGTGGATTGTTTAAATCCCCCTACTTATTCTATTTTCAAAGCCATGTTTCTTATCACTTTTCAAATATTTTTCATTTCAACTATTTCAAATTTTCAAAAAAAATCAAATATGGATAAATACAAACAAAAAAATTCATGTATATCTAAAAAATTCAAAAAAATCAATATATTTACAAAATTCAAAATCAAGACCTTGAAAGTATTTTTTACTAGTTTACTTATTTTCATGTTATGTATTTCATGCCAAGTAGGTAGCATATTTCAATTTTCAATACACAATGCATTTCATGAGGTGTGTGAGTGTGATATAAGACATATTATTACATGATTTTGATGTCAAGCTTCCTTGATTACCCAAGAGACTTGCTAAGTTGGTAGCATCTCTTTATTCTTCATGAACACTTCAATAGGTTATATCCATCCATTAGCTCTCTATTATGTTTACCTATATACCATACAAATTTATTGATAAACACTCATATTTTAGATTGTGTCATGTGAATATGTTATTGGATTAAAATGTGTTAGCAAATAATATCCAAATACATGTACAAGAAATAAATGTGGAATTAATTAAACTAATAAAAAAAACAATGAATAATGAGATAACACAAAGACACAAAATATTACGTGGAAACCTTACAATATTCAAGGAAAAACCACAGGGCAAATGGTAGCTTCCATAATTCTCAATGTTTCAGTGAAACCTCTTATTCTACAAAGCTTCCTCTCCTTAGCAACACCTTTATAAATGCTTTCATGTAAATCACACCAAACTATACAAAGATTACGAGCTATCAATATAGTTACAAAGACAACACTTACAATCTTTCAAAGGATGTTATAATACAACTCCAAGAATTTATTACAAAGGGATTTTCATGTCTTTTATAGAAATACAAAGAGAGAGAAGAGAGGTGAGGGATAATCTTCATGAAGGGCCAAGAAATTCAAAATTTTCCTATTGGGTACACTATTGATGAATAGGAACCATTGTCCCCCACATGTAGAAGGTCAAAATATGCTCCCCACTTTTGACTTGAAGATCCCACCACCATGTGACACCAAATATGGCACCCCACTTTCCCATGGACACACAAGCTTCCAAAAGATGTCCCAACACCTTTTTGACTTCTCCCACATACAAAATCATGAGGCCACCTAACAAATACATCCCACATTCTATCTCATCATCTTTACCACTTGAAAAGTCCTTTATGGGCCATGCCACATCACCTAGATTCCAACTCACCACATAGTCATTTCCAACTCACCATTACCACATCATCACATGAATAGTGACCATAAATAGTGACTATGAATAGTAACTTATGAATAGTGACTTCACATCCTAAAAAAATGGCATTGATACTTATGATCAATATAGACTAGTCTCATTTGCTTTTTGTATCTTTTTTTTTACTTTATTTTATGATAAGTTAGGATTTGCTTGCTTATTATGTATGGCCCTTGGCCTTGTATGTGAAATATATACATGTTCTTATTGGAATGCCAACATCATGCCATTTGCATGGGTACCTTAACCTTATGTGTTTATACTACATCCACATGTCCCTTGTATGTGTTCTTTTGGCCTTATGCATGACATTTTATAAAAAATGTGTGACATTATATGACATTACTTGGATTTTTATTACATGTTTCTATGCTGCCATGATTCACATTACATGGTAATTTTACCTATTACTTCTTATTCATTATACCATGATACATATCATGCACATCACGTTTATATGTTCTAATGATACATCTATTTAACACATGTTTCATATATAATTCAATGTTATATTCAATACTATGATGAAATCCAAGTTGAATGATTCAAAATGTTACTACATGATTATATCTTTCACATATACTTTAGTTTGAGATAACTCACTTGTAGGTTATGTCTCTAATCTCAAAATGGGGGAATCTTATTGGTATTTTCTTGAAATTCCAAAGTCTTCATGAGCAACAAATATTCATATTTATAACAATATATAGTTTTCATATTGTAATATGATTCAACATTTTTATATTATGGTAGCATGTGGCATGTATGTGCACTCATCCCTATAGTTACATGTTTGTAAATAATTAAAAGTTAAAATGGAATTAAATATAAATTTAGTAAAAATATAGGTGGCATTATATTCATTCATGTTCATGTTCCTACATGGTAATTGCAAACTTTAAAAATTCCTCAAGTTCAAAAGTTTTGAAATTTTCAAAATTTCTCAAGTTAAAAAGTTGCAAAGTTTCAAAATTTATCAAGTCAAAAAGTTGTAAAGTTGTAAAGTTTCAAATATAGTATATATATGTTCACAATGGTTTGATTCATCTTCATGTTGCAAGTGAGCCACGTTAGAGTTTAGTGACACTCAACATTTATGGTTGCACTCTTTCTATGTAGTGAGTCACATTGGGTGGTTCAACCCTTCAATTATTTTACAAAGTAATCTACATAGTCAAATGAGAGTTGGAGCGTACTATATTTCCAACTCAAGGGCTTTCAAAGGTTTTCAAATAAATACTTTTTCACTCTCAGTTCGCCATAGGTTGAATATTTCTCCAAATGCCTCGACAAGAAGGCATTTACTTCTCCATTTCAAATTTATAAGGCAATTTGTTTGTAGACTAGTTTAGGTGTATATTCTTTTTTTTTTCTCTTTTCAAATTTCAATTGAAAACTTAAAATTTTCAATTTTTAAATATGAACAGTGACTACTTTCATTGGAATTTCTATAGGATTCACATTAAGGCACCTTAAATAATCAAGCTTCATAATAAAATAATAAGTGTGTGTACACTCTTAGGATTTCATGTAATTTAATCTACCAATTTATCTTTGTTGTGTCATTATAATACATCAGAGTAAAATGTAGACACTCAAATGTAATCATTAAGTGATTGACAATGTTTTATCTTAATATCCTTAACTCGATCGGCACATTCACCATTATGTCAACTTTTAATCTTTACAAGAGTATTCACTATTATATAAATTATCATTCAACCACTTAGAATATCATTCAGACATCCCTATTCTACTTATAGACTCCTATCAAACCAATTATATAAGTTTTTGTCCTTCTTGGATAAGAATGTGTTATGTCAGACAAGGTCACACTATGACCTTATCCACTAGTGCGGCCATGTCCCCCTCACCCTAGGGATAACTTTTAAAAATCAAGATGTTTAATTTTACCCCTCCCATGATTTTAAAAATGTTAGTTACTAGAAATATTTAAAATATTACCCTATATAAGCATATCAAGGCCTCTAAAATCATATCTAGAAA
Organism: Torreya grandis; assembly: GCA_037957365.1. Taxonomy (NCBI): domain Eukaryota; kingdom Viridiplantae; phylum Streptophyta; class Pinopsida; order Cupressales; family Taxaceae; genus Torreya; species Torreya grandis. The sequence continues at coordinate 7,091,402 of JARHVA010000011.1, forward strand.
TCACCTGGCAATTGTAAAAGAGTATTATTATTTCTAATTTTAATTTTGGTGTATTCTAATAGTCATAGGCCAAGTCTAAATATATTTTATTTTAGGTTTAAAAAAACTCATTATCGATCATTTAAATCAATATATCTAGTTCCATCCATCTAGCAAAGTCAAGATTCACACACTCACTTTGGGAGGGAGAATTACATCAGCCTGAGGCCCATTTGGGCTATGTAGACAACATTATATTATGTAAGATTTTTTGAGGACCACTTAGTTATTACCCTACCCCTATTCCCCCTTGGTATTTTATCTTTATTATGTTTACTATACATGAGTTATATTTTTATATTTTATAGGTCTTGTGAACATAAAATTAGACAGTAAACCCTTACAAACAGGGGCGCGCACCTATATCAAAAAATCCATCACACAATCAATAGGACACAATGTTGTAAATATTGTCATTGTGTCAAAGGTATATCATTTTTGGTGACAAAGGCCCCATAGCATTTATTTTATTAAAAAAAAAAATGTTCATATTTTGGCTAAATGTGTTGATAATTATTTAATATTAATGAATATATTTTTGGTTGCATAAAGTCAAAAAAAGGACCCATGAGGAAGTCAAATGGTCATGAGGAAAAGACAAAAGATGGAAAGTATGCATTTTCCCATGAAGGGTCACCTTGAGGAATTTGAAGGGTCACCAAGTGAAGACAAAAAAGGAAAGGCACATTTTTCCATGAAGAGTCACCTTAAGGAATTTGAAAGGTCACCAAGATAAAGACAAAAAAGGAAAGGATGCATTTGCTCATGAAGGGTCACCATGTGACTTTTCAAATGAAAGGATTCAAAGGGTCATGCAAGTTTGGCACCATTTTCCATGAGGAGTGAAGGGTCACAAAAGGTGAATGCCAAAGGTCATTTGGAAAGCTATAAAAAAAGGCTTGAGAAGCCATTTGTAATATGCAAGAGAGTGCATGGTTTGTAATTATTTTATATAATAAAAGAGTAGAGAATAGAAAGAGATATTTTAGAGTTATATCATTTGTTGAGAAAGCAACATTGAGAGATAGTTGTGTTTTATACACAAGAGGAATTGGTGCTCTTGTGGGTTGGTGCTCCTATGGGTTGTTGCTCACAAATAGTTGTGTTGGTGCTTGATAAAGGAGTTGGTGCTCCTGCAAGTTAGTGCTTATTAAATTTTTAATTTTATTTGGTGTTCATTCATATACTTGAATTTTTCTATGTGGTTTTTTTCACTTCGGGTTTCCACGAAAAAATTTGGTGTCTCTCACTCTCTTATGTGGTGCATTTTATTATTTCAATTTTATAGCATATCTTGAATGTATGGTTAAGTGGAGTTTGATTAAGTAAAAAATTAATAAGATATATGATATATTGATTCACCTCCCTCATATATATCCTATGCTTAACAATTGATATCAGAGCATGTTCTTTCAGAAAGAATTTAACAGCTTGAAGGTAGATTGGGGAGAACATGATGGCTAGATCACATGAAGACTTTTATACAAATAAGGCACCTTTGTTTTATGGGAGAAATTATGCCTTTTAGATCATAAGGATGAGGAATTACTCAATGTCTCTTGGATTCAACATTTGGAAAGCAGTTGTGGAGGAATATGAAGAGCCATAGGCACTTGTAACTACTCTGATAGAAAAGAAGGAAAGTGAAAATAATGCTAAAGATTTAAATCTTATTACATGTGGTTTATGTGAATCATAATTTATTAAATTTATGCCATGCAAATCTACTCATGAGACTTGGGTAAAGCTTGATAATAGTTAAAAAGGTGATGGAAAGGTTCAACAAGTTAAGCTCTAGACTTTCAAAAGATAGTTTGAGAGTTTGAAGATGGAAGGGGAAGAAAACATAGCAAATTATCTTTTGTGGATTGATCAAATAGTTAATTAGATTCAAATCCTTAGAGAAAAGTTAGAAGAATTATTGATTGTAAAAAAGGTTTTGAGATCTCGACCAATGAGACATGATTCAAAGGTTTCAGCAATCGAGAAGATGAAGAATCTAGCCAAGCTAAAAATAGATGAACTACATGGCATTCTTATAGCATATGAGATACAGATCAAATAAGAGAAACCCTCAAAAAGGGAATTTGATTTCAAGATATCAAAAAAAGACAAGGCTAAAATTCAATAATCAAGTGACAGCTTTAACGATGAGTAAGATGACAAAGGAGCTCTATTTATCAGCAAGCCAAAAAAAGGCACAAGTAAATATCAAGAAAAATTATCATTTAAATGTTTTAGATGTGGTCAGATTGGAAATTTTATAGCAAATTTCCTAGATAATAATAATGGTGATAATGAAGAAGGAAAGTCTACATACAAGAATAAATTCAAAGGCAAATTCAAGAAGGGATTTGAGAAGAAGAGTTTATATTCTAAAGATCCTAGCTCAGTCGAAGATAGTGGATTCAGTGACTCAGATGAAGAAAAGATTTTATTCATGACCATAAATGAAGATGCCTCCATAAATAAAAGTATAAATTATAAAGAAGAAGAACATGATGAAGCTGAGGTGAATCTAGAAGGATAACTCATTATTGCCTTAGAAAAATTATAAGCTCTTGAAAAAAAGAATCAAAGATTAAAGCCCCAGATTGAGAAAAATGAAAAGGAGTCATAGGAAATAATTGAAGATCTACAATCACACATTGAAGAAGCCAAAAAGACTAAATAAGATCTAATAGCTTTGTTGCAAAAAGTAAGTGAAGAATGTGAAAGGTATGTTGTTGAAATTATCTCTTTAAAAGCATATCTTGAGAAAACAAATAAAGCAGTTAATGATAAAGAAACCAATTATTCAAAATTTGAGAATAGCACTAATATGTTGAATAAGATATTAGAAACTCAACAATAAATATAAAATAAGATAGAAATTAGATTTGAAAATAAAAAGAGCTATGTTGAATCTCTTACAAAAGAAGAAACAAAAAGGGAAGAAGTTAAGAATGCAGAGGACAACTCAAACAAAAAAGGCTAGAAGGAACAGAGCTACAAAAGATAATCAAGTCAAAGATACATAAATCAGAATAGGTTATTATTTTCATTGTATTTATTATGGTCATAAGAAAATAGAATGTCAGAAAAGAGCTAACAATTTTAGAAATAAGGAGAGGGAAACTCATGCAGAGTCAAGCAGAAGCCACACCTCTTTTGCTCCTCTATCAGGCTTTGATAAAGAGGCCATAATATATTACAAGTGCAATAATTTCAAACACATACCTTGGTATTATATAATAATGTTTAAGTTAGTTAAGAAGGACCAAATTTAAAAGGCTCCATTCATCAAGAAGAAAGTTCAGACAAGTTTATGGCAGAAGAAATAACTTGAAAAGTCTATGTTAGTCCAGACAGCTTTGCATGTAATAAATGAAGAATAGCCATGGTTCATTGATAGAAAATGTTTGAGGCATATGATAGGAGACAAGATCAAGTTCATAACTTTAAATAATATCAATGGCATCATAGTGAATTTCAAAGACAATACCATTGCCAGAATAGCCAAAAAAGGTACATTAAGTTTGGATAATGGTATAACTAAGATTGAAAATGTTTTGTATGTAGAAGGTCTTAATCATAATCTATTGAGTTTAATTTAAATGTGTGATTAGGGACACACACTAAAGTTTTATACAGAAGGTTGTGAAATTAGGAAAAAAGATTTAGATTTGTTGATTATAGATGCTCAGAGAATAGGCAACAATTTGTATATGTTATCAGATATCGAAGGTCAAAAATGTTGTTTGAGTCAGGTTGAGGAATGTTGGCTATGACACAGGAGAATGGGATATATAAATTTTGAAAATATTATCAACATCACCAAGAAATAATAAATTAGATATCTTTCAAAAATTACAAATCCCTCCAACATGCTTTGTGAACCATGTCAACATGGGAAGCAAGTCAGAAGATGGTTCAAAATAAAAGAATACTCAACCACTCAGATGTTAGAGCTTGTTCATACTAATTTGTGTGGACCTATGAGAACTCAAAGTATTCAAGGTGAGACATATTTCATGTTTCTTATTGATTATTTTATACGTATGACTTGGGTGATGTTTTTGAATAAAAAATCAGAAGCTTTTAGCCACTTTGAAACATTGAAGGCTTTTGTTGAGAATGAAACTGATGTGAAGATTAAGTGCCTAAGATTAGATCAAGGAGGATAATTTATGTCAGATGAGTTTATTGACTATTTTTAAGACTATGGGATAAAGAGACATTATTCAGCAACTAAAACTCTACATCAAAATGTAGTTGATTGGAAAAATAGAACAGTTCAAGAGATGACAAGGACAATGTTAAATGAATCCAAGATACCAAATAAATATTGGAGAGAGGTAGTAGGTATAGTAGTGAATATTTAGAATAGAGAATTATTTAGAGTCAACAGTGACAAGACTCCCTATGAGTTATAGAAAGACAAACCAGCTACAATTGATTACTTCAAAGTTTTTGGCAGTAATTGCTTCATAAAGAGAACCGATAAAAATTGGGTAAGTTTGAATCTATAATAGATGAAGGTATATTTATTAGATATTATAGAAAAATTAAAGCTTATAAATGTTATAACAAAAGAACTAAGAAGATTTTTTAAACTACAAGTGTCATGATAGATGAAGATGTAGCAAAAAGAGCCAGTGATCTAGTAGATACTCTTGAAATCATTGAAGAAAAAGATTTTGAATAATTAAATGAGGATGAGAAGAAGGATCAAAAGGACACCAAGACCCCATCTAAATATATTCATATAAATCATAATAAGAGTGACATCATTGATAACATAAATGAAGGAGTTTTGTACCAGAAAGATGATGGTAAGTGAATCTGAGTAAGTTAATTTTTCTTTGTTATCCAAAATTTAGCCTAAAACTTTTCTAGAAGTTAGACATGATGAGCATTGGGTTAAGGCAATGGATGAATAATTAAATTAGATAGAAAATATTGATACTTTATAATTATTGCCTAGATCAAAAGATCAAAATATGATAGGAACAAAATGGGTATACATAAATAAGTTGAATGAAGATGGTGAAGTTACCAGGAATAAAGCAAGGATAGTATGTGAAGGATATGCTCAGATTGAGGGTAAATATTTTGAAGAAATTTTTGCACCAGTGGAAAGGCTAGAGGATATTAAAATGTTTATTGCATATGAAATGTTTAAGAATTTCAAAGTGTTTCAAATGGATGTCAAGTCTACCTTTCTGAAGGTGATTCTAGAAGAGGAGGTCTACATTGAACAACCTAAGGAATTTATTCTCTCAAATGATAGTAGCCATGTATGCACATTGAAGAAACACTATATGGATTGAAATAAGCTCCCAAATCTTGGTATATAAAACTTGATAAGTACCTACAAGATCAAGGTTTTAAGAGAGGTTTTGTTGACAGTAATCTCTACATCAAAATAGAAGGTGAGCATCAATTAATTGTTGTGGTATATATTGATGACATAATATTTGGAAGAAATATTAAAAAGATGACCAAAAAAATTTGATAATATGCAAAAATAATATGATTTGTCTATGCTTGGAAAATTGTCATTTTTCTTAGGGTTGCAAATATTTTACTCAAAAAAAAGAATTTGCATATCTCAAAATAAATATGCCAAGGAGATGTTGAAAAATTTTGGTTTTGAGGATTGTGTGTCAGTAGGCACACCAATGGGTATAAGAAATATGGTAAGGATGAAGATTCACCTAATACAAATCAATATTTGTATAGATCTATGATTGGTAGTCTTTTATATTTGATAGCATCAAGGCCAAGATATCATGCATCCAGTAAGCATGGTTGCGAGATATCAGTCAGCTTCAAAGGAGAGTCATTTTTAGTTGGTGAAAAGAATATTTAGATATGTCAAGGGGACATTAGATTATGGATTGTGGTATCCCAGAGATAGAGATTTTATTTTGGTTACTTATATAGATTTAGATTGGACAGGTTATTTAGATGATAGCAAGAGTACAAGTGGAGGAGCTTTCTTTCTTAATGATAGCTTAGTATCTTGGCTAAGCAAGAAGTAGAACTCGGTATCACTTTCTATAACTGAATTACAATATATTGTAGTAGTGTTGTGTTTTACTCAAGTGCTTTAGATGAAGCAAAATTTAGAAGACATCAAGTTAAAATATGATGAACTTATTTCTATTTTTTGTGACAACACAAGTGGTATTAATATTTCTAAGAATCTAGTGATGCATTCAAGAATAAAACATATTCTTATTAGATATCACTTTTTAAGAGAAGGTGGTAGATCAATAGGTTAAAATGGAATATATCAGTACTACAAAATAGATTGTAGATATTTTCATAAAGGCGCTACCAAAAGACACATTCAATTATCTAAGACAAAATTTGGGAGTAATTTATTTTACTTCCTACCATTGAGGATCGATATCCATTGAGAGGGAGTTAAGTGTTAGCTCTAGGATAGACCCTTTTCCATTGATGTCAAAGGGGGATAAGAACATGAATAAGTACAAAAATAGGTATAAGATGCTATAGTAAGTGGGGGTTACTATATGTTTTTTAGATGGAAATATTTGCAGGTTGGCATGTGCAGTACAAGTTTTAAGATGTGGTAGTTTCAGTTTGAGGTTGCCATCAATGACAAAGGGGGAGATTGTTAGAAATATTATCATTGATGTCAAAGGTCTAGATTTGTTGGTGACAAAGGCCCCATAGCATTTATTGTCTAAAAGTGTTTTTAATATTCATATTTTGGCTAAGTGTGTTGATATTTATTTAATATTAATAAATATATTTTTGGTTGCATAAAGTCAAAAAGAGGGCCCATGAAGAAGTCAAAGGGTCACAAGGAAAAGACAAAAGAGGGAAAGGATGCATTTTTCCATGAAGGGTCACCTTGAGAAATTTGAAGGGTTACCAAGTGAAGACAAAAGAGGAAGGGTGCATTTTTCCATGAAGAGTCACCTTAAGAAATTTGAAAGGTCACCAAGATAAAGACAAAAGGGGAAAGGATGCATTTTCGCATGAAGGATCACCGTGTGACTTTTTAATTGAAAGGATTCGAAGGGTCATGCAATTTTGGCACCATTTTCCATGAGGAGTGAAGGGTCAAAAAATATGAATGCCAAAGGTCATTTGAAAAGCTATAAAAAAATTCTTGAGAAGCCAATTGTAATATGCAAGAGAGTGCATGGTTTCTAATTGTTTTATATAAGAAAAGAGGAGAGAATAGAAAGAGATATTGTAGAGTTCTATCATTTGTAGAGAAACCAACATTGAGACATAGTTGTGTTTTATACACAAGAGGGGTTGGTGCTCTTGTGGGTTGGTGCTCACAAATCTTTGTAAGGGGTTGGTGATCTTGTGGGTTGGTGCTCACAAATAGTTGTTGTGTTGGTGCTTGGCAAAGGGGTTGGTGCTCCTGCAAGTTGGTGATTACAAATTTTGTAATTTGAGTTGGTGCTTATTCATATACTTGAGATTTTTCTTCATGGTTTTTCCCAGTTTGGGTTTCCACATAAAAATTTGGTGTCTCTCTCTCTCTTGTGTAGTGCATGTTATTGTTTCAGTTTTATTGCATATATTGAATGTATGGTTAAGTGGAGTTTGATTAAATAAAATATTTATAAGTTATATGAAATATTAACTCACCCCCCTCTCAGTATATCTCATGATTAACACATAAGTGAATTCAATAAAAAAGGCCATGGTACATCCTTATCCTCCTAGTGCGATCTTGTCCCAACTTAGTTTGAATTCCTATTTTCAGTTATGACATAATATGTAGGTCATTTCAACCATACTCTGGTCATAGTTAGCCTACATAATTAGCATAAAATTAGTTTGACCGAGGTTTTCACACTTGTTTTTCAATTTACTATTTTTAACTCATTTTAAATTATGAAAAATCTATATTTTACATTAAAACATGTATATTCATTATATTTTAGTTTTGATAGTTTAGATAAGTTTATTTGATTCATCTCAATTCAAAATAGATTAAACATTGGTAAGGTTCTCCTTGATGGTCAATGGTCATCACCTCAAGTTGTACATGAAATCTCAAACAAGGAAAGAATTCATTCATACTCTTCAATAAAGGTTTGATTAGGAGGTTATTAAGGCTATGGTATAATCTCTATCATTATTTTCATGATTTTATCATTGACTAAAAAATTAATAATAAGAAGCTTCAGGTATTTTTAGTAGTTTTGGTAAAAAAACTAACATGTTGTTTGGCCAAATATTGGATAAAAATCATCCTAAGTCAAAAATTAGCTTGTTGACCACTTAGAAGTCAAAAAAAATCCCAATAAATTAAGCAATCAAGTTTTCAGTTGCAGTCATTTCTAAAAGTGTTTCAAACAGTTTGCCTTGAATCTTAGACTATCAATGGCATTTATTGGAAACAAGTTATTGGTTCACATACTAGAGCTATGAGTAACCTCACACAGTTATGGTTTTTACCTATGACATTTGAAGTAACACATACATCATCATAGTGTATTTTTATAGGGTTTGGATACATGTTTTTCATTATCCATGTTTCACATACCAACTTACCCTAATATAGATTTCCCCCATCCATTTTGGGGCTATAGATCCATGTTTCCATTCTATTTTGAGGTTATGCAATTTTTTAACATAAGAACTATAGGTTCTAAATTTATACTTACAACAACTAATGCACATATTCATTTTGTAACCACTACTTTAAGTTTGGATCTTGTAGCCACTACCACCCATTTTCTACCAATCTTACTCCTTTCCATATGCAATCATTAATTTCTCATGTTCACTTATGTGTACATCTCACAAGCTCATTCTTTGGTCAAGACCATCAAATAATTGGTTCCTCCATAGTTGCAATGTTCACTTCCTACCATTTAGCTAAACATTCCCACTAAAAATCTATTAGAAGCTTATAGTGAGAATTGAAAGTAGTTTTTGATCTTATAGAGGATGATTTCACCATAATAATTCTTTGGATCTCAACTATTCTACACCATTATACACTAATCTCACAAGTTTATTTCCATTTTCAGTACCTGAGTGACTCCACGGTATCAGTCATTCCACATGCCTTCAACATCAATAAAAATTTAGTAAATCAATGCATTTGAAGTCAGGTAAGTATATTAGTGATTTTGGGTAGTTATGTTTTTCTATTTCAATAAGCTATGTATAATACTTATTTTTTATATGATATTTTTATTAATTACCATAAGTCTTAAGTGATATCGTCCATGGAAATTACCTAATCTAACTTTGATTTCATGTCATGTTAGCCCCATGTCCTATCATCATACTCTTCATTGCATTTTTAATACTTATTGGAACATTTAATGTTTAGCTCAGGTTAATTAAATAATAATGTTTATTATTATCTATTAGCATGGTTTGAAAACCCCATGCAAATTAAAATAACAAAACATTTTAATTTTATTACCATTATTTGGTTCCTCGGGGAGAGGTTAGACCCGTTGGTTACAATGGTCCACCTCCACACCCCAATATAAAAAGGGTTTTACCCTTTTGGTAAATTACTCACCATTGTGTGATAATTGATTATTGTGACATTGTAATATTTGCATGTGGCATATATCATTTTGAAGGTTCTGTGAAGATTGTTGAGGAGAAGTGAGATGAGAAAGGATTATGTATTGGGTGAGAGTTTCTCAAGTATATTGAATATGTCAACCCATGGTTTTTTACCTCTTAGAGGTTTTTCATGTTAAATCTCCATGTCAACATTAATGTGTTATTTTTTACTTCCAACTACATTTATATATCATATGTATGCATTTGTATTGTTTCATGTATTCTATCATGGTATTAGAGCTTGATTGAAGTGGTGGTTGAGAGGCTATAACTTTGAATTGTTTTATGTGGATTGAAGACATCCAAACAAAGTTTATTTCCTCCTAAAAATTACTCATATGGCCTTCAGAAGCTTCTAAAACTTAATTATCCATTCAAAAATTGTTGTATTCATTCCTCTTGTTTGTGAAAGCATTCTAGAGGCAGATCTAAGCAATTTAAGTCATGTTTCAAGCACCAACAAATCCAACAAGAAAGCAAATCAGCCAAAATCATGTTTGTATGACCTTATACGGTCTCCCTGGGATAAATTTCAGTCAATAATTCATATTTGTTGTTCTGAAAATGGATTATGATGTTTAAAGGGTAAATCATCATTGTTTAGCCTGCCTAACACCTCTATAAAAGCTTGGAGACTATATGTTTCAAATTTTTGGATTTTTTTCTCTTTGCCTAGGGCACCATTACAGCAACAATAAAAAAATATTAGATTTCAATCATTGAAACCTAGTTCTAGTTATTTTATGTGCTTAGTTTGGCCATTGCAAGGTGATCGAAGCTTTAAAAATCCTAATTTGGCCTCTTGTAGCTTGTGGAAGCTCCCCTATTACATCCATGCAGCTTGTCTGCTACAAGAAGCTTCAAAGATTAGTATATAGTTTGACTTTTATATTTATTAAATACTTATTTAATAAAATACAAAATTTCCATGCAACATTGAAAGGGTCCCACCTCTTATTTACCCTATTTTACCCAAACCAATAAAAACTTTGAAATCTTTTATTAATTTTTTTTACATGCATAGATTTATAATTATTTTTTATTTTTTTTAAAACAAAAATCAATCAAATAAGTTTTAAAACTAAAATTTTTCATGTATTATTTCGAAGCTTTAGAGTAGAAGAGTTAGTAGTATTCTTTTTGCTAAAAACTTGCAAAAGAGGAGGTCTAGTGTTCAAACCCCTCCAAACCTTTTTTTTGGTCAAACTAATTTCTGAAAAATAATTTTTTGAAAAAGCTTTAGAGTAGAGGAGACTCTTGATTGATGAAAAAGTTATTAATTTTCTAAAAAAAATTAAAAACATCAAATATAAACTAGATGGATGCAATTGTAATTAATTTAATTCAAGACCACTTTTTATATTTTATTATTTGTTTAAATATTCATGAAAAGTTTTATAATTTTATTTCAATTCTTAATTCAAAATACCAATTAGAGCAAGATATCCACGACTTCACTACGCTTTTTGCTCTTTTTATTCAAGAAGAGCAAGTGATGTCTAATTTTGATTCTAAAGAGAATGTCACTCAGACACATTACGTACTTAATCTTATTTTTTTAAATAATAAATACTAAATTCTAACCCTAATTATACCAATGGCAAAAATGAGAATAAAAAATATGGTAATAGGAATCATAAAATTAAGTTTAATGAGAATTGTAATATGTGTGGTAAATTTAGTTATAAAAGAGAATACTGTTATAAAAACAAAAATAGAGCCAATAATAAAACCTATAAAAATAAAACAAGACAGAAAACTAATCAAAATTATCAATAGAATCAAAGCCATATTCAGACCAATAATTAGAAACAAAATTCTAAAGTTATTGCTTTATATGTTGCCTTGTTTACCTCAAATGAAAATGCATAGATTTTAGATAGTGGTGCATCACATCATATGAATTTCTTGTCTAACATTTTATCTGACACTAGAAATATATCTAAAAATATTTATTTAATAGATAATTAATTTTTAAAATCTACTAAGCAGGGAAAAACAAAATTTGTAAATGATGTTATAAAAAATATTTTATATGTTCCTAAACTTAAGAAAAATAAGTTATGTTGTTCCCAACTTATGAATGATAATGTCATTATAACTTTGCTTAAGGATAAATGGTCTATTATAAATCAATATGGTTCTTTGATTGCTAAAGGTATTCAACAAAATGATTTACACATATTTTATACTTCTTCTACTTATTATCTTTTATCACAAAGTAAAAATGAATCTCAATTATGCTACGAAAGATTAAGACATGTTAATTTTAGAAGTTTATATGATATGTATTCTCATGATTTTATTGTTGGTCTTCCTTTTATATCTTATCATTATAAAACTTGTGAAAACTACTTGTGTGGTAAGTAATATACTAATTCCTTTCACAAGAATCATGATGTAAATTCCTCACATCCTTTAGAACTTATTCATAGTGATGTCATAGGACCCCTTGAAGTTACATCTCTAAATTTTTATATATATGTTGTTACTTTTATAGATCATCATACTAGAATGATTTGGTCATATTTTATAAATAATAAATCTAAAAGTATTATCTAAATTCAAAGAGTTTAAAGTTGTTTAAAATTCTTCTAATTTTTGTAATAAGAGATAAATATCTAATAATGGTGGTGAAATATTAGTAAAGAATTTTATTTTATTTTATATTAGTTATGGTATTCAAAGAGAGTTAACAACTCCCTATTCCTCATAGCAAAATGGTATTGTTGACAGAAAAAACCATACCATTGTTTAAATGATTAGAACAATGTTACATTCTATAAATGTTTCTAAGTTATTATGGGTCAAAGCCACGAATATTGTTGTGCATATTCTAAATAGAGTCCCTACTAAATCTTTACATCTTTATACTCCTTTAGAATTTTGGTCTAATAAGAAACCTAGTGTGGCTCATCTTAAAATCTTTGGTAATCTCGCTTTCATCTTTATCCCTAAAGTAAAAACAAAGAAACTTGATTCTACCTCATAGTCATGCATCTTTATGGGTTATGGAGGTAAAACTAAATAATTAAGAGTGTATGATCTGTCTAAAAGATAAATCATTAATAATATGAATGTTATAATCCTTGAAAAATCTTTTTGTGAGCCCTTTGTGGAACCCCCTCGATGTTCTTCATTTGATGAACCTGGTTTTCCTATCACTCCCTATGAAGAAATAAATACCCTAGATAAATTGATCCAATTTTGAATAACTTAGAGTCTAAGGAACCTTCTAGATTGCATGTTCAATCTAAAAAATATGAATGGACTAAATCTCTAATTCAAACATTTGATCTTGATAATCTTAATAAATTGACTAGGAGTCAACATTCTTATCGTGCTTTAGTAACTATATATGAATGTGAACCTCAATATTTTGAGAAAACTATTTAAGATGATATATGAAAAGTTGTTATCAAAATGAGTAAAATTTTTAAATTAAAAATCAAACTTGGGATCTTGTCACACCTCCAACTAAAAGGCATATTGTTGGTTGTCGGTGGCTTTATAAAATCAAATATAATTCAATTAGTAAAATTGAAAAATTTAAATCAATATTAGTTGTTCATGGTTTTACTCAAAACTCAGGATTGACTATGTTAAAACCTTTGCACCTGTAGTACAAATGAGTAATGTTAGATTACTTATTGATCTTATAGCTCAAAATGGTTAGATTGTACACCAAATAGATGTCATAAATGCCTTTCTAAATGGTGATTTAGAAGAATAAATCTATATGACTCAACTTAAAGGTTTCACTAACTAGATAATAAAAAAAATTATGTCGTAAGTTAAATAAATCTTTGTATGTTTTAAAATAAGCTCATTGAACTTGGTATTCTAACATCACTAGTTATTTTAAATAATTAGATTATTTTAACTGTCATTCTGATAATGATCTATTTGTTAAATTTGAAAATGGTCATTTGATCTTAATTATATTATATGTTGATGATCTTCTTATTATTTGTTATCTAATTAGTTTAATTCTTAAATATAAAAGTAAATTAAATCAAACTTTTAAAATGATTGATCTAGGCATTCTTCATCATTTTTTAAGAATAAATATATTTTACGAAAAAAATTAATTGTTGTATCACAATCTCAGTATACATATAATATTCTTGTTAAGTTTGATATGTTTGAATGTAAGCCTACAACTACTCATATTGAAGTTGGTGTTAATCTTGATCTAAAACCTACTTGTGATAAAGTTAACCCCACTCTTTAAAGACTATTTGTTGATAGTTTAATTTATCTCCTTATTACTAAGTCAGGTATTTAATTTTTTTAAGGTGTTACTTCCATATTCATGCAAGATCCATACTTGGATCATTGAAAATTAGAAAAACATATACTTCGTTATATTAAAAGAACTGTAAAATTTAATTTATTTATTATTCCATTGATAATGCTAATTTATATGGATATTGTGATGTTGACCATGATAGTGATACTAGATACCATAAATTTACTTCTGAATATATGTTTAAGTTTAGTGCGTGTGGTTACTTAGAGTAGTAAAAAAAAACTTATGGTCTCTGTCTCTTCTATAGAAGTAGAGTATATAAGTGTTATGAAAGTTGCTAAAGAATCTATATGATTGAAAAGTTTTTAGGAGAACTTCATTTGAATGTTTCTCAAAATACCATCATTCTATGTGATAATCAAAGTTATATATCTCTAGTGAAAAATTTAATGCAGTACCAACAAACTAAGCATATTTAAGTTCATGTGCATTTATTTGAGAGAAATTCCTCAATGGTGATATTGATCTATTGTTTAGTCATACAGATGAATAAGTGGCAACTATCTTCACAAAACCACTTAGTGCTACCAAGTTTTGTCAATTTCATGTAATTATGGGCCTCTTAGAATTACCATTGAGGGGGAGAGTGCATAATAATGTCTCTTCCTATCGACCACGTGTTTCTTTCTTTTCTATATTTCTTCTAATTGTAAACTGTTGTAATAAGTCACTCTATGTGATTTTGACAAACTTCATATTTTTTGAATTTACAATGTACCCAATATTTATAAATATATTTTTTAATGGAGGTCCTTATACTATAAAAATCTCCAATAATGCTTAGTTGATTATTTATGATAAATTATGAGATGTAGTCCTACGATCATGTTAGTCTAAACTTACTTTAAGTAGTTTATGGATTTATTTATTTTTTTAAAGGTGATATTAGCATGGTGAAGGTTTTTAAATCCTTTAAATTTTACATGTCTTTTAAAATCATTATAGTTGATTCATGGAGTATAATTCCTTTATTAAGTTGATGATGGCTTTTATTCCCACTTAATAGTAAGGGGGAGTGTTGGAACATTTAATGCTTAAGTGGTGCCTTTTATGGACCCTTACCATACTTAGGTTAATTAAATAATAATATTTTATTATTATTTATTAACATAGGTTAGAAACCTTGTATAAATAAAAAGAATAAAACATATTTATTTTATTACCATTGTTTGGTTCCTCAAGGAGAGGTTGGACCCATTGATTACAATAGTCCACCTCCACACCCAATATAAAAAGGGTGTTACCCATATGTAAATTACTCATAGTTGTGTGATAATTGATTATCGTGACATTGTAATATTTACATGTGGCAAATATAATTGTGAAGATTGTTTAAACGAGAAGTGAAAAGAGAAAGGATTGTGTATTGGGTGAAAGTTTCTCAAATATATTAAAAATATCAACTTGTGGTTTTTTACCTCTCTGAGGTTTTTCACATTAAATCTATATGTCAACATTAATTTATGTTATTCTTTACTTATAACTGCATTTCTAGATCTTGTGTATCCTTTTGTATTGCTTCATGTATTTTATCAAAAATACCCATTATGATGTCACAATTTTGTTCCTTCAAACTAATTTTTTGATATCATTACTATCACATTCCCATGGTTGCATGTGTCACATTCCATCCCAATTCTAAACTTCACTTGAGGACAAGTGTCAGCATTTTGTTGGAGGGGGTATGGAAGTATAGTCGCTTATTTATTTATATTTTCATAAATTCTAAACTTTAAGTTGGGGGGTATGAATTTAATACTACCAAATGTAATAAATTGAAAAGTACAAGCACATCATTTTAGTATAAATAATGATATGGACATGCACTGCCAAAACTCAATTTATGGCTAGGTGGTGGAATGGTTATTTTTTATCAAAACTATCAGTTCATCTCTATCACCAAGACTTGACTCCTCTATGACATATAGTTGCTTTAAAAACACCATTATACTAATGTGAACTGTGAAATTTTAAGATACTAAGCAAAGGAATGACATCATAATAGGAAGTGATGTGCTTCGAATAGAGCCTTATGGCCACACTATCCTAATAAATGACTAGCATATAATTGTTATATTTTAGAATGAGAGAGAAATTACCTTAATATAAAGTTTTTTAAGATTTGACTTGGAAATTATTATATATTTTATGTATATGTTACAAGATGGTAGTTTTATAGTGAAAGGATTATATTTTTTCTCAATAAAGTAATTGTTGGCAAAAGTGATAGGATTATCATCAACAAGAGAAAGATAGCTAGAACGACCCATTGTAGCTTCAATAAGGATCAGATCATATTTTGAATGACAAGGGAGATAATTGAATTTGGTTCTTAAGGGATGAAAATATTGTCACTACCTCTAACCTAGGTTTAAGTAGCCACCTTCATTACCAAGTACATCTTTTGTGAAGGTAAGCAATATTTGATTTACACTACACACCTAAATATTTTGAATCACCTTAGGTATAATATTCTTGTTAATATACCCAATTATTTTTTGAATTATACAAGGAGATGGATGTATAATACTAAATATGGAAAGGAAGGGCCCTATCAAACCACTATTGTATAACTTAATAGTGAAGAAGATGTTAGCTGACAAAAGACCTGATGTCACTTGGGAGGATTTAATTTTCTTACACCATTTACCTCGATAAGTCATGTTTATAATTGTTTCATACTAAAGATAGGAACAGTCTACATATTCATCTTCTAAATTCCATAAGAGGAAGAAAAAATTCTCAAGGCCCCTCTACTAGCACACAAAAACACTCTCACAAATTGAGAGAAAGGAAAAACCATAACCAAGTAAAAATATTATAAGGTAGTCATGATTGATATATTTGATCATGAAGAACATATTGGGAAAAGTATGGCAGTGAAGAATAAGAGGAGTTGGAACAACAACAAGAAAAAGCATTTGGATATGAGATGAGTAATGATACAACAAGTTTAAAGGAAGATGCAAAACTTATGGATGAAAAAGATGAAAGAAGGGCACCATCAATAGAGCTTAACACTAGACTAGAAATAATTGAAAAAAAGGGTGAAGATCAAACCCTTTGTCAACATGGTGATTCCCCTATTTTTCCTAGTGGTTACCTTGACACACACACAAATCTCATTTTTTCATACAGAGAAATTAAATATGTTAAGTCAAGAATTTAGAAACTAAGAGCCAAGGGTAATGAATTATATCTTTGATAAGGATTGTAAAGGAAGAAATAAGGAATGAGGTTGTGAAATTAGTAAAGGGAAGACATTCAACCATTGGCATATCTTCATCTACAATAACCACATTCATCACATAAGATCCTAAAACCACAATTATTATAGAAGAACTCTACAATCACTATGGATGGATAGGCCCAAGACTCTCAGGCTACTGATCCATTTCATTCTATTGAGCCAAGTTTTTATAAAGTCTCCATTGAAACCTTGTAGATTACATATTTGGAAAAGAGCATCAAATAAATTATTCATATTTTGAAACTTGAATGGTGTTCAATCTATGATGATAAATAAGAAAAAAAAACTATCATAGTTTTAAAAGTCCTTGTAAAATCAAGAGAAAGAATTTGAAAAGAAGGATATAAGCGTTAATATTTTAGAATCATAAATTCTAATAATTTGTGTTTTTCATGAAAATGTTGTAGCATAGACCATAAACTAGGGTTTATGCATTAAATATTAAGGAATAACTACTACACTATCAAATAGGAAAAATAATATCAGGAGAAAAATATTTCATAGGTTCTCCTTTGGCTTTCTGTAAAGCTTACTCCAATAGCTCAGTTGAGATTAAAGATATTTTATGTGAATTTTATTATCATGGTTTTTTTAGTGACAATGGACAAAGATTGAAACCCTAAGTTAATTGTTGGGGATGTAAAAATAAGAGCTTATTATTCTTATATTATAAATGAATAGAAGGGGAGATAAGAGACAATAGCCTATCACACAACAAAATAATTTATTACCCTAGATCATAAATAACACGCATAACCTAGTTTAATCATCAATCAATGGGAAAAATTGATCATGTTTCCATAGTTTAACAAGGTAGTGCAGGAATATAGGAATAAAATTTTAAACCATTTCATCTCTCTTTTTCTAATAAAATATATAGGGAAACATGCAACACTTGTGGTGAGAGGTGGAAAGAACTCACTCCCTCATTTTAGCAAAGAGAACCATATTTTGTTTACAATTTCAAGACTGCAAAAAGCAAGGCAAACAAGTAGATGGATTGTTTGAAGAAAATTAGTATTGGATGGATAAGACTAAAATTTAGAATGCCTACCTTATGGTTTCCAATTCATGCTTTCATGGGTAACTCCAACTAAAAAGCAAGAAGAGAATAAGAAATGGGAAAAATTAAAGAGAGACAAAGGGTACCTTCTAAATTTTTTAGTTAGAGATACTTCACCCTATGATCTAAGAAATACTTATGCACATTTTATGTCCCATTTCAAGCCAATCTAAATTAGATTTAGTTGTAAAAGGATGTATAAATGTTTATGTTTGGGGGTATGATGATGTAATATCCCTTTTAGGGTTAAATTAGAAAGATTTGGGTTTTCCAACAAACCCTACAAATAACACCGCAAACCCTAACACATCTTATGTAAATTTTGAATTTGAAAATATCAAACCCTGGACATAAATTACTAAATTCTAGAGATGAACATCTAGGACACAAATATCAATATTTCTAATCAAATTCTCAACAAAATTATAGAATTATTATAGACCATAATATAACCCTCAAATCTAATTTTTAACATGCAAATGTATGCTAGAAAAATTCATAGATAAATACTAGTAAATTTTTTGATGAATCAAAATACCAAATATCATAAATTTACCCAAAAAACATATTAATTAGCCTCCCAAGGTGCATCACAACCCTTGGAAAAGCCTTGGTAGTTTCTTTCCCTATGAGGGCTATCAAAATGATTTTCCAGCCTCTAAAAGTGACTTCAACAGCTTCACTCCACCACATAAGTCCTTCCAACTACTGTTCTAAACCAATGATGCCCTATAAATCCACAAATTTTCTCAAATATGACCTTTGAATGAGGCCACCTAGTTGAAGATGAGCGTTTTTTGTCACATCCCAATTTCTCTCTAAGATGAATAACCTATTGAGTAGTGGACTTTTATGGTTGTTAGTTGATTAACTACTATTTAATTAAGCTTTATGTCATATGTCGATTATGTATCAATTATGTATTGCTTAATTTACATGATTTATTTGTTATGAGATAGTTGTACTTTTATATTATGTACATTATGATCATGTTTATTAGTTTATACAATAATATTTTATGGATTTCTTAATTTTTCAAGCTAACTACCTTCATTGTTGTGAAATGGATGTAAGACAGATCCATCCCTCAAAGTGTGATGAAGGGAGGGCATCATCAAAGAGGATGGTGTATTTGGAGGCATTAGGGGATTACATAGAGAAAAACTAGAAACCCATACACACACCACAGTAGTTTAAAATGTTTTATGATTATTGTTTGAGGTAGATAGTTATAGTATGTTTTGTTTTCTATTATACATGTTTGTTGTGATCTTGTTGATGTTTTATGATCATGTTCTTTTAATTATGTGATTTCACTAATATAGTTATGTACTGCATTAAATAGCTTTTGATGTTATTGCTTAGTTATTTGATTGAATATGTACCTATCTTGTTGTCACTTACCACTATATTGTACATAGTTGAAGATTGTATTAACAATGCATTGTTTGGACTCATTTTTATAGTAATGGATAGATTCTATTACTTGGCTCGATCAATTTGTTTAGTGCCTACTTATGTGTACAAGGTTACTATTATCATTTATAATAGTTGTGTAGACTTATAATAATACATTAATGAGTTATAGTTCTTTGTTAGGCATTAACGAATGATCCTAAGTTGGCATGATATAGTGAAATTAATGTTATTGACTTAATAATGGTGCTTAGGCAATAAAAAAAATACTATGTAAATTTTCATCAATAATTTAATTATCTAGAGATCATTGTGTTTGTTGAATCTTTGCTAAAGTCTAGTGTTATTTATTTAATCTAGGAAGTTTTTTTATTGAGGTTAAAGGGGGGGTTTTGAGCTAGGGTCCCCAAACCCTAGGAGTACATTGAAAAAAATAAGAACCAGATAAAAGAAACAACCCTAAAAGGGGATCAAAGGAAATAATACAAAAACAATGAGGGAACAACTAAAAAATTACTCCCACACAACCAAATAACTTAGATTATACCATACTTCCCAAAATGTCTTCCCAATATGCCTTCATGTTACTAAGATTCATGTCAATTTTCCTGATGATGTTTTTATAATATATGTTTTGTGTACCACTGTTGCTTTGGGCCTTTGTCTCTTTTCCCTTACCTATATAAATAAGGTCAAATAGATCTTTGAGGTGCTCACAGAGATTTTCCATGTTCTATAGACCTTCATTCATAGCAACTTTACTATAGTTTATAATGAAATTGAGTTTGTTCTGTAGGTCCTCATTGGCATGCCCAAGGAGGTCTACCGTGAAGGTGAGTCTTTGAATTTGTAGATCCTCTTCTTTATCCATCCAAGATTTGGATAGCTTTTCATTTTCCTGTTGAATAATTTTCATCCTATTTTTAAGGCTCGACATTTCCCTCATGAACCATCTCATGAGGGAATTTTGTAGCTCAAGTTCTTTAGTTAACATATCAATGTTCTCCCTATTCTTGAGTGAGTTCTTAATTTGTTTAAACTTTTTGTTTTTATCTTTGTAGCTCAGTTCCTTTTCTTCTTTCTCAATGCTATCTATTTGGGTATTTTCCTTCTAGTTCTTAATCCCTATTTTGGTAGTCCTCTGAGTATTGGCAGAGTCCTTCTTAGTGTTGTACTCTTCCATCTCTTCATCATCACTATCCATAATTACAAATTTCCTTACCCCCTTTTTGTATAGAGGGGTCTATTGCTTTTTGGGATCCTTGGGTTCAGTATTATCTTTGACCTCAATGTTACCTTTGGAAGCACCTCTTAAACATTTCTTGATACCCTCTTGTTATATGTTATGTTCCTTTCCTATCTTCATTTTTTCTTTTTCAATTTCTATTGCCTTGCTGCCAGCATCCCTACTAAGTTTACCAAGGTATTTAATGGTAATTTTCCTAATTTTTCTCATGTCCACCAGTCCTTCACTCCTTTTTTCTTCCCTTCTTTGGGTGAGATCAAGCATTAGTTGATTCTTACACTTGAAGTATTTATAATGAGCAATATTACACCTTTAGGTTTAGGGGTTGTGTAACTACCATTTTTGAATTTATATATCAATTTTTCCATAGATTTGAGAATGAAAAAAGGAAGAATGAAACCTACTCCATGTCTAAAATAATTTAACATCTTAAACATGGACCACCTAACAACATTATACCATCCTTCTAAAGTAACATATTGAATAAGGTAAAAAGCTACCTCAGCATATGTTTGGGAAGATATTTTTTGTCAAATCCATTGTGTAACTTTTCTAGTTGTTCACCCTCCTCTAAGAATGCTTATTTATCTAATTTGTAGTCTCTAGGATTGTATTAGCTTTTGGTTTATTCTATGCTCAGACTCATTACATGTGCAATCAGCTCCTTATTAATTTCCAGTGTGACCCCATTAATGTTAACAACCCTTTCCTCCAAAGTTCTGGAAAACTGAGTGGATAAATTTCTATCAAAACCCTTAATTTTTTCCATGAATCTAGCTATAACCCCCTCCTATAGGACATTCCAAACTTTTCTATTGGATTTAACCTATGGTTGTAGCTTTGGCTAAAGTCTGTCAAGTAAGCCCATCTTGATTTTGCTATTCACATAGGGCTCTAGAAAACCTTTCTCATTTCTTCTACAACACCACTAAAAAGCATCATTAGAACTATCATGATACATAGCATGTTCCTTTTCTTTTTCTAGATGCTTCTCTCAATCAGAATTTGAGTCCATGAGTCTAAGTTCCTACACATTAGTCAGTATCATAAAATCACCTCTAAGCATGAGGTAAATGAATAAATAACTATATATTAATATAATAATGTTTCCCTTCATTGGCTATTTTTGTTAATACCTCTCTAGGTAAGTTCTCATGGTCTATCCATGTTTTGAAGCCCACATTGCTTGTTCCCTCATTGGCAAACCAATCTATAATTATGTTACCCTCCCTATACGTGTAGAGAATATGCACCTATTAGAGAGAGTTTAGAATTGTCTTAGCTTCATCAATTATTTTTTTTATAGTCTAGCTTGGGGGGTGTTTTCCAATTAAAAATTTATAATGTTCATGGAGTCTCCCTCTACTACCAACTTTTGGATATTAAGTTGTTTAGCTAGTCTGAGGCCCCAAAGGGTAGCTAAAGCCTCCACCCAGTGATTAGTCTTTGTGCCCATATCTCCTGCATAAGCCCCAATTATATTTCCTTTAGCATCTCTGATGATTCCTCCTCTTCTTACAATTCTTGGATTTCCTTTTGATGCACCATCAAAATTTAGTTTCATCCATCCTTCATCTGGGACTTTCCATTTGGTTCTCTTTTGAATTTCCTCTTTAGGGTCTGGTTTTCCTATGCTTGATAGATCAATCTTCTAGTTTTATGCAGGTAACCATTCAAAAGAGAGGAGATCCTTGCTTTTTTTAGTTTTGATGGAGTTGTAATTTTCCTTAATAGCTGAGAAGATTCTTTCTGAGGTTACTTTACTAGTGTACTTATTTTCCCTGAATATGATATTGTTTTTAGTTCCCCATATCCCCCACCAAATGTGTGGAAAGGTAAGGTTCCATAATTTCATAAAATAGGGATTTTAAGGGGCAACCCCAAGATAGCCAAAAATCAATTGGGGTTCCTAGGTGAGCCCATTAGATGTTGAAATTCCTCAAGAAGAAATTCCACACTTTTTATGTGTAATTATAGTTAATGAGGAGATGAGAGATGGTTTCATTCTCTTCTTTGCATATGACACATCTATTTGTTATGATGCATCATTTTTACCTTAAATTATCAACCATCAAAATCTTCTCTTGAATGGCAACCCACACAAAGAAGCTTATCTTTAGGCTGATGAATTTGATCCAAACTCATTTCCATCTAACCTTCGCATCTTGATTTTTGGAGATCCTTTCATATCCAGCTTTGACATTATAGTTTTTGTCAAAGGAATCAATCCACATCAGCTTATCTTCCCTATCTATTTCAATGATATGGATGGTTTTGAGGGCCCTATTCAAGTCTTCAATTTTGGTCTGTTGTTCATGGTTAACACCACCCAGGTTGATTTCAATCCAATGTTTATAACCATTTCTCATTTGCCAATAATCAGTGATACACTCCACATATTTCTACATTATATTTTATTGTATGTGTTATTTAATGCTCCTCTAAATATGAGACAAATATGTGTTCCATTTGTCCCCCAAAAAATTTATATTCCTGCCATTACCCATGTGCCACATGGATCCTTCAAAAATGATCTCCCTATTTTCAATTAGGAAGTTCTAGATATGTGATCCTCTGATGAATTGCTCATCTTTTAATATGACAATTGGGTTCCTCCCTTAGAGGTATTTGTGAAATAATATCTTACCCCAGGTTGAATTAGTATTTATGAATCTCCACACAAACTTGCAAATCATAGCTTTATTTATCCTTTGAAGATTTCTTATGCCTAGGCGTCCAAGAGACCAGATAGAATTTATTCTAGCCTTCATAGTCATTCCATAAGAAGTTTCTTTAGATTTTGTTGAGGATTTATTCCACTCCTTTTGGTAATTTGAATAGAGAAAGACTGTAGATTGGAAGGCTTTAAAGGACTAATTTTATCAAGACAACTTTCCCTACTTAAGAAAGGAGTTTAACTTTCCACCCTGCGAATCTTTTTTGAAATCTTTTAATTAATAGTTTCTAAGCACTTAATTGTAATTTAAAGGTTGAATGCATTGATATAGTCATTATACTATGTAGAATAGTCATTTATTCAACATTGCATGGAATGACAATGTTTAAAAACTTTGTATAAATTTGATTTATAGGGGCACTATGGGAAGTCGATGTTAGTTTTGTTAAAGTCAAAATACATGCATAAAATGATAATAATACTAATGACACAAACTTTCAAGATGATTTAGGTTTCTAATCTTTCATTGACTCAAGTTAATAATAATTCTTAGCAAAACCATTATGCGAGTTTGAAAGGTTTGTTGCATGCAAAATGGTGGTGGATTGTAGCTTTGGGAAGTTATGTTGAGTTATTTATGGCATGCATTATTTTAGGCATTATTTGTCTGTCGAGTAAAGGGGAGAAATTGATGACAAGTAAGGGTATGGAAAGGAATAAAAGAGAGGGGAAGGAGGTATATGAGGACATGACATACGTGGACATAGTAGGCGGAAGTAAAGAAAAGGATATTTGAGCTAAAAAGGGAAGGCAAATTATTTTTCCTTGGCATTATAATTAGTCATTACAAGTTGGTGATGTACTTTAAATTCCCATGTTATAGTTGATGGATTTTTGGAAAATAAATGATAAATGGGTTTATTTTTTTTCAATTATTTTTAAAATTATATAAATTATGGGATAAATGTAGGGCCCTATGGATGGCTCGGCCATCCACAAAACCCTACATCTAACCCAAAGTAACCCTATTGGTATAGATAGAGTTGTAAGATTTTCACCATGGTTATATTAGCTATGAAAGCTTCGTATTAATTATTTTTTAGTTGTAAACCCTATGAATTCATTAAATGGTTAATTAGAGGGTATTTATAACTAGACTAGGTAGGGTCTTTGACTCTATTTTAGTAGTTGAACTAGTTTAGGGATATAACCATTAAGGTACAAATGTAGATTGAATTTTGTTTTGATATGTGGGATTTGACCATGTATAAATCTAACTAGGAATTTGGGTAAAGATGTTATAGGTTTTTATAAAAAATTTGACTGTGTAAGAAATTATATATATACATACATACATATATGTGTGTGTGTGTATATGTATGTACATGTCTGTATCTACGCAGACTAATGGCCTAATGATAAATTTGTGTGTATGAGTGACTACAGATATATATTATAAGGTTAGGGAAATTTGAATGAAATATATGTATTGGTTTTATAACTAATTTAAGGTATATGTATTTTTAAATTCGAAGGATAAGGATTTTCAATAAAATCTTGTGTGTTTTGGTTTGAATGGATTTATAAATTATGGGTGTGGGATATATACTTGTCTCTATTTTTAAATACTTTCACATATATAATTATTGATATATGGAATTGGTGTTAATTATAGTAAAGCCATGCATATATAAAGCCTTAAACTAGGTAACAATGTCAATGGTAGATATATAGTCAGATAGAAGTATCAATAGTTGTTTGTGTATTTAGTTTTATGCATAGATTTATATATAAAAAGTAAATGTTGATTTGTTTGATTTATATGATTATAATTTGAACCTATTATATATGGACTATGTAAATGATAAGGCTGATTTTGTTTGTGGAATGGTTATGTCTGTGTATTTGCTACGCCCCTAACCTATTGGGATAGGAATAGCCAACTTGTGGCTTACTTATCCCTCTTTGATGTTACATCAATTTATCTATGCTTTCATTGGGCTAGTAGGTTGGCCTATGGAGTAACCATGGCCTAGGTAGACTATATATAGGAGGTTATGGGTATTTGTTTATCATCATATTTGAGTATTCATTTCTTATTGTAAGCATTTGGGAGGTTGCCCCCTCAAAGTGGCATATCTATTATTCATATTTTTTGATATATTTCCATATCATTGTGATATATTTATATTATTCAGCTTATTTGGTGAAGTAATATCATTACAAGTGGTATCAGAGCATTGATTTGGGCCATAATCAGGTAAAAAACCCTAGATCTTACAATTTAGCAATATCTCACAAATTATTGCTAATTTATCTACAATTTTTTTAATTTAGTTGAAAAATAATTCAAGGAATATTCCATTAAAATTTTATTTCAATTGGATCTATTTTTAAAAAGTTATCGCCATTTTATGGTTTTTCATAAATTTGCTCTATAATGTGCAATTCAAGGAATTTTTTAGAGTTGTTTAAATTTTTGGAAATTAGAAAAATATATTTGGTCTATGTTATTTATATTTTTTTATTTTAGGATGACATAAGTACAAAATATTTTGGTCAAATTCAGGTCAAAAGTGTTAATCAAGGTTGACATTATCAAAGTCCTTTTATGGCAGGACCGTAAATTAGAAGCCAAAGAAAGGGTGTCAAAACCCCAGTTAAAACTCCTCATTAGTAATATATGTAATTATAAGGTGGAGTTAATACATCCTTTATACCATAGTTCTCTAAGATAAATCACAAAGTGAGCCAGCTTGACTACAATGTGCAAGGCATTCAAAGTGAGATACAAGGCATACAATCTACTATGAAATCTGTACAATCTAGTTTGGAAAATATCATGATGGATTTACAAAATAATTAGTCAAATAAGCTAGCTATTACTATTACACAACCCCACCAGGGTGGATCTCCTAACAAACCTAATCCAAATCCATGCACCTTGTCATAACGGAACCTATTACCAAAGGTAGATATGTGTAAATTTGATGGAAAGGATCCACTCAATTGGATTAACTAAATAGAGAATTTTTTTTATCTGCATTAGATCCCATGTGGATAAAATGTTTCCATGGTGTCCTTGTATCTATAACTTGAATAATTCATTTGGTATCGATGGTTGTGTGCTCAAAATAAAAAGATGACTCTTAGTGTCACCTGGTCAATTTTTACAGAGGAGCTGCAACTACACTATAACAATTGTGTGATAGATAATTACTTCAACCAACTAGAAAAATTGCAACAAAGTGTTTCATTCAAGGATTATATTCATAATTTTTAGAACTTGAATGATGTATTTTTGGAGGCCTCAAAGACCACATTCAACATGAGGTACGCATGTTTAATACACTGAAGGTTTTTAATTCTATTATCATGGCATGCATGACTAAGAAAACATTCATAGCCTACAATAATCATCTACTCATTCACTTTGAATATCATATCATATCGACACCATCATTTCCTCCACCTACTAGATTGACCCCTCAACAATTTGAAGAGAAATGTGCAAAAGGATTTTGTTTCGGCTATGACATCAAGTAGATTAAAGGACATAGATGTGTTGAGAAGAATTTATTCTACATTAATGGATCTGATGAAGATGATAAAGAGGATGATTCCCCTAATGATGATGAGGAAGAGATAGAGGAGGTACCTAAAGATTCCAAAACTACAATCTCTTGTCATGTACTTTCAGGTATTAGCACTCCTCAAACACTTAAGGTGGTGGGTTTCCTAAAGAAACAGAAGGTGAAAGTGTTGATTGACTCATGGAGCACACATAATTTCATCAACCATAAGTTGGTCACTGTATTGAATTATTTCATTTACCTAGCACCAAAATTTTAGGTCATGATTGTAGATGGTGGCACAGTCAATTGTTCAGGGAAATTTCATAGTATTAAGCTTGTTATGGGTGAGTACAATCTAGATTCTCCTATGTTTGTTATTCCCATAGGTGGTGCAAACTTTATTTTGGGAGTCCAATGGCTCATAACCTTGGGTATAATTTGGATGAACTTCTAAGAAATATTCATGCACTTTCATTCTAAAGATAGAAAAATTGAACTACAGTGATTACGGGCAAAATCTCCACAATTGGTTAGTTCACATCAAATGACAAAAATGGTAAAAAATGGGGAAGAAGGATTTATAGCACAATTATGTTCTATAGAAGTTTAACCCATGATGTCACCTCTACATCCTAATATATAGATGATTCTTGATGACCACCCATCTATTTTTGAGGAAATGCCAAAAGGACTACCACCCAAAAGAGAACATGATCATGCCATTCAACTACTTCCAAGGAGTCAACCACCAAATATCAGACCATATAGATATCCATATGTGAAAAAGAGTGAAATCAAAAATATGGTCCATGAGATGTTGAAGGTAGGGATCATCAAGAACAACAAGAGTGTATATTCATTACTAGTCGTCATGGTGCATAAGAAGGATGACACATGGAGGATGTGCCCAAACTAAATAGAACTCAACAAGTACACCATCAAAGATAAGTTTCCTATTCTAGTAATTAATTATTTACTTGATGAGTTACATGGTGTTGTTTTTTTTCACTAAATTGGATCTTCATTTGGGTTACCATCAAATTAGAATCAGGCATGAATATGTTCATAAAAATACTTTTAGAACTCATGAGGTCCATTATGAGTTTTTGGTAATACCCTTTTGTCTTAAAAATGTACCATCTATTTTTAAGAGCTTGATGAACACTATTTTTAGGCCTTTTTTAAGAAAGTTTATGTTGGTTTTCTTTGATGACATATTTATTTACAGTAAGACATGGGAAAAACACTTGCAACATGTGAAACAAGATTTGATAGTTTTGAAACAACATCAACTTTAAGTGAAGACATCCAAATGTGCTTTTGGGGTACAGGAGGTAGAGTACTTGGGTCACATTGTATCCCATGAAGGTGTAAAATTTGATCTTCATAAGATAAAAGCTATGGTGGATTGGCCAATGCTCAAAACTCTCAAAAACCTCTTAAGGTTCCTAAGATTAACATGTTACTACCAAAGAATTGTGAAAGGTTATGGCAGCACAGCAACTCCACTCACTGCATTTTTAAAGAAGGATTCCTTCCATTAGAATGATGGAGCCACTAAAGCATTTGAGAAAATGAAAGTAGTTATGTGCATAATCCCAATTTTGGCTACTCCAAACTTCTCAAAGACATTAATTATTGAATTTGATGCTTTCAGATCAGGGTTGGGAGCAATATTAATGTAATAAGGAAGACCCTTTGCATTTGAGAGTCATCAATTCAAAGGTAAGAATCTCCAAAAACCTATTTATGAGAAATAAATGGTGGTCATTCTTCATACAGTAAAATAATGGAGGTCTTATCTAATGGGTAGACATTTTAAGGTGAAAATGGATCACGATAGTCTTAAATACTTTTTGGAGCAAATATTATCATCTGAGGAGAAATAATAGTGGGTAACAAAAATGTTGGGTTATTATTTTGAAATCATATACAAGAATGGTAAATATAATGTAGTAGCAGATGCACTATCTAGGAGGGATACATCCATAGAAGCATTACTTTGTGCAATGTCCATGTTGCAGGCAAATTGGGTAGATGCAGCTCGGTTAGTGTGGGGGCAAGATAAAGATACACAAGTTATGATTTATAATATCCAACAAGGTTATATAGCCTCTGAAAATTTTGAAAAGAAAGGCAATGTCCTATGGTATAAGGATAAGTTATACTTGTGTAAAGATTTAGAGTTAAAGCATAAGATTCTTGTAGATTTGTATGCATCTCCAATTAGGGGACACTTTGAGTTCCTAAAAACTTATCAAAGAATCAAGCAAGAAGTATTTTAGGAAGGACTCAAAGGATATGTACAAAATTTTGTGTTTGAATGCTTGATATTCCAATAGAACAAAGGTAAGATAGTTAAGACCCCATGTATGTTATAACCTTTAACAGTTCTTAGTCAAAGGTGGGAGGAGGTTTCCATGGATTTCATCACAAGGTTGCCTTACTCTGAAGGTAAGAATGTTATCTTGGTAATTGTGGATAGGCTTAAAAAATATGCCCATTATTGTGCCCTCTCACACCCATTTATAGCAAGTACATTAGTAACTATTTTTTTATAGTTAGTTCTAAATTTACATGGAACCCCAAAAATAATTGTAAGTGATTGTGATCCTATTTTCAATAATAATTTTTGGATTGAACTATTTTACTATTTGGGTACTCAACTAGCTCATAGCCCATCTTATTACCCACAATCTAATGGACAAACAAAAATGGTCAACAAATGTCTAGAGGGATATCTCTATTATTTTGTATTAGATGAGCAATAACATTGGGTTAAATGGATACCACTTGTAGAATGGTGGTATAACACATATTTTTATACCTCTTCTAAAATGTCCCCATTTCTAGCACTATATGGTTACCATCCATATTCCATCACTTCTTCTTTAAGGGTTCAAACTAAGCTTTGAGATGTGGAGGAGCACATTCAGCATCAACAAGAGGTTTTGGCCAGTTTGAGAGAGAATTTGGCATTGGCACAAAATAGGATGAAGTAGCAAGCAGATAAATACCGTAGTGAGCAACATTTTGATATGGGTGACTGGGTCTTTATACATTTGCAGCCTTACAATCAAATGTCCTTGAAGCAACAAAAAAAGGACAACAAACTTGCTCTTAAATATTATGTCCCTTACAATGTTTTGCAAAAAATTGGAAGTATGGCTTACAAACTAGAGTTGCCTCATTCATCTCACATACACCCAGTATTTCATGTTTCCTACTTGAAGAAGGTCATTGGAAAGAAAGTTTCAGCCCAAAAAGAGCTACCATAACTAGATGAATAAAGATGAGTCATTTTATAACTAGATAAGATCTTATAAACACGTACTAAGAGGTTGAGAACCAAAGAGATTAAGGAATATTTGATCAAGTGGAAGAACATGAGAAGTGAGGATGCAACTTGGGAGGGCGAATATTTTCTACAATAGTATCCAGAGTTGATCAATGTTGAGGACAACATTGTTTTGAAGGGAAATGGCATGTTACGCCCCTAACAAATCAGGATGTAAATAGCCAACTTGTGGCTTACTTATCCCTCTTTGATGTTATATCACATTTATCTATGTTTTCATTGGGTTAGTAAGTCAGCCTATGGAGTAACCATGGCCTGGGTAAACTACATATAGGAGGTTGTGGGTAGTTATGTATCATCATATTTGAGTATTCATTTATTTTTGCAAGCATTTCGGAGGTTGCCCCCTCAAAGTGGTTTATCTATTATTCATATTTTCTACTATGTTTCTATATCATTGTGATATATTTATGTTATCTGCTTATTTGGTGAAGTAATATCATTACAGTATTACATACATTCAAATTGGTTTTTTATTTAGTGAGAAACTCACACAGTTTATAAGAGGACTGAGTATGTGATAAAATAATATACTATATGAGGCATATATAGTGGTCAAGGACTAAGATATATTAAAATAGAATTCTCAAGTTTTAGACATACTCAACTGAGTGTATATCTTTGATCATTTTATATGCAAATAATTTGAATGGCATTATGAATTGAGTTATTTGGGTATTTTGAAATAAAGGAATTGATAATTATTGTTTGTCTATGTTCAAATTGTTAATCACATATATTATGTACCTTCTTAGTCAAAATAATTAAATGGGGATTTATCTAGTATATTAAGGTATTGAGATAATTTATTGTATCCTGAATGTATACCGAAAGTATATGAGATACTCTAAGATCATGGACAGTGGATTTTCTACTTATAATATAATGTATGCACGCTTAGTTTAAAAATAGTACATATATACATTATATAAACATATGATTTGGTGATAGTTTTATAAATTTAAGAATATGTATACCATATATAAATGTATGTAACTTCTTGTATGCCGGTAAACATTATTATATAGTAGGGTATTATGGGTGCTTTATTATATAGTTAATGTTTAGATGAAGCATTAAAATAATATATTTAATTATTTAAATATAGATATTATTGAGTTCTTTTATGACTGGATTTTGTTATATATATGGAATATGAACAAAAAAATAAGTTGTGATTAATGTTATGTTTCATAGATGAAATAAAATTTTAGGTTACTTTGTGAAATTGAGTAATTTATAGTCTAGATATAATTCTTACCTGGATGGTACATTTATATTATGAAATGTTTATGATTCTATTCATTATTTTGTTATCAACTAGATGATATTAGATTCATTTGATTAGATGGACTAAATGTATGTATTTGATATTTCTATACTTAGCATATTTATATCTACTAATAAGGAATATTTTGATTATATCTATTAGCTTTATATTATTATATATTTTAACCAAATCTTGTATTTATGACACTAAATAAGTAGTGGATGGATTCTATTGGTTCAATTATCTCCATCAATGCAAGATGATGTTTAATTCGATTGAGTGGTGTGTATGAAATTGACTAATCTTAGAGATCATTAACTATTTGAAAACTTTAGCCAAAGTAATGTTTATAGTTAAACATTGTCATTTCATGTGTTGATATAGTTTTTATGTATGTGTGATATCATGTTAGAATAGATTTCTTTATGGTACACATCATGTATTAGATATCTTACAACACACATGTTCTAGTTTGTCACTCTAAATTCTCGTACCATTATTATCTACGCATCCTTGAAGGGAGGAGCATTCCCTTATTTGGAGATAGTGCAGGGATTGATGGTCTAGGGTTGGTGTATAAAAGCACTCGGATGATGCTCTCCCTCCTAAAATATTACTATACTAGATACTACACTTGAGATTATAGATTAATACTTGAGTCGTGGAGACTCTTGAGTCATGAAGACTCATGCTTCGTGGAGCTTTGTATCATTTTATTATAATTATTCGAGACATTATTTATTATTTAAATTGTATTATTTATTCATTTATACATTTACATTAGTGGTTATAATATTGTATCAATCATAGTTGAAAATTGTAATATTACTTTAATAAAATAAATGCAGTCTTTATTGTTTATTCAACATTGTTCATGATTTATTATATCTTTTCTTGGTGATCATTAGCTAAATGGATTAGCTATAAACCATATGGGGTTAACTAATATAATACATTTAGTTAAATATCATTTAGTTAGATTTCTCATGGTGAAATATGTTAGATGAATATGTGTAATTAATTTTTTAAAAAAATACTCAATTTTAGTAAATCCCAGTGGGGTTGTTACATTGTGGTATCAGAGTTGAGGCTTAAACTCTAGGACTTAATGTGTTCACTAACACAAATTTATTCTCATGTTAACTAGGAAGAAGAATGGTGCATTTTAGACTAGGAGGTGAGGGTATTTAGAATACCAATCTCCATATTGATCCAAATTAGTTTGTCATTGAGCAAGCTATGAAGTTAGATCAAATCCTCATAACCATGCATGAGACTAGGGATCGAATCATGACCCTATAATAAGATGTGCATGTCCATGAAGAGGAGAATGATTAGGAGGAAATTGAAGATCATCCTACTAAGCAATAATATCCTCAAGATTAGAGGCATGAGGAAGTGCCATAATATGCCAGAGCTCGAGTAGCTACAAAGTTGGTATGTGACATGAAAAAGGTGAATCCACCCAAGTTCGATGCAACTATATTAAGAGATGGAGTTGAAGCTTGGCTGATAAAGATGGAGAAATATTTTGAGATTTATAATTACTATGAAGTCATGAAATTAGTCTAGAGAGCATATCAACTTGTTGATGAAGCAACAACTTAATGGGCAAATAAGAAGCTCAAGATGAATATCGACTCTACCACCACCACTTGGGAATAGTTTGTGACATTGTTTAGGTCATGATGGCTTCCATAACTATACTTTGATTAAAAGCATAAAAAAATTTAGGATCTTATGCAAGGAGACCTATCAGTGAATGAATATTTAGATTAATTCATCAAGCTCCTTATTTATGTACCTTGATATCAAACATATGAGAGGTTCAAGATCAAAAAATTCATCATGGGATTAAAACCCCAAATCGGTTATGAAGTAGATGTGCATGGGCCATCTACCATAGATCAAGTTTTTTAGAAGGTAGTCAAGCAAGAACAAAAACTAAAATATCTTGGCCAAGTCAAAGATAAGCTTAAAAAGAAGTTTGAAACTTCTAAACCAAATTTCAAAAAGAAGAACTAGAAGCATAAGAGTGGAAACTCTAAGAGTTAGTTCAAGAATTAGAATGCCAATTTTAATAGTAATTCAGGGAATACGAAACTTGGTAATAGTTTCAAGGGTGGTTTGAAGGGAAACCAATAGTCTAAAAAGAAATGACCAGTAGGAGGTTGATTCATTTATGGACATGACCATTATGCTCAAGAATGTCCTCAAGACAAGTCAAAGAACAAGGATTCTGCTCCTTATGTTTCTACCTCAAATTTGCTTTTCAGACTAAAAAGAAAGAAACTAAAAGAAAGTAATGGACAAGGCTTGGAAGTACCTGGACTAAAGATTGCGCACCGTAAATCCAGACGTTTGTGAGCACTCCTCTTTGGCTGTGGAGGAATGACACCTGCAAGAAAAAAAGGAAACTAGGACAAGAAAAACGTTAGACAGATAGGCAGTGGGTTGCCAAGCAAAAGGCTTGTTCCCAGAAGTGTAAAAACTTCCTTAAGGGAGGTCAACCCACTGTTTGATGAAATAAGTGACTGATAAAAGACAGAATGCCATAATACAGAAGTGGCAAAGAAAGTAGAAAGGAAAGAAGAAAACAAAATGATTACCTGAAAGAGCTGTTGGGCTGAAGACAGTCGCCGAGGTCGGAAATGTCGCCGGCGTCGGTTATCTGATCTGCCGGCGTCGGCTATCCTACCGACGTCAGTTGGGGAAGTGACCGGCATCGGTCGGGGTTGTGGCCTGTAGTCGGGTCTGGGTTGCTTTCTGGACTGTGGACGGGTCTGAGACTGAACGGGGACAAGTTTGGATGGATTGGGGAGTGGTCTGGTTCGGGTTGGGTGCTTGGTGCAAGGTCTTTTGGGGCAGAGGGGTGAGGAAGTTGGAAGAGACACAGAGGACAGGGAAGAGGAGGATTCACAAAGGATGGGGCCTGAGAAGGCTTTGCAGCCTCTCAGGGGGGAAGGACAGAGGGAGCAGAAGACAATAGAAGATAGATGACTGAATACTAAAATGAAATAAAAAACCAGACTAGCTTACCTTTAGCTTGCTGAATGAAGAGAGAAGAAGATGTTGCTGGAGCCACGGAAGAGTTGCTGCAAGGAGAAGATACTGATCCAGGGCCTGTTGCTGCTATTGCACGAGGTCAAGACAGAGGAAAGATCAGAGCCAAAGCGTCAAGAGAATCTATTTTCGAGCTCAAGAGTCCAGGGGGCTGCAACGGATGCAGAAGGGGATAATGAAGGCTGCCGACGTCGGCGGCTGAAAGGCCGGAGAAAGGCTAAAAATAGCCTTTCATCCGTTTCCCAACGGCCGGGTCAAATGAATGCTAGGATGAAACGGTCGACGGGGGGTTAAATGGGCGAGAGAAGAGGTTGGAATGGGAGTCTAAGGCATTAAATGGCGAGGTGGCAAGGAGAGGGAAAAAGGGGTCTTATTTAATTAAAAATAGGTGTTTATTTCCAATTAATAAGACTTAGGTGGGTTAGGGACCAAGGAGGACTAGGAGGGAGAAAAGACCAAGGGTTAGACACTTTTTAGGTGTCTACACCTTAATAGAATACTTTTTAGCAACATATTCATGCAACTATTGATAATCATCAGGCTGAGTATCAAGCTTTACCCATAAAACTATCAAGTATTTTGTTTGATCACCTAGTTTGTATTTTGATTGACATGAGAGCTAAAAAATGTTTCATTGATCCTAGAATGCTTGGTAAATTATTTAGAAAAGCTAGATTTATGTCAAATTCATGATCGGTATAGTATGGGAATGAGTCCAAGGTCAAAGTTGACAAGTGTTTAGTCAAAGTTGAGATTAGGTTTCCTAAGTTTATTACAGTAGTGTATCTTTATGTTGCACCATTAGGGCCATATGATGTGATCCTAGGTGTCAATTATCTTGTGAAGAATAAATCTAAGGTTAATTGTTATCTAAATAAGGTTGAGTGTCAAGATGATTTTGGAAATTATACATAACTTCAGAGTGATAAAAGGGAGTTTAAGATAAGGTAGATTGATGCAATTAAACACATGAAGGCTCAAAAAAGGGATGCTAAACATTTGTCATTAAGATAAATGAGATGAAAGAATTTAAGGAACCATCCATCGATGATTATCCTTTTCTAAGGAACTTTCAGGATGTGTTTCCAAAAAAATTACCAAGATTTCTACCTAAACATGAATTTGATTTCTCGATTGATAGCATACTTGGATCAAAACTACAGTCTAAGGCACCATAAAGAATGATAATCATTGAATTGGTTGAGTTAAAGGCACAACTTTAGGAGTTATTTTTGAAAGGACTAATTTGACCAAGTGTGTCACCATGTGGAGCACCAGTTATCTTCATCAAGAAAAAGGATGGTACTCTTCACATGTATATAGATAACATGATGTTAGACAAAGTGATGATCAAGAATAGATATTTATTACCATGCATTGATGATTTATTTGATCAAATACTAGGGTAAATAGTCTTTTCAAAGATTGATCTTAGATCAAGGTATCATCAGTTAAGAATCTGTGAAGAGGATATTCTAAAAACAATATTCAGAACTCAATATGGGCACTACAAGTTCACAATTTTACCATTTAGGTTGATAAATGCTCTTATAATATTTATGAATCTTACGAATAGTGTGTTCAGAGATTATCTAGATCGATTTGTTTAGATTTTTCTAGATGACATACTCATTTATTCCAAGGATGAGGAAGAGCATTTGGAATTGGTTTTATAGCATTTGCGAAAGCAAGGTTATACGGTAAGTTGTCTAGGTGTGTATTTTTTCAAAAGAAAGTGTAGCAATTGGGACATATTATCTTCATAGATGGTATTTTAGTATATCTAGTTAAGATAAGAGCCATAATGTAATGGCTAATGCCAAGGAATGTTAATGAGGTAAGGAGATTCATGGGATTGGCATGTTGTTATAAAAAATTCCTTCCAAACTTTTCTAAGATAGCTAATCTAATTACCTTGCTTTAGCAGAAGAATCATAGTTTTTTATAGTTAGACAAATATGAGATAGTCTTTCAAGAGCTAAAAAGGAGCCATACTTCAACACCAGTGCTAAGAGTTCTTGATCCTAATGGTCAATTCTTAGTGATTATCGATGTATCTAGGGATGGACTTAGAGGAGTTATTATGTAGGATGGCTCAGTTGTAGCCTATGAGTCAAGGAAACTGAAGCAATATGAGGTGAATTATGCCCTCATTTCCTAAAACTTGTGGTAATTGTTCATGCCTTGAAAGTTTGGAGGCATTATATGTTAAGGAAATTATTTGAGCTCAAGACTGATAACTTGGGACTTAAGTTAATCTTTACCCAACTGAACGTGAATGCTCATCAAAGATGATGGTTAGAGTTCTTATCTAATTATGATTTTGATATTAATTATATCAAAGGCAAAGAAAATATAGTAGCTGATGCTTTAATCCATAAAAGGTACATAGAAGTTGTGGCTACTATCAGTAGTACTTTCTAAGATTAGGTAATCAAATTCTTACCAAGAGATGAATTTTATGATCAGGTCAAAAAAACATTATCTAAGAATGCTCAGAATCTTAGGTATAAAGGATTCATGATAGAGAGTGATGGTATTTTGAGGCACAAGGGTAGGATGTATGGGCGTAATAGAGAGAATCTAAGGAGCAAGATGCTAAAGGAATTACAAAATTCCCCATTTTAAGGACATCCATAAGTAACCAAGCTCATGGCTAAGCTAAGACCACTCTATTTATGTAAAGGAGTCAAGAAAGATGCAGTGGATTTTGTGGCTCATTATTTGTAATGTCAATGTGTAAAAGCTAAACTTGTGCACCCAGTAGGATTTTTATATCCACATGATATACCAGAGTGGAAGTGGTAGGTGATTAGCATGAAATTTATCCAAGGGTTTCTATTATCAAGGAACTGACATGATATGATCTTAGTTGTAAATGACAAACTAACCAAGGTATCCCACTTCATACCACGCAACTTGACAGATGATGCACCTATGTTTGCAAAGAGATTCATGAAGGAGTTGTATCGATTGCATGGTTTTCTAAATAAGATATTTTATATCAACATCCAAGGATGACATGTAGATTTGGTTGACATAAATCTAGCTCTGGGTATGCAGTTGAATTTCAACACTGCTTATCACCCAAAAATTGATGGATAGACAAAGTGAGTTAACTAGGTTTTGAAAGATATCCTTCATATGTATTGCATAGATAAACAATACAAGTGTGAGGAGTACCTTCTATTGGTTGAGTTTACTTAAAATAAATCATAACAATCTATGTTGAAGATGGATCCATTTGAGGCATTATGCAAAAGGAGGTGTTAAACACCAATCAGTTGGGATAGGTTAGAAGACAGGGCAGTCTTTAGACCTGAGATGATTTTAGAAATGGAAGAGCTAGTCAAGACATTCAGGAAGAGCCAAGGCCAATGATAGACAAAAAAATTATGTTAATCTAAAGAGAATGGCAAGGCAATTTTTTTAGGTGATAAAGTGTTTTTTTAGGTTAAGCCTAAAAAAATCTTGATTAAGTTTGAGAAGTTAACAAAACTTTCACTAATATATGTGGGACCCTTCGAGGTTTTGGAAGTGGTCAATATTGTAGTGTATAGGCTTGCATTACTACCAGTTCTAGCTCTTTTGCATAATGTTTTAAATATGTCTTATCTTAAAAAGTATGTTGTTGATTCTTTACATATGTTGCATTAGAATGCTTTGCAAGTTCTAGATCTCAGGGTGGTCATGGTAAAACCAATGAGAATAATTAACGCTCATAAACTCAGTTTGCGTAATAGAGAAGTGTCACAATACAAGGTCCGATATTTTAAAGATAGTACCCCTTGGGAGGACTATGATGAGTTTTATAGGTTATCTCTATATTTATTTGCTTGATTTACTATTGCATATTATATTATTTTTATATTGAATAATGTTTTAAATTTAAAACTTGTGTTTGAATAAGTGTCATCAGGATAATGACTAGCTTTGTGGGGAAGGATGTCACATCTCGATTTCACTCTAAGCTGAATAACCTTTTGATCAATGAATTTTTATGGTTGTTATTTAATTAACTATTATTTAATTAAGTTTTATGTCATATGTTGATTATGGGGCAGTTATATGTTGCTTAATTTACATGATTTATTTGTTATGAGATAACTATAATTTTATTTTATGTACATTATGATCATGTTTATTAGTTTATACAACAATAATTTATGGATTTCATAGTGTTTCAAGCTAACTACCTCCATTGTTATGAGGTGGATGTAGGACAAATCCATCCCTTAGAGTGTGACAGACGGAAGGCATCATTGGAGATGATGGTGTAGATGGAGGCATTAGGGGATGACATAGAGAAAAATTGAAAACCCACGCACACACCACATTAGTTTAACATGTTTTATGATTATTGTTTAATTTAGATAGTTATAGTATATTTTGTTTTCTATTATACATGTGTGTTGTGATTTTGTTATTGTTCATGATCATTTTTTTTTAATTGTGTGATTTCATTAATATAGTTGTGTATTGTATTAAATAGCTTTTGATGTTATTGCTTAGTTGTTTGAATGAATTTGTACCTATCTTATTGTGACTTAACATTGTATTGTACATAGCTAAAGTTTGTATTAATAATGCTTTGTTTGGACTCATTTTTATAGTAATGGATGGATTTTATTACTTAGTTTGATTAGTTTATTTAGTGACTACTTATGTTTATAAGGTTACTATTATCATTTATAATAGTTTCATAGACCTAAAATAAGACTTTAATCAGTTATAGTTCTTTGTTAGGCCTTAACAAATGATCTTAAGTTGGCATGATATAATGAAATCAATGTTATTGACTTAATAATAGTGTTTAGGAAATAAACAAAATACTAGGCAAAGTGTTATAGATAATTTAATTGTTTAGCAATTATATAGACATCATTGTGTTTGTTGAATCTTTCCTAAAGTCTATGGTTATTTGTTTAACCTATGAAGTTAACTTCTAGTTTGAAGGTTGAATGCATTAATATGGTCATTATGCTATGTAGACTAGTCGTTTAGTTAACATTGCATAGAATGATAATGTTTAAAGACTTTGTATAAAGTCAACTTGCATGGGCACTATGGGAAGTCAATGTTCATTTTGGTAAAGTCAAAATATGTGCATAAAATGATTATAATACTAATCACTCAAACGTTTGAAATGATTAGGGTTTCTAATATTTTCTTGACTCAAGTTAATAATCATTCTTACCAAAATCATTATGTGAGTTTAGAAGGTTGGTTGCATGAGAAATGGTGGTAGACTGTAGCTTTGTTGAGTTCTGTTGAGTTATTCATGGCATGCATTATTTTAGTCATTGATTATCTGTTGAGTAAAAAGGATAAATCAAAGGTAAGTAAGGGCTTGGAAAATAATAAAAGAGAGGGAAGGAGGCCAATGAGGATATGATAAATGTGGGCATAGCAGGCTAAAGTGGAGAAAAGGATATTCAATCTAAGAAGGGAAGGCAAATTCATTTTCCTTGGCATTATAATCAATTGTTATAGGTTGGTGATGTACTTTAAACTCTTGTATTATAGTTGATGGATTTCTATAAAATAAATGATAAAGGATTTTTTTGTTTTTTAATTATTTTTGAAATTATATAAATTATGGACTAAATGTAGGGCACTATGGATGGCTCGAATATTCACAGAACCCTACATCCAACCCAAAGTAACCACAGTGGTATGGGTAGAGCTGTAGGATTTTTGCCATGGTTATATTAGTTATGAAAGCTCTATATTAATTCCTTTTCAGTTATAAACCCTATGAATTCATTGTATGTTTAATTAAAGGGTATTTATAATCAGATTGGGTAGGGTCTTTGACTCTATATTAGTAGTTGAACCAGTTTGGAAATATAATCATTAAGGTACAAATGTAGATTGAATTCTATTTTGATATGTGGGATTTGACTGTGTATAAACCTAACTAGAATTTGGTTAAAGATGTTATATGTTTTTATAACAAATTTGACTGTGTAATAAATTATGTATATACACAAATATATGTATATGTGTGTGTGTGTGTTTGTATATATACAGATATATATTATAAGGTTAGGCTTTTTGAATGAAATTTGTGTATTGTTTTTATAACCAATTTAAGGTATATGTATTTATAAATTTGAAGGATAAGGATTTTGAATAAAATTCTATGTGTTTTGATTTGGACGGATTTATAAATTATGGGTATGGGATAAATATTTGTCTCAATTTTTAAATCTTGTAGCATACATAATTATACATATATGGAATTGGTGTTAATTATGGTAAATTTATACATATATAAAGCCTTGAACTGGGTAATGATGCTAATAGTAGATATATAGTCAAATAGAAGTATCAATAGTTGTTTGTGTATTCAATTTCATGCATAGATTTATATATAAAAAGTAAATGTTGATTTTGTTGAGTTATATGATTATTATTTGAACCTATTATATATGTATTATGTAAATGATAAGGCTAAGTTTGTTTATGGAATGGTTATGTCTGTGTATTACATACATTCAGATTGGTTTTTGATTTATGAGTGAGACACTCACACAATTTATAAGAGGCTTGAGTATGTAATTAAATAGTATATCGTATGACATGTATATAGGTGGTCAAGGACTGAGATATATTAACATAAAATTCTCAAGTTTTGGACATACTCAATTGAGTGTATATATTTGATCATTTTATATGTAATTAATTCAAATGGTATTGTGAATTGAGTGATTTGTGTATTTTGAAATAAAGGAATTGACAATCATTGTTTGGTGATGTATAAATTATTAATCACATATATTCTATGCATTTTTAGTCAAAATAATTAAATGAGGATTTATTTGGTATATTAAGGTATTGAGACAATTTATTATAGCCTAAATGTATACCGAGAGTATATGAGATACTCTAAAATCATGAACAGTGGATTGTCTACTTAGAGTATAATGTATACACACTTAGATTGTGACTGTATAAAAATTTATATGTATATCTAAGAATTTAAAAATAATACATATATACATGGTATAAACATATGATTTGGTGATAGTGTTATAAATCTTAGAATGGGTATACCATATATAAATGTATGCAAATTCGTGTATGTTGGTAAACATTATAATATAACAAGGTATTATGGATGCTTTATTGTGTAGTTAATGTTTGGATGAAGCATTAAAATAATATATTTAATTATTTAAATACAAATAGTATTGAGTTGTTTTATGACTGGATTTTATTATATATGTGGAATATGAACAAACAAATAAGTTGTGATTAATGTTATGTTTCATGGATGAAATAACATTTCAAGTTACTTTGTGATATTGAGTAACTTATAATCTAGATATAATTCTTACCTATATAGTACATTTATTAAGGACTATTTATGATTCTATTTATTATTTTGTAATAAACTAGATGATATTAGATTCATTGCATTGCATTTGATGGACTAAATGTATGTATTTGATATTTTCGTACTTAGCATATTTATATTTAATAATAGGGAATATTCTTACTGAATCTATTGATTTTATATTATTATATATTTTAACCAAGTCTCACATTTATGACACTAAATAAGTAGTGGATAGATTCCACTAGCTTAATTAGCACCATCAATGCAAGATGAGGTGTAATCTGATTGAGTGTGTGTATGAAATTGATTGATTCGAGAGATCATTAACTATTTGAAAACTATGGTCAAAGTAATGTTTAACTATAAACATTACTTTGACCATAGTTTTATCATTTCATGTGTTGATATAGTTTTCATGTTTGTGTGATATCATGTTAAAACAAATTTCTTTATTGTACACATCATGTATTAGATATCTTTCAAGACACAAATTCTAGTTTATCACTCTAGATTCCCGTACCGTCATTATCTACCCATCTATGAAAGGAGGATCATTCCCTTATTGGTAGATAGTGCGGAGGATTGATGGTTCATGGTTGGTGTCAAAAATCACTTAGATGATGTTTTTCCTCCCCGTAGTAGTACTATACTAAAGATTACACTTGAGATTACAGATTGATACTTGAGTCATGGAGACTCATGTTCTATTGAGCTTTGTATCATTGTACTATTATTATTTGAGAAATTATTTATTACAAAACTATATTATTTATTCATTTTTACATCTACAGTAGTGGTTGTAATGTTGTATTAATTGTGGCTTAAAATTGTAATATTATTTTAATGAAATAAATGTAATTTTTATTGTTTATTCAACATTGTTCATGATTTGTTATATCTTTTCTTGGTGATCATTAGCTAAATGGATTAGCTATAAACCCTAAGGGGTTAACTAATATAATACATTTAGTTAAAGATCACTTAGTTAGATTTCTCATGGTGAAATATGCTAGATGAATATGTGTAATTAAATAAAAAAATACTCAATTCTAGTAAAACCCAGTGGGGTTCTTACATTTTTCGTCCCCAAATTTTGATTTCTAAAGAAGGGTTTCATCTTTGAAAGTATAAAATTAAGAAAACATGATCAAACTCATAAAATTTATTCAAAAAACATCATACTCTCTCAAATTATTGGTGTTCCCCTTCTTATGCTCTTCTTTTTCATCAAACCCATCCTAAAAGGGGGTACTCCACTTGGAGGGAGAGTTAGAGTAGTTTTAAAAAACCATGCCTTATTTTAATTAAGGGTTAAGTTAACCCATGCTCTAAAATCCCCTTTTTAAGTCATAATCAAAAATAGAAAGGGGTAGTTGACATAAAGTCCCTTAGACATATTATTATTTTAAGTATTTAACAATACTTTTTATTATATATAACAATATTATCCTAATCTCAAAAAGGTGACATAATAGTCCTTCCTTCCCAAATTTGCTTGTCCTCAAGAAAATACAAGCTCACCCAAATAGATACATGTGGAATACCAGGATCCCAATTCATCC
The DNA here is from genome assembly GCA_037957365.1 of Torreya grandis. NCBI lineage: Eukaryota > Viridiplantae > Streptophyta > Pinopsida > Cupressales > Taxaceae > Torreya > Torreya grandis. Next base: position 7,135,151 of record JARHVA010000011.1, read on the forward strand.
TCTTGGACTTGGAATCCAAACTACTTGCTTTATGAACATAGCCTTGAGCTCTAATGGGTCTCATATTGTCATTGTGGGTGAAAAATAAACTCATTTTCCCCCACTCATGCTTATCACGTGTCATGATCATTTTACTCTCCTTACACATATGCAAACTATGCACTCTCTGATTCATAAAAGTCTCTTTAGATTGTTCCTAAAATTGCAATTAGAATAAACATGTCAATGAAAACAAAAGATCTCTGCATCACTTCTTCATTCGCTTCACCATACCTCATAGGTATGTTATTCAAATCTCCTCCCATGATTGCATCTTCTTCATAATTTTCATTCATGTGATGGACTTTAAAAGGTGCATTTTTGTTTCCCCAAACATGGTTGTAGTTATATTGTTGCATTTTCTCTCTCATAATTAGTATTGTAATGGTTGGGCACTCCTCCATAATAGCCACAAACCACCCCTTGTTGATGCTAAGTGGAACATCCTTCCACCTTGAGACCAAAAACACTCTTATGTTTCTAAAAAAATTGGTAAGGGGTTGGTTATGCTACAAACAATGGTAAAATGAATAGGATGGCAACCAACATACTCAAATTACATCACCACATTCATGAGTGTTAGTGATTTATCGGCTAGAAACAACCCTATAGTGACTAAAATTGACTCAACAACCTCTAGAAATAGAAAATTACTCAAGTATGTGATTATTATTGCTTGAAGAGCTACATATTGAATGTTGTGTTTGCTAGAAATGTGAATGACAATAGTGCTATATCCTATAATCATGAATTTTTTTGAAAAAAATCATCCTCTTTGAGTTCTCCTTTATACCATGCAATTCAAAAATACCTTTATGGTTGACATACAAGTATAGACATGGATGGTACCACTACTAGAAGCATTAAAATTTTTGGTACAACTATTCTTATACATGATGATTCTCAACAAACTCAGTGATGTCAATGATATAAGGATGTGCCACAACTCTTCTTGGACCAAAATTTAAATAATTATTTTTTTGTAGCTTGATTTCCACTCAACCTTTGAGAGATGGTAGTAAATATTCAAAAAGGGTCTTGAGCAATGATTATTTATCATTGTGTTAGGGATCACATCATACTTCCTAGGGATCCTGATGGACCTCCCTTTAATCCAAATACATCTATTAAATAATTCATTTACAAAACTAACACTGAACACTTTTGAAAACTTACCCCACTTATATCTCCTTAGAGAACCTGAATCCCAAACCTTCATGTATAAGAAATTAGGAATCAAAATGAAAGAATCCATGCGGCCCTTGCCACTAAAAGTGCTCATAATTTTATCACCATTTTCATGTTGTTGCCCACAATAATCGTAGCTTTGCCATGATGTATAAAAGAACATCAAAATTGACATATGGTCATTCTTTGTCATATGTTGCCCATGATGACAACACACCCCCAATGACATAGTAAGAAGCAATAAATTCACAAAACTTCCATAACTTTGGTTTTCCTCAATTTATTTACCTTCCCTTTCTGGATGAAGATTGATTGGGATATCTTCAACACCTCCCACCTTGGGATTCAAAATTACCTCATCTCTAATTATTTTTAAATAACAAGTCATGGTTTCTCCACAGTTATAACCATCTTCATTCCTATTTTCTCCACTGTTATTTTTAATTACACATGATTTATCTTTATTCTCTTCTTCTACAAGGTTCTTTAGAGCCTTATCTTTAGTTGTACTTATACACAAATCAATAAATGAAGCATAAATGGAAGTTAGGATGGCCATTTTCTCCTCCTTTGTAATGAATTTAGGTACCCCTTATTAGGCCAAAATTCTCAACTCTTCTTCTATATTGGTTCTTTCAGAAGCTCCTTCAAGTGCCTTAGTATATGTTGCCTTCACCATATTTTCCATGTCATTTGAAGGATATTCATATATGGAAAACTCAGTTGCAACCTTCTTTTCATTATACTTTTTCAACTTAGGTGCCCTTGGCATGTTTCCATACTATTACCCTTCATCTTCTTTCTCATATCAGACTCGCCTCTAACTTTAAATGGATTTGTCTTATTGGTTTCAACTTCTTTGTCATCTCAATTTTGTCTTTGACTTTAAGCTGGTTGACTTCTATTTCCCTTGCACACTCTTCTTGAATTATTTCCCTTTCTAAAATGTTCTTTGTAATGTCCCCATCATAACTTAAACTAAAATTACAGCTTACTGATTATAGTATTATGGTTAGATGTGTATCATTCATGTCGTGGTCACTATCAAAAATCAATATCTCGTGAGACTCCCTTTTTTTTGTTCTTAGAGTTATTTTGACACAGTACTTATATGATTGTAAAGTGTTGTATGGTGCATAAATAGTCATAATAAATAGAAAATTGCCTTTTGGTAGAGGATTTCCATTCAATATGTCCAACTCAAACAACCTTTATTTTTCATCTTCAACAAAATTTTGAATATAATCCTCCTCCTTACATTTGTGAAAGAGGTCATTGTGCATTATTTTCATCATGTTGGACTTCATCATCAAGTGTGTCCATATATCACCTGGGTCCCATATGTTAATGTAATTTGGAATTTGAATCGAAGTATTAGTATGCCTTTTGTTTTAAGTTGCATCCTTGACCCTATTATCCCTTTTAGCACACTATTCATGAAAAGAATAAATCTGAATGGCATGGTGTAGGACAACAACTTTGAAGTATGACTTTCTTTTTCATACCTTAGGCTGTAATCAAATAGTTTACCCTTCTTAAATTATTTTAAGTGTTATTTTTCTTGAATAACTATCAATTTCACCTCCTTTTCTATCCTTAGCCAAACCTCACACCTCTTTTGGGTCCTTATCACGTCGTTCATTTTGGCTTGCAAATTATTTGGGTTCTTTCCAACCCTAGGATCCACTTTATTTTGGATGGTGAAACATTAAGTTTTGTCTCACCTATGTGATTTATGCCCTTATTTTATGTTGAAATCTTATGGTAAGTAGCCAATGGTACTTATTCTTGGTCTGGAACATTTCTCCCATTACCCTTTTCATGGTGGATGCCCCCATGAGTTATTCACTAACATTTTTCAAGTTTAAATTCTCTTTTTTCTTATTCCTTCCTTGGAATTATCATGAGGGTTTGACTTACCCTCTTTCCAATTTTATTTTTCATTTCACATCAAAATTTGGAAATTATTCTCTTCTTCCTTTTGCAACCTTCTTATGTAAGCACATAACCCTCTTTTACTTCGGTCTATTATTTAGTGTAACTTCAAGAACTTATCAAAGGAGACTAGAGACTTAAGATGATCGGTCATCCCTTGATACTCATCAAGGATTTTGGTGGCCTTGAAATTATACCTTTCTTTGTCCATTTGTATTTTTATCCCCACTTTTTGAATTGAATCTATGTGTTCCTCCTTAAGTAAATATTTAGGTCGCCAATCCATTGTGTACAATTCAAACCCTATAACTGGCCAAGAAAAGGCTTTGATACCATTGTAATATCCCCTTTAGGGTTATATTAGAAATATTTGGGTTTTACAACAAACCCTAGAAATAACACTACAAACCCTAACACATCTTATGTAAATTTTGAATTTTAAAATCTCAAACCCTAGCCATAAGTTATTTAATTCTATAAATGAACATCTAGGACATAAATATCAATATTTCCAATCAAATATTCATCAAAATTACAAGATAATTAAAACCCACAATAAAACCCTCAAATCTAATTTTTAACATGCGAATATAGTCTAGAAAATTCACAAATAAATACCAACAAATTATTTAATGAATCAAAATAATAAATATCTAAAATTTACCCCAAAAACATGCAAATTAGCCTCCCAAGGTGGGTCACCACTCTTGGAAAATATCTCCAAGTGGTTTGTTTCCTTACAAGGGCTATCAAAATGATTTATTTCCCTCCACAAGTGCCATCAATAGCTTCGCTCCACCACAAAACCCATGCCAACTAGTGTTCTCCACCAATGATGCCCTAGGAATCCACAAATCTGCCTGAATCTACCCAAATATGACCTTTGAATGAGGCCACCTAGTTAAATATGAGGGTTTTAGTCCCCAAATGTTTATTACCAAAGAAGGGTTTCACATTACAAGGTATAAAGTTAATCTAGCATGCTCAAACTCACAAATTTTATTCAAAAATATGGTACCCTCTCAAATGATCATCATTCCCCTTATTATACTCTTATTTTTCATCAAACCCTTCCCAAAAAGGGGCACTACACTTGGAGGGAGGGTTAGAGTAGTTTTAAAAATCATGCCTTATCTTCATTAATGGTTAAGTTAACCCATGCTCCAAAATCCCCCTTTTAAGTCATAATCAAAAATAAAAAGGGGTGGCCAGCATAAATTCCCTTGGACATATTAGTATTTTAAGTATATAGGAATACTTTTTATTGTAAATAATAATATTATTCTGATCTTGAAAATGGTATATTATAGATGAGTTCCAAAATGCCCCACATCTTATCACTTAGTATGTCTTAGAACATTTATTTTATCATGTTATTTACATTCTGTAAAGTCATAATATGTTGATATGTATGCACATGAGCGTGCACACATATATATACAAGTCAATATTGGTTTTAATAAGTTATATTCAAATTAACTAATATAATTTAATGATTTTAAATGTTTTTAATACTTATAATGATCAAAGATAATGTATATGTGTTTTATTCATGTGTTTTACACGTCAAGCCACCATGATAAGATCACCCATAGCCATTCATTGGCTAAATCATTGATCACTATGAAAGCAATGACCACCCATAACAACTGACTATGACCATTCATAACAATGGTTAGAGGTGACTTTTCACTAAGCTATAAGTGGTTAAGCTAAAATTATCACTTATAATTGCTTCAAATGGACTTAGCAACTATGGAGGACAATTTTCCAAGATGGAGGTCATTACAAATTTTCCCATAATGTTTTCATTTTCATTAAACCACTACTTTTTTCTCCATTCTAAATATGGTTGTTCTATTCCTCACCGCCATTGGGTTTTTTTGCATGTTCTATTATTTCAACTTGTATAGTTTTATTATTATAACTTATGGGATAATGAATCAACTAACAATAATCATGCTTCCTCTATATAAATATAGAGTAACAGGTTGTAAGTAAAGGTTAGATACAAGAATTAAAGAGAATAATGTTTTAAGCAAGTTTGCAATCAGATCTTTGTGAATGCCACTATAAAAATCCCTTTATACATAAAGTTTAATATCAACAATAGTTTGTGTAGAATTAGGGAATACCCAAGATACTCTCCTCAATATGCATTCACTCTAATACACCATTATATTACTAAATTACTAGATTGATACATTAAAATTTAAAATCCATATATTTATAATAAGGGATGCTGGTAAAAATAGCTTTCTAAAAATAACAAATAAGATGTGGATTTGCAACATCACAAAGGTGGAGTTGCACTCCATGATAAATACTTAACTTTGTTGATGTTAACTTAATAAAAGGTGCATATAAAATATTACACCAACACCCCACCCCTTAAGCTATTTTAGGGAGGTTTAAATCATAAAATAAATGGGTCTTGAAAATAAGGTATGATAAGATACCAAAATATAAAAATATCCTTCATAAAGCCAAGAAAAGGAGAAAATCCATAGAAAAAAGTACTCTAAAAGAGAGATGAGAAAAAGTATAAAAGACTCTAAAAATGGGTATCAACAACTTAGCCTCATGAATTATCCATGTACAATAAGTACATACTGTAAAAAATGAGATATGTCACAAGGGTCTCCAAAAAAAATTAAAAAAATAACAATGGTGAATGAAGATGTTGAAATATGTAGCAAGGCATCCAAAGAAGCGATACAATAACCAAACATCATAATGCTGAATGAGGATGGGTTGATCCATCATAAAAGTGTGTAATAGGTGGGTTAATCCACCATTGAAGCATGATCTAGGTGGGTTGAACCACCACAAAAAGTGCAAGTAAATGGCCAATCGGTGAAGAACTTAAAACTATACAAGTCGTTCAAATCTACTACTCCATCATTGAATAACTAACTGATGTTGGGGATGATAAATAATAATAATAGAAAGTGAAGCATTTAAAGTGATAAGGATTTCAGGAAACTAAAATATCATCAACTGAAGAAACTACTCAATATAAATGTTTAGTATGTGTCACTATAAGGAAGTTTCTCATAACACGTAATTTAAAGTAACATAACCATACCCACCTATAAGTGTTAGATTTAGAGTGCAAGCTAGATAATAAATCAAACAATGAAATATAATATAAACTAAAACCTAAACTTAAAGATAGAGTAGTAAATAAAAGAAAGTAATAAATAAAACAATACTTACAACTGTGAAGTATTCATCAGCTTCTCCATTGTGATCAAATAAAGATTTGATCTTAAATGCTAATTGTGGGTACTCGACTCTTTTCCAAAGCAAATATAATTGGGTAGAATTTTGGGGTGCAAAATGAATTTAATGTCTTTGATTCACAAAGGAAATTTGATAGCACTTAGCTAGCTTGAATATGGTTGATTGAATGTGATGGATTGCACGTCAATTTATCAGCTTACGAGAGATATGATGAATGGTTGAGGATTGTTTGAAATTTTCAAAATATCTAAATATTCAAAAGATGTATTTTAGTCCTCATCCATGAGGATGATGACTAATTCCATTTATTGAGGAAAAATGGGAGGTGGTTGATTAACTCACCAATAATGAGTCAAGTTATTTGGTTAAGTCATTTATGAGGTTGAAATGTTCTCAGATGACTCGTAAGGTGGTTGAGTAAGTTGAGGGATTGGTTGGATGAGTTAACATACAATTGAGATAAATGTGGAGGATGTTTGGGTCAGGTGTAAAATCTAGATTTTTAATTAGTAATCAAGGAAAATAATGTGCATGATTATAATTAATTAATTAAAAATTAATCAATTATTTGAAAGTGGATGAAAATGATGTTAATTTAAATTCAATTTGGAAAGGTGATGGGCTAGTGTGTCAAATTGAATTTCGACACTAAATGGTGAAATTTAAGTGTCTATATTTGCCCTCTCTTTGAATTGGCATTGTAAACAAGCAATATTGTACTGAAGAATTGTAGACAAAGTAGAGTGTTAATGATTGTTGAGAAAATTTTGACTTAGGTAATTGAAAATGAATGTGACAATGCCCCCTCGATTTTTCATGCAAGAACGTAGGCAAATGAATAGGGAAGATGAATAGATGTAGGGAACAATTACCATTAACAATGGAGATACTTATCTCAATATAAATGCCCACAACATTATAGGGAGTTTGTGTAAATTTATTTGACCCTAGCTATTAAATTTTAGATAAATATATTTGATTAAAAAATATTTCCCATTCATAGAATGCATGCTTGGATGGTGCTCAAGGAATCAAAGTTCATAGGAGTGGATGTGGGAATGATATAACCTAAGGATGGTAAGTTGTGGGCTATAAAATGAAAAATATAGATTGTCTATTGTGTGATAAAAGGTTTCAAGATTGATAATTTCAAGCATTGATAAATATGTTTAGCACTTTGATTAAAAGATGGTAGAAATGTGGATGAAATGACTTGGATCGATGATGGTGGTTGAAATGACCCCATGTACCTAAGTGGATGTTGGAATGATATATCTCGATGAGAATGTTACGAGCTTGTATTAGTTGATTTATTTACTAATTAATTGATATAAGAAGAATGAATATTGTGATGTTGTAAGTTTCAATCGATAGGTTCAAGAGATTGAATGGAAAGAATAAGAAATGGTTGTGAATAACTGATGTGCAAGCATAAACAAGAAAGTCAATTGACTACATGGATTAATTATAATTGATCACATGATTGGATAACATGGATTTGATTTATGGATGGAAGATAGAGGGTATTATGGGATGTATGTCACAACAAATTTAATTTTTACTTTTACATGCTTAGAAAATGAGAGGAAAATGAATTCTCTATTTCAAAAATGGTGAATTTGATATTGATTATGGTGAATTTATCAAAGGGAATAGAAAATATGTTGAATTTTTGAAATTATTAATAAGTGAGGTGAATTCATTTATATGGGTGGTGAATTCGTCCAAGTGGGTGGTGAACACATCTCAAAAGCTTGGTTAGATAGAAGTGATGAGACCTGATAAATTTATGTGTTTGGTTATGGGATTGTGAATGTTAATGAGTGTATTTGAGATGGATAATGAACATGGAATTATTAACAGTGTCCATTTGAAATGTGGTGGGAGAGACAACATGAACTACATTTTCATAGCACTATGTGGGTCAGTCTTCTTAGTATGTTATGGGTCCTCTTAGGACTAAACCATAATGGCTATGTCCAAGATGACACACAGATGCCATGAATGAGGATGTTAGATCGTTTGATAGTTATTTTATATATGCTTTGTTTGGAGTTCCAACATGATTTTAAAAATATCCATAATGATATAGACATAAGAAGCAACAATAAAGGCAAAATAAAAAGAGATGTTTTACAGCAATGAACTATGTAAGTAAAACAGACAAGGAAGTGAACAATCAATTATACAAGTAAATAAATATGCAAGATGTAGAATAAAGTAAATAGCAAACAAATAGGTAAATGACTATACAAACAAGTAATTAAAGGACTTTTTGGATGTCTTTGGCTAGAGTAGAACCCTTTGGAATTTGAGATGTTTGACAATGTTGAACCATCTGATGAGTAATCCACACAAGGGATGATGAAGGTAAGTAATGAAGGACAAGGTATTTTGATTTCTTTTTTGATTTTTTGGTATTTTGTTGGATTTTACAAATTTCTTGGATTATTTTTTCTATTGTGTTGGATTTGTTGTATAAAGGCTACTAACAAAGGGAAAACTTGTTTATCACCAAGGAATGAAGCAGTGATAGATGTAATAGATATATTATGGAGCAATAATGGATGGATAGAAGGGATGTAGTAGGGATATTAAGATGATGACTCTGATGAACATGTGTCGTAAGAACCAAGTATCTAGCCATCAAAGTAACATTATAATGATACACCAAGATATTTATAAGAACATGTCCCAAGATGTTTCCACTTCTTCATAAAGGTCAAAATTGGGAAGAAAGATGGTTCTATGATGGGAAAGATTGGATTAATAAGGATGGATTTTTATGGGTGTGGGATTAAATGGATAAGAATGGGTTTGGACATATAAGGGTATTTAAGGATTGTTTAGGATGGTTGAGGGTGAATGTACAATGGATTTGTATAGGTGTAAGATGGGTAAGTATGAAGGGATGATTTAGAATGCATTGTATTGAAATGTAATGGGATTTACCCAAGTATAAAGTACTTTTAGACAACCAATTATTTTACGCAGGATGCTAGAAACTAGTATTCATCACAATACTTGCCCAAGGCACCATAGAAATAAATTTTTTGGCATATAAATTATATAATTATGTGAGATGCATGATGTTGATCCCTATTGATATTTTAGTTATGCACTAAAAACATGTCTTCAGTAACTTCATTAATTTCTAAGTTAGCTTCTTCCAAATTTAACATGATGCCATCTAGCCCCTACAATAGAGGGTGTTGCCAAATAGGGTGAAGTAGGAGGTGTGTTGGATGAAGGATGTGTGTTGAGTGCATGAAATTTTTGGATGGTTTTAATTATTGTGTAAATATGTATCATTATGTAAAGGGTGATTGGGACCAACAATCTCACATGCAGCAAAATTGAGAGTAGTCTCAAGTTGTACGATTTGGGGATTCAATGTTGCTTTAATAGTGTCTTCACTATGTGATGGGGATCCATCCTACGACTATGTTGATGTAGGGTTAGGTTAATTTACTCATCCATTTATGCCTTATGAAATTTTTTTACCAAGGTATTCTTTATTATTTTTATTGTGATTTGGATTATTCAATAGAGCCTCAAAGAGCTTTTCACTAAGGGACATGTATTTTTGAGTTTTTATATTTTGAGGTAGATTGGGATCATAATTTGGATTTTGATCATATGATAGTACCTCAAAGAGGTTTTCACTATGGGACAATGATTTAAAATTTGAATTTTAAGATTCATCTTAATTAAGGAATAGTTACTCCTCAAAAAATGCAGATGTTTTTTTATGCTCTTTTGGCTAAAGACTTGCTAAGAATTATGTGATTATTCGATTATCATGGAAGGAAATTGATGGTAGATAAAAATATTGGTCCCAATAAATGGGTGTGTGAGTTTGACTTGTAATATGGGAGGAAAGATTGGCAGTGTCGATGAAAGGAGTTTTGGCAACATGATCCTTGAAGGGACTATGAATGAATCCTATTTTGATTATGGATGAAATTTCCTTAGAAAATACAAAATTATCACTAACATATTTATATTGATTTGAAAATGGTTTGTATCAAATGTCATGATGTCCATTGTTTACTCTAAAATGTATGAGTTCTATAACTCCTTTCTCATGGATTTTGTTGTCTACAAGTACCTCTGTCACTTGGGATGTATATTATGGGGTGATGGGGGATTTAGTGTGTGATAAGAAGTTGGTGATTGGCCAATGGGTGATAGGTTGTTTTGATTAGATTAATAATGGTCCAAGATGGGATCTTGGTAAAAAAAAATGGGATCCTAGTCCCATGGGGCATGCCAAGATGTAAGTGTTAGATTTAGAGTGCAAGCTAGCTAAGAAATTAAATAATGAAATCTAATTTAAACTAAAACCTAAAATTCAAAATATATTACCAAATAAAAGAAAGCAACAAAAAAAAACCATACTTACAACCATGAAGTATTTTTCACCTTCTCTATTGTGATCAAATTAATATTTGCTCTTGAATGTTGAATGTGGGGGCTCAACTCTTTTCCAAAGCAAAGAGAATCAGGCAGAATTTTGGGGTGAAAAATGACTTTGATGGATTTGATTCACTTCAATTTTAAATGGAAATTTTATATCACTTCATTAGGTTGAAGGTGGATGATTGAAAGTAATGGATTTCATGTCAATTTATAGGCTTAAGAAAGATAAGATGAATAGTTAAGGATTATTTAAATTTATCAAATTATCTAAATATTCGACAGCTAGATTTGAGTCCTCATCCATGAGGATGATGACTAATTCCATGTGTTGAGGAAAAAAGGGAGGTGGTTGAGTGACTCACCAAGAATGGGTCAAGTTAGTTGGTTGAGTCATCTGAGAGGTTGAAATGTTCTAAGATGACTCGTAAGGTGGTTGTGAGGGATTGGTTGGATGAGTCAACACAGTTGACACAAATGTGGAGGATGTTTGGGTAAGGTGGAAAATCTATATTTTTAATTAGCATTTAAGGAAAATTATGTGCATGATTATAATTAATTAAGAATTAATCAATTATTTTAATGTGGAGGAAAATGATGTTAATTTGATTTTCAATTAGGAAAGGCAATGGGTTAGTGTGTCAAAGTGAATTTTGACACTAAATGGTGAATGGGTGAAGTGGATGAAAATATTTGTATGAGTGGTTTAATTCCACTAATTTAACACTAAAATATTGATTGATGTTGGGAATGCCAAATGATAATGCTATTAAGATGAAGTGTTGAAAATATAGATTTACTCCAAATAAGGGATTATTATTATGCAATATGAAAAGTGTGTAGACGATGCAATTGAATGGTAGAGGAACCACATCTATATAATCCTTGTAAAGAGCATTGATGACATTGCCATAATTATTCTAAAATCCATCCCAAATATATGCAGATGATAAAATAAGATGCTTGCATGTGATTTGATGCCATGTGCAAAATGAGGCATGCAGTGAATCATCTGAATTTATAAGTATGTCACGATGATCATGCCTAATATAAGCAATCTTAGGGCACTCATGCTTGAGTGTAGGTGAAAAATAATGTATGTATTGTTCAATGTCCTCATGAAGAGTGGAACAAGAAAAACATGGAGTTGAACTTGTAGAAAGTGGTACCAATGAAGGTGAAACATTTGTTTGATTGCCAATGACTTGTTGAGTAATCCATTCAATAGGTTGGGTATGGGAAACAATCCCTTGTGAGTTTTTAAGAATAAATCTACCAAGGTGACAATTGAAATGGAGTATGTGGGAGCCCAAACCAATGGTGTGATTGTCAAATGAATTAATAAAATATGTAGGTGTATCTAAAATGTGATATGCAATAATAAGTGCTTTAGATTCTAAAGATAACTCAAGATCTAGTAAGTCACATTATAACAACATATTAAGTGGATGTGTACCAAAATTAGGAATAGGAAGGAAATCACATGATGGACTAAACCCAATGAAATGTGTGTCCATAATTTCAATCTAATGTTTTTAATGTACAACGGTGTCCCATAATGAGTGAATAAGGGCATCTTTCCTATAAATGACAGAGAGGAATATCGAGTTTTTATTTTTGTTTTTCCTATTCACTCCAACTAATGCAAACATTTTATCCTAAAGTTCATAATGAAAATCATATCATTTTCCATCTATAGGTAATTACTGGCCTACGTGAGGGTGAGGAGGTCTTGGCATGAAGCCATTATAATATGTCAAAATAAAGGCCTTGGAAATGAACTTCAAACAAAAAACACACTATGATAACCCCCTACCCTCCCCAAATTCATGTTTAAATAAGTTTGAATATATTGAAAATAATAGTGATTCATAAATATTATAAGAAGAGAAAAGTGTTTAAAAACACATAATATATATTCTTGCAAAAAATCACCCTGACCCATATTTTTTTTATTTCTAGCATAAATTTTGATGATGCTAAAAATGTTGCATGGAAACCAAATTTGTACCCTGCATAGGAGAGTTTTCTTTAGAGGCCAATATCTACCTTATGTGGTTTTTTAGGTTAAAAAAGCATATTTATTTTTGCACGATTCTCAAAATGGCCCAAAACTATTGTATGAACATTGAATCAACACTTGATGGAAATGGATGACTTTTTTTAGAGAGAAAGAGCTATGGTTTGGTAGATTTTCATATCAAATGAATATATATTTTTTCCAAAACCTTGGTAAAGTTTGAAAAAACATATACAATTCAAAGAACTACTTAGATGGATGGATGGCTCATAAATGGATTTTCAATGAAATTAGAAATGCAAAAGATGCATCATGTAGAAGAAATAACTATGGTATCATGTATATTTGAGGAATACCTAGGATATTCTCCTCGTTATGCACTCATTTCAATGTAATAGTATATTACTATGTTTCTACATTACAATATACAATCCCCTATATTTATAATAACTAATACTATTAAAAATAATTTGCCAAAAATAACAAATAAGAAGTGGAGTTGCAAAATCACAAAGGTGGAGTTGCACTCCATGATAAATAGTTAACTCTAACTAATTTGAATTAATAAAAATGTGTATATATAAATATTGCAGCAATAAATTTTTAAGTTAATCTTGTCTTAGCAAGAAAGGGATTCAATCTCTAGTCCAACCAAGGCACAAACCATTCATAAGGATTTGGTGTTGATAATTGTTATCTATTAGCTAGATCATTTCTCTTGTGCATGTACTTTCTTTCCATTTCATTATTTCAAGTGTGTGTACTTTCATTTTATTTCACTATCATGAGTGTGAGTTATTTCTATCATTTTTTTCATTCAATTATCATTGAATGTTTTGTGTGGGAAGCTTCTAACGTAAATTAGAAGTTACTTTCCTATCATTTCCTTTCAATTGTGTTTCCTTTAAATGCAAAAAATTATACATTTCAATTATTTAAATTATGTTAACTCTCTCCATCATTCAAACAGGATTAATGTTGCATAAACAATGCAGACACTTTGCAAAGAATATGTCCATATATTGATAATTAAATGTATTTCCATCAAATTATTAGAGGAAATAATCATTAAAGTAAGGCACATAGAGTTAAAACAACAATCAATGTGCATATACATGGAATTGCAAGAGTAATAATTGTGGATATATACATGGATCCATATCAACAACTATGTATATGCATAGATCCAACGGAGCAACAACTATAGGCATACATTGAATCAAATGATTAATCAATATGGCCATGAATGGAAGCCACATATAAATGACTATGGTCATAAATAGAATCAAATTAGTACATTAAAATATGGAACCATGTATGGAGAGCTATCACCCACTAATTTCACATAAAATGGGTTAGATGGTCGAGTATGGCCAAAAGTGGGTAATGATTTTGGGAACACACATTACTTGGGATATTCTAATGTTTTAAGGACAAAATATGTCAAGGATGCATGATACGTTATGTACCGAAAGATATGATATTATGATGTATATGGTTTGATAGATATGCCAACATGTGGCACACATCACCCCATTTAGTTATATCATGTTAAATATATTGGATAAATTGGGTAACATGTGGAATTAGTTCTATTGAGTAATAAGCCTATCTATGTTGGGATATGGTTAGGATTAGTGGATTACCCCTCTATTATTATTAATGGGAGGTTTAAATATTTGAGATTAATATGATCATGGAGGAGGTTGAGTAAGTGGAGAGTATTTGATCTAGTTGGATTCATAGTGGAGGTTTTCCCCCTCAAAGTGGCATTCTCGTATTAGAAGATCTTGTAGAGTGAATATTTTATTTTTTAGTATATTGCATACTAAGGTATCTTGGCCCACAGACATATTTTTGATGTGTGATATCTATTACATTATGCATATTATTGTTATTTGGCACTTTTTTGTTATTATATGTGTTGACCTTATCAAACATTACCTTCCTTAATGACTATTGTATGATGCTTTCATGCCTTAAGGGTACTTACTATATTTTCAAGTATGTTACAAGTTAGGGGAATTCAGCCCACATACATATTTCATGTTACATGACCTCTAAAATATTATATATATTATTATTATTATTAAACATATTTATATTATTAGATGAGTGGATATTATCACAGAAAGGCATAATTTTTAAACTAGACTTAAAATTTGATGATCGTACTAAGTGTGAGATATAAAAGGGCAAGGTCATTAATGGTTGGTTACAATTATTGTTTTAAATCTATGCATATAGAGTTCATGGAGTGTGAGTGTTTAAAGTGTTAGAATCAAGAGTTACATAGTTCTTTTACCTTTGTCTTGAACATCGATAACAACTAATCCATGTCTAAGATGTGTGAGGTCCATTTTCCAGACCTCCTTGTCAAGGTTAAGATAAAGTATCATAATAAAACTTGTTGAAAACTAAGAAACGGAATGGAATGGAATGGATAATATCCACTCATATTAAAATATATATAACCACTATATGGATATTTTAATGGCTTGTAAATGATGTAGGGCTTGAAGGTATTCAAGTGTTGGTAGTCATAGAAGAGAAGAAATTGAGCGTGCCAGTCAACTTAGACTAATTTATTTAAATAATAATGTTTAATATAAGGAGGAAGTGGTGGTATTTTCAATGACTTGAAGCTTAGTTCTAATATTCAAATATTATGATCTTAACGAATTGCTAAATATTGAAAGTTGATATTTTGGGAAAGTACTCAAAAGGAAAATACTTGGCTTACACATGGACCATTGTTAACTGTTCCAACTATTTGACTATAAAAATTAGAAGAAGAGATGATTTTGTAGACTCAATATCAAAATCAAGAATGAATAAAATCTCAATATGTCTAATGTAAGTGGTCAATAGTGTAGTGTGTTTAAGTTTGTTGACCACAGACTTATCTCAATTGATTGTGACAAACAAAAAAAAGATAGAGAAAGCATGAATATGGAAATGATAGATCAAAGACAGAAGTAGAAGATGTTTTTGGATAGGTTTGCTTCAAAAGGATGGTGACACAATGTGCCTAAGTCCATTGATGATTGAATTTTCTAGTTTGACTCTATGTGCAAACTGAGCATTCTACTTGTTGCACCTATCGATGATGATAAATATGAGATATTGCACTTAGGTTTTTGGTCATGAAAAAAACATTGTTTGTCTTATCTTAAATTTGAAACCCTTAGGTCACTTTTATAGCTTAAAACATTGAAATTAAAATAAGGGATCTTAAATGGATGAGTTGGCCTCAATCACACCTTTGATGATTGATTGTTGCCTATGTATCAAATACTCCAAGGAGGTAAATCCAGCCCACGTAGTTTTCCCACCTAGAGTGAAGGTGTGATTGTGTTCCTTTGTTTATGTATGCAGAAAAAAGATGGATTAAATACTTGAAAATTATATCTCTTGAATTTATTTATAGGGATTACTAACTTGGCTTATGGCTACTCCATCTAAATAATGTAGAATTTAGGCAAAATAGGGTATATTTGCTCAATGTGCAGAAGTGTAAATTCTTTTACCAAGTGAATAGCAAGTGAGAATAATGAATGATGCTTGACATGTGTTTATAAGTAAATATTTAGATGATTTCCTTTATCCAACCTTATAAAACATGCAGGAAGACCCCAAAAATTGATTTCAAAATTGGAAATTGGTCGTTATTTGATGTGGGACTTGACTGACCTAAGTGGATAGTGGTGCATTATGTCCATGACAACCTAGGGCAAACCTATCCAAAAAATTAGGTACCTATGTTGTGAGTTTAAGAAAATATGATGGTGTTTTAATACAACTAAAATATTTGGCATTAAAGGTTATGTGCAATGATAATGATAAACAAAGGCTTAATCTCACATATAAATGAATGGCTTAGAGAAATGGTGAACAAGAGTCATGTATTTAAGCATAAGTTGTGTCGTTTAGAGTGTGCCAATAATTACCATAGTCAAATATCGAATACCATTTTTATGTATCTATAATAGCATTGACAAGGGTATGCACTTTGGTGGGTGGATATGTAGCAAGCCAAGGTCAAGTGGTATGAATTTTGAGGATGCATGCAAACAAAAAAGTTTTGACTTGTAACACCATCCTCCTACTAATGAATAATAATTTTACATAGAATCAATTAATGATGTCTTCAAACAACTCTCTAATTTTATAGAAAATGTGTATTATTACGTGCAACACCTTTAAAAGTTTATTAATAACTACCATGGAAATGACAGCTAGTTATCCACATCATTAGGGGTTGTATTACTCAGTTCGATGGCTTTTATTTATTTATTTTCTTGTCATGTCAATATGATTTGGCATTTGTGAAACTCTTGGGCACTCAATTACATTTTATATGGTTTTATGATAATATATACATTGATAAAGGTAGATATTGAGATGGGTGGGTAGGTGAAAAGCTAAAGGGTAGGTGGTATGCTTTTGGATGATATATACCAATGTTAGAAATACTCCTTTGTTATTCCATCGCATTGGTTTTATTATTAGTATGATTATTTTCCCCTGTAAAATAGGGATTTTATAGCTTCTTGTGATAAGACTTGACTCTCTATCTTAATGATTCACTAGACTATATGATGCAGAACAATTCCCTCAGCCTATAATTCTCCTTCACTTTGCTTGAAAACTTGTAAAGCTTCCTTTAGCCAACACTAGGCCAATCATGTTCAAAAGGACCAAACTGTCAGGATCTTGCTCCTCAATTAGAGCACATATGATTACTTCTTGTATTAGCAACTAAACACGAAATTTAACCAGAAACAATAAGTAACTATAAATATGAAACAACACAGGATTTGAGAGACAATACACAATTGTATTAAATACTCAGAAGAAAATACAATAAATAAGATGCCACTTCTTCTTCCACCTCAAAGGCTCGCCACACCTCAAGACCTTCTTCCCTCTCTCTCTCTCAGTCCCAACAATCAACTCAAATATAGAATTGATGTTCACCTCTCCAACCAGTCAGTAACACGCTGCCAGTACACCAAGTACACAACCATACTCTGAGTAGATCTCCTGCTCTCTGCTGCTACCTGTAAATCACTAGATCTTACTCACCATTGTAGATCTCCAAAAGAAGCCATGCACATCCGCTGACCAAGATCATACAAATATGAAGAACCCCTCTGATTCTCCAAACCAGTACCCACACTTGGTACCGTGGCACTAAGAGGAACACACCATTGCTCTCCTCACACACAGAAGGAGCTTATATTATTGCTTTCTTACTCTCTAGCACTAGATTACAATACAACTAATGAGTCTCTTAAATAGATCTCATGCAAACAATAATTAGATCCGCAGCTTCTAGTCTAAATTTGGCTCTTGACATGCAAACACTTGGTTCGTTAGCTAATTGCCCGTAACATTCACAGTTCGAACCACACAGGTGACTGACGTCGGTCCCTATTTGCCTGGGGGGTGTTGATGCCAGTCGACTTTTGATCGATGTCGGTTGCCTTCTGTCTGTACCCTATCGACGTCAGTTTACCTGACTAACGCCGGTGACTGTAACACTCAGCAAACACTCTGCAACCTCCTTAACTCCTCCTGTTTGCATCTTGGTGAAGCTTTTAGCTCCACAACCTAACAATCTCCCACTTGGAGATAAATAGTTGCACCTGTACCTGTATCTGTACCCTATCTAATCTATTTCCTGGCTTGTATCCCTCTTCAAGCTCAACCCTAAAGACCAACCACCACACAACTTGTGATGCTACACCTGTTATCCAAGTAACCTGCCACATCTGAACCTACATATCCATGTAGTGAAGTCCTTGACCCTACATAACATGTTAACCTGCTGCTAGTCCCTCTCAAGTACCTGAGAATCCACTGAACTACCCTCCAGTACTCCTTCCCTGAATTGGCTCCATACTTTCTGACAACTCCCACTGCTTGGGAAAACTCAGTTCTACACTAGACCTTATGTGATTTTGAACCATGTTCTAAGCTCTGCTTGAACTGTCCAGCCCTTGGTGTGCTTACCGATTCTGCATCATGCGTAATGAACCTCACCAACACCTAATTCACATCAGCTCCCACTGGAGACCAAATCTCCATGTCTCTTATGCCAAAGAATTTTGCTGCTCCAAATTCCTCATGACATGCTACTAAACTATCCTTACCTTTAGCTCAGCAAATCCCTGTATGTTTGAACCTATAACTAGTATACCATCCACATACAGTAACTGGATAATGTCATGATTCATCATCCACCTAGTAAGACAAACACAATAGTTACATTGACATTGACTGAAGCCCTGCTTTGTCATCCACCTGTCAAAACCTGTACCACTGTCTTGCAGCTTCTTCAAGACCATGTACCTTGGCCTTCTGTCTCATGTATCCATCCACTCTCTTCTTTAACTTGGGAATCCATCCATCTCTCAGTGCTTTCTTCCAGCTGACAACTCTACCAACAAACTCCTATTTGGTTCTTCTCCAAGGACTCACACTCCTCATCCATGCCAAGCTCCCACTATATCTAGATTCTACCTACATTGCCTCTTCACATCTTCATGGTTCTCGACCATCAGTAAGCAATATAAAGAAGGTGAAAAATGAATATGAGGTTCACTTACCCTTTCTGACCTCCATATGGGCGTTTGATACTTGTTGACAGCTTGTTGTCTGCCCAATATCTGTTCCAGTGACCGATCTCAGCCATCTCCCAATCTGCTCCTGACCGATGTCGGTTCCCTACGACTGACCCTGTCTACCGACATCAGTTATCTGACCAATGCCGGTGTACTTGCTATTGACATCGGTTTCTGTGTGACTGATGCCGGTACTTGTGTTCGCCTGTGAGTGATAACTTTTTACCCGCGAGCTCTCCATGGATCAAAACCCTGTTCAAATCAACATAGCCATGCTCAGAATAATTCAGTCCCCTCAGCTGATCTCTGTTCGTCATCTCCTCCATGAACACCAAGGCTTTCCAGTTTTTAAGTTTATCAAAGACATCTGTCTTCTACTTCAGAACATGCATTCCCCTCATACATATGTAACCAAGCCTACAAAGCCACATCTCTGTAATAGAAGGTGAATCAGTAATATAAGTAGATAGATAAAGGATACCTACTTTCTTACCACCGTCTAATTCAAGTGCATCCGCTGTGAGAGTTACTATGCATCTCCCATCACCCAAATTTTTTGAAGAAATTAGACTCATCTCCAAGACTAGTACCTGCATGACCTCATTCAAGACCTGTATGTTATCCATCTGCAATTTCAGCTTCACTTCCCCTTTGCCAATCATTTGACAAGGCTCTCCAGCTCCTAAATAAATCTCTCCAAAGTCTCCAAAGACATAACCATGAAAAGATGCTCTGTTTTGGGCTGCATGGAAAGAGGCAAAAGAATCTATAAACCAAGATTCTACTTTATCCAGAGCACCCTGTGCAACATCCCCTGTAACATCTGCTCCTCCCTGCTGATCTGCTACCAACCAACAATCTTTATTTCCCTGCTCTTTCTTTCCATCAATCATACCATTCATGCTATTCAGTTTCTCCATTTGTAGCTTACTTTCTTCTGCCATTGCTATACTCCCACTCAATCAGAAACCCCTGTGAGTAACCTGTAATCAACACACACTATCCAGATCTGAAACCACCTATTTGTAACCCAACCAAAAGCTCTGATACCAACCTGTCAAGTTGGTACCAACCTGGTCCTCCTGCACAACCTGCTCTGATACCAACTTGTCATGATCTTGCTCCTCAATTAGAGCACATATGATTACTTCTTTATTAGCAACTAAACACGAAATTTAACTATAATCAATAAGTAACTAGAAATATGAAACAACACAGGATTTGAGAGACAATACACAATTGTCTTAAATACTCAAAAGAAAATACAATAAAGAAGATGCCACTTCTTCTTCCACCTCAAAGGCTCACCACACCTCAAGACCTTCTTCCCTCTCTCTCTCTCGGTCCCAACAATCAACTCAAATATAGAATTGATGTTCACCTCTCCAACCAGTCAGTAACACGCTGCCAGTACACTAAGTACACAATCGTACTCCAAGTAGATCTCCTGCTCTCTGCTGCTACCTGCAAATCACTAGATCTTACTCACCATTGTAGATCTCCAAAAGAAGCCATGCACATCCACTAACCAAGATCATACAAATATGAAGAACCCCTCTGATTCTCCAAACCAGTACCCACACTTGGTACTGTGGCACTAGGAGGAACACACCATTGCTCTCCTCACACACAGAAGGAGCTTATATTATTGCTCTCTTACTCTCTATCACTAGATTACAATACAACCAATGAGTCTCTTAAATATATCTATGCAAACAATAATTAGATCCATAGCTTCTAATCTAAATTTGGCTCTTGACATGCAAACACTTGGTTCGTTAGCTAACTACCCGTAACATTCATAGTTTGAACCACACAAGTGACCGACGTCAGTCCCTGTTTGCTTGGGGGGTGCCGACGTCGGCCGACTTTTGATCGACATCAGTTGCCTTCTATCTATACCCTACCAACGTCAGTTTGCCTAACCAATGCCGGTGACTGTAACACTCAGCAAACACTCTGCAACCTCCTTAACTCCTCCTGTTTGCATCCTCGTGAAGCTTTTAGCTCCACAACCTAACACAAACTCAAATTCTTATGTAAGTCAAAGTTCTAAGGCACGTAAAACAATCTAACTCATTATTTCAAAGTAGATCAAACCACTTTCATCATCCATATCCTTTCCTTTTACTCAAAAGTCAATATCTTGCTTTCACATCTACTAGCCCTATTTCAAGACAAATCCTACATTATGTTCCATAAAATAACTCTTCAACAAAACATAAATAGGTTTTTGAGTACCCTTTATCAATATTATTCTTCACACAAAATTTCAAGTTAGGATCATTTTTAAAGTTATATACCTATAGGCTTACCTGAATCCATAATTAGCCCTCCAAATGGACAAACCTCCTTGGTCTGAGCAAAGTATGGTCATCCAAGACAAACTACTATGTAGACACCAAAAATCTGCACACCATGATTCCAAGTGTTGAAATATCCCTTGACCACTTTAGGACCCTCTCAAGAATAATTTTACCCTATAACCCCTAACCAAACCTAACAACAATTAGTTTAACTAAACTAGCTTAACCCTAACTTTTACCTATTTTGACCCTTTACCCTCAAGCACCGATGGTCAGGTTGATCATCGATGATCACCTTGAACATCGATAATTAGGGTCCACCTCCTTAACCCCCAACATGCAAACTCACCCACCTTCCTTTTCTAAAAATAACTTGTCTGCATCTGTGTGTGAGCCATTGCATGAGTGATTTAAAATTAGGAAGCCTAGTTCACGTCTTGTTGTAACTTTCTTGCATTGTCTATAAGAAGAGAGGAGTAGAGAGGTGAAATCCATCTACAATTATTATCAATATCTTGTGCATCCAAAATCCTCTTTTTGTAGGTCAATCATCGTCAGTAATCCAGTGATCCAACCATCACGTCAAAGAGCCAACTTACTACCACAGCTCCACCAAAGTGCCAAGTACCATTACTCTTTCAAAATCATGCCAAACTCCACCAAACAAGTCAACCACCTCAAGCATACACCTTCTACAAGATAACTATTTGATTTTTAGTATTCAATTACTTTATTTATTTTTTGTATCCAACCTAGTACCTACCCAACTCCAAGAATATCACTTTAAGATCTTGTCAATCAGACTTTTTACCAACCCAAATCCATACACAGTAACCATCAACAATTGTCCCAACCTCCAATGGTCTATCCAACCACCGACAGTCACCTTAACTACCAATGGTCAACCCAACCACCAATGATCACTATGGTATTAAAATCCAACAAGTTGTTTTCACCCATCTACCCCTAACCAAATATAAATTTTTGTGTTCTTACTTGTTCACAGACCCCTTTCTGATTTTTTAAAGCATACCCCAACCCTCTAGCACTAGTATTAATTAGCTTATCACTATTTTCATCATTTCTAGTCTATTTTTAAGCAAGCATTCTTGTGTTTAATTTTAGTACCTTTTGATTATTCATGCAAGTACTTTATTTACTATTTTATAAACTTAATTGTTTAAAACTTGTGGATTGACATCCCTCGAGGAAGCTCTTGCTTTTGGGATCTAGCTATCACTAAGAAATCCACTTAACTATCTATCTAATAAACAAATTTGCTTTTGTGTTTTCTTATCTACAGATCATCATCCCAAGTCAAAGAGGATCTCTTCACAATCTTCTAATTCAATGCATGCACAATCAAACAATTTTTTCAACCATACCCATACTTTGTTTCTTCTTTTCCCCTTTTCATAACAATAAGCATAAATAACCTGAAACACTTTGGCACACCCCGTGAGACCCTTGTGTCTTTAGTTGGGTTCTTGTTATCTTGCATTCTCTCTCTATTCCATGCTCACTAAAAAAATCAAAAGTTTCTTTTGGGCTTAAAATCAAGTGCATACATCAACTACTTGAAAGTTTAGTTCACATAGCTTAACTTAAAAGCAAAGTAATCTATTATAACTTCACTCTTTATTGAACACACTCAACCAGACCACTTTTCACCAATTAAACATCAAACAAACTTGAGATAAGGCTCAACTAGGATTTCATCACCTAGAGGTAACCTTACCCTTTCCCGAAAATCACACTTAGAGGTCATTAATAAGGGTAAAACCAACTCAACTCTCTGGTTGAGTATAATCTATGGATATCAATATATATTGGCTAAGCACCCGACACCCCTATCGCTACAGTGTGTGAAGTGAAGGGGTAGGCCCCAATACCAAGCCATGTATTGATTCCAATATATATTCCTTTTGAGTGCCTGAACATAACCTAAAACCAACCTTATACTTCATTTCTAGTACTTTCTCTACAAACCAATTTTAGTCACACAACTTCTTAAGGCATAAGCCAAAAGAAAGATTAATTAAAACTCTAGGGCTTAACATCTCTTTAGAGTGTGATTTGATTTATTTGATCATTTTCTTTTTTTCTCTTTGTTTGATTAGTGAGGTTGTTTGTGTTTCCTATCTCCCCTATCTCGTATGGTTCTCACTTACTAGTAGCAAAGAGACCTTACAGAGCAAAACCCATCACCAAACCAACCTACCTCTTCATCCATGGACTACATTTTTGAACTAGTAGACTCTCCTCATCCCTCAAGAATTCCTACCTTCCCTCAATAGGTTCCTCAAGACATTATCTTACAACCATGTCTTATCATATCCCAGCTTCAGCTCTAGTTGGAGACCCGCCTTATGACATGCCTCTCCACCTCATGGGGAGTACCTCTATTTCCACATTTACTACCCAACTATTGACTACCTAAGCTTCCTCATCAACCAACAACCCCTTTGAGACTACCATAGAAAACCAATCAACCCAAACTATCGATGCCCTTATACCTTTCACTCCTTCCAATCACTCCTCTACCAAGGGAGTGCCCACCTCTAGCACTACCAACCTTCCTTTAACTACCTTTAATCCATTAACCACTACTCTAATTCAAAGCCTTGTGTTGTTCATACCCTCTACCTTATCATCGATCAATAGAAGGGTCACTACCCTTCCATCGGTCACCAACCTAACTACCACCCCTATCCAACAAGCACCCTTTGTACCAAACTTGGGCTACATCCCTAACCTACAAGGGCATGTATCCCTACCCACCACCCAATCACCTACATTTACCTACCCTTATGTATCTTCCACCCAACCATCGACATCCACTTACAAATATGTGGCAGCCTCCCAACCTTCTACCCATTATTATTATGACTCCCAACCACCACAACAGTATGCATCTTATAACCTTCTGGGTGCATAACCCCAAGTAAACCTAATGAAGATGATTATGGACAAGATGACCACCCTAGAGTCATCCATTTTGGGTGATCACATCTTATTATATGACCAAATCTATAATGAGCCCATCCATCCATACCTATCAAGCCATATCCTCCCCAATGAGAACTTCCCTAGTTCTATAAATTTTAAAGGAGGATCTGCAACAACACCTTAGGGCATATAAGCATGCTTGTTATCTCATCACTTATGATGATGCCCTTCTTTTCTACACCTTCCCCGTGTCTTTAGTCAGTTTGGCATTGGATTGGTATAGTGTAATACCCAAGCACTCCCTTTTCTCCTTCACCCAACTAGCTCAAACCTTCTTGGACCACTTTTTGATCAATATCTCCAAGACAGTTTCTATCATCGACCTCTACTCTATCTAGCAATTCAAGGATGAATCCATTTTTGATTTTGAAGCTCATTAGAGAAGCTTGATTAACCAACTTTCCTTCTCCCTACCTCAACCCAAACTCATAGATCTCTTTGCTCAGGCATGTGCCAAGCATATCTCCTCTACATTATGTGTCCAAAGATTCTGAGCCTTCAATGAATCTTTTACCATGGGACAAAAGTTATAGAATCGATCCATTGACAAAGGAAAGCTAAATCTCAAAAATAAGAACTCAACCTAAAAAAGCAATGAGGCCTCCTCTTCCAAGTCAAACAACTAGTCCAATACAAAGAGCAAGAGCAAGGGAACCACAAATGCAGTTGTCCTTAAAGACACTCCCCCACCTTCCATCGACCAACCAAATTCCTCTAGTTCCTCAAAACAAAACATGAGGAACCAAAACTGGAACAACCAAAAGTAATTCACCCCACTTGGAGAATCCTATGCTTCCATCTTGGAGAGTTTATTGAAAGCCAACATCATTCAACTTCCTCCTATCAAACCTCCTTAGCATTTTGATGCCTCTCATCCTACACCTAGTTAGTTCAAAGAGAGTGATCTATGTTCCTTTCATCAGGTAATAATACATGACATTAGTAGGTACAACACCTCTAAGAACCTTGTCCAATCCCTTATTGACAAAGGGGACCTCACATTCGACAACCCCAATGCACCATCAAACCAAGCCCTTGACATATTTAGGCAAACCTCCCCAAACCATGCTCCTACCAAGAATGAGAGCACTAATGTTGAGTGTTCTCATGATACCCATATAGTTAACATGGTCTTTGATGCACTCATTACCAAACCACCTAGTACCCAATCTTTTGATCATCCACTATCTATTAAGATATTGGACTTACCTTCCCTTCCTTCGAACACTTAAACCAAGGAAGTACCATCCTCTCTGCCTCTACTTATTGAGGTAGTGGAGCCACTAACCACTCTTTCAATCAATATATTGGAACACCCAACCATCACTACCCTATCTTTACCTTCAACTACTAACCAACCTACTCCCCCTTCAGAAATCATTCCCAAGGAGGAAGCCCCCATGTCTACTCCCCCCATAGAGGGGCCACCTATCTCAACCTTACATCCTTTAACTGAGCAAGAGGATGAGGTTACCATCCTTGTGTCTCCACTTAGGGGATTATATTTTAGGTCCACTATTTAGGGAATCAAACAAACCTACAAACCATTCTCCATGCTAGTGCAAAAATTAGAATTTATTTCCAACCTTGACATGGATCAAACCACCTTCTACAAGTAATCAGGGCTACCTCATATCACTAAGCAAGAACCTCTAACCATACCTTTACCAGACCAACCCACCACTTCCACTATCTGAACTCTTACCTTATCAACCAAACCAATAGAAACTTCTACCAGTCCCACAATCCCTTAGCCATTCAAGGCACCTAAACCCCAAGTGACTGAATCACCCTCTCAAACCAAACCAACCAAACTAATCAAGAGCTTTAGTATCCTCCCTACACCAATCCTTATCCACCTATCTAAGAAAGTGAACCTAACTTCTTCCAAACCAACCAAGCACCAACCCAAAGCAACCAAGGAGGCAAAACTACCCAAAGGCCCGAAGGCTCAAATTCTACCTCCCTCAACCTTGCCCTCCATTTTGGGGCCTCATCCCTCTACCTTGAGCAAAAACCTGATTGTCTCTACACAACCCCACCACCTCCTTTGGTTAGACCTTCGCAGTTGTTTTTTGATGCACCTCTTTTCACCACACCAATAATACCTAAGCTACCTACCTTATGATCTTCCACCTCTGGCTCATCAACCTCCTTGCCTAAACCAAGTGCACCACCCTACCCAAAAGGCCTATCACCAAACCTACTTCTAAACAACCTTCTACCTCAACCATCAAATCAAAGACCACTACACCTATACCACCTTTGGTTGAATCCTAATAGACCATTTTTCATATGTTATTACAAACCTCTTGTTTATCCTTACCTCTTATTAGACCCTTTGAACCTCTTACTTCAAAGCCTATCTAATACAATGACCACCACATGTGTTCTTATCATAGGACACCCGACTATGATATGAAGAAATGCAAAGCTCTCCAATCTATTATCCATTGGATTTATGACAAGGATGATCTATTAATATACAAACCTCCTATGGGCCCCATCCCAATCTAACTAACCACCATACCTACCCAACACTTACCTACTCCTCCACTCTCACCTATGAGTGAAGTCGAGTCTAACTAGTCTACTATTTCAACCTCTCCTTCTATCTATACAATCAACATGGTCATGAGATCATAGCAGAAGGATAAGGGGAAGGCTAAGGTGTCCATTCCTTGGACATATCCCTCTTTAACCTCCCAACCAACCCACACCCAATTGTCTCCATCTTCGACTAAACCTAAGGCACCCCTTAGAATCCATTAGGAGAGTTATCCTCAAGTAACTTCACCAAACCTTGGCAAAGATCAGCTTGTATGAGTTAATCTCTACCTCTCCCCATCATCACCAAACACTAATAGAGGCTTTGCAATCCATTGAGGTCTAACTAGAAGACCCTCAACCTCTAGTAGCCTTTGTTGGCTCCCTTCAAATTTCTAACCTCATTACCTTCAAGGATTCAAAAATACCTTTCATCCATCTTGAAGACCTAGATCCCCTCTCTTTATCACTACCTACATCAACCAAACCTACATAAAATAGGTCATGATTGATGGGGGAGATAAAATTAACATCATTTCTTTTCACGCCTACAACTAACTTAACCTATTGAATAATGTCATGTCCAAAACCCTAGTCATCTTTTGATCATTAAATGATACTATGGCTACTACCATGGGAACTATCATCCTCTATATCTATTTAGGACCGCACACGCTCCCCAAACTTTTCTATGTAGTGGAAGGAGAATTCTAATACAATGTTTTATTGGGATGACCCTGGATCCACTTCATGGGTTGTGTCCCCTCCACCCTTCACCGTTGCATTAGGTTTGAACATGAAGGTCAGGTCATCACCATCCAAGCTAATTGAATCCATTTCTCAACATGTAACATGACCTATCACCCTAAATATATTATCATACCCCCATTTAGCACACCCTCAACATCCAAAACCCAACCTTTAACCCACAAAGTAGATATCATATCCCATTCCACTAAAGAGGCATTGAGTAGTTCTTTTATCCCTTCAAACCAAATTCCCACCATGGACCCTTTGGAATCAATGTTCCATCACCTTTCACTAGAGGAGTATCACCTTTTAGCCCTTGACACTTTCCCTACTCCTCACAAGTATGGGTAGCTCACCAACTAGCTAGGATATGACCCTAATGTCAAAATTATCATTCCCTTTGAACCTCCCCATCGTCAGACCCATTTTGTCTATAGGGGACTTGACAAACCCCTTGACACTTCTACCACCTCTCTTTCACCTAGACCATTTACCATCAATTTCTCTTACCTAGATAAATTGAGCTTCACCAAGACATATCTCCACCATGTGCTTGGAAAGTCTTTGGTCTTTGGTGGTATAAGCATGGCCCACATGATTTGGTCATCATTGAAACTAGGAAGCCTCATGAGAAACATGACCTTGGTTTCATCCTACCCAACAAGAAGTAACCCAAACCACCTACCACCAACACTGTTGAGGAAGATTCCCCTTCCTCATTGACCTCACCTCTACATGCATGTGAGGATGATGACATCATCCCACCTAACTTTTTTTTCATCAACATGATCAGCCTTAAACCCCTGACTTATCAAAATGAAGGGGAAATCATAACCATCCCTTTAACCCATTCTGAGATGATAGGAGAAGATTATCCTACCATTAACACTATTCAATACTAGGATGATGATTCTATTCTCACCTACCTTAATGCCCTAGATTATTTAATCCACAAATCTCTTCCCCCTAAGACCTCAACCATATTAAATGAATCCATCATGGATATCAACCTCGACACTCTGAACAACCCCCGCATTATCAAACTTTGTTAATTGTTGAATGTTAAGGAACTTTGGGGCTTCCCTTCTTTCCTTTAAGACTATAGCATAACATTCACTTGGTCTTATAGTGACATGCCTAGAATTGACCCATCCATTACTACCCATAACATAGTCTCTAACCATGATGCCAATCTCGTTAAACAAAAGCTTCGGTACATGCACCCTCGCATAGCCCTTCATGTCAAAGAAGACCTTCAGTGTCTTCTATCTGTCAATTTCATTCAACCTATTAACTACCCCTAATAGGTCTCAGATGTTGTACTTATCACCAAATCCATACGGGAACTACACATTTATGTATACTTTCATGACCTCAACCTCTCTTGCCCTAAAGATGACTTTCCTTTACCAAGCATTGACTAGCTAGTTGATCTTACAGTCAACCACAAGATGTTATATCTCATGGATGGATTCTCGGGTTACAATCAAATCTTAATTACTCCTGAAGATTAGCATAAGACTGTCTTTACCACTCCTTGGGGAACCTTTTGCTATAGGGTCATGCCTTTTAGACTAAAGAACATTGGTGCAACCTACCAACGTGTCATGACCTATATCTTCCATGACCTTATCCATAGGATAGTCAAGGACTATGTAGATGACCTTCTTGGAAAATCAAAATTTGAAAGGATCATTTAGCCATTCTCGAGATCATCTTTGAATATTTCATCCACTTTCATGTCTACCTCAACCCTAAGAAATGCATTTTTGGGGTCTTGTTAAGAAAACTTTCATTGTCTCCCTTTGTGAAATCAAAGTTGATCCTACTAAAATCAAAGCCATCCTTAACATGCTTCCTACAACCAACCTTATGTAACGTTGTAGCTTGTAAGGGAAGCTTCAATCCATTCATCATTTTATCTCCTAGCTTTTGAATCGATGTCAACCCTTCCACCACCTCTTAAAGAAGAATGTCTCTTTCAAGTGGAATAGTGACCATCAAAAGGCCTTTAATTCACTCAAAGAGTAATTTTTGTCTCCACCTATCCTCACCCCTCCCAAGGATGACCAACCTTTCTACCTTTATATCTCCACCATCAACCACTCCCTAGGTAACGTTGTAGCTTGTAAGGGAAGCTTCAATCCATTCATCATTTTATCTCCTAGCTTTTGAATCGATGTCAACCCTTCCACCACCTCTTGAAGAAGAATGTCTCTTTCAAGTGGAATAGTGACCATCAAAAGGCCTTTAATTCACTCAAAGAGTAATTTTTGTCTCCACCTATCCTCACCCCTCCCAAGGATGACCAACCTTTCTACCTTTATATCTCCACCATCAACCACTCCCTAGGGGTAATGTTTGCTCATCAGGATGAGTAACATAAAGAGCAAGTTGTATACTACTTTATTTTCAAGCTTGTAGAGTACGAGACTCGTTATACCTATACTAAGAAACTCTATTTGGCCTTAGTATTTATGGCCACTAAAATTTGCCACTACCTTCTTAACCATAAAACCAATGTCATAACCAACATCGACCCACTAAAGTACATGCACTCCAAGCCTTACCAAAACTAGCATATGGCCAAGTGGCTCATGCTCCTAACAAATTTTGATCTTGAGTTCCTTCAGCAAAAGTTAATTAAAGGGCAAGTCATTATCAACTAATTTGTTGTAGCACCTTTAGCAGAAAACCAACCTCCTCCTCTTGAGTTCTTTGATGAGTCCATCATGACCCTCTATCAAGCAGATTTCACTTATCAAGTCACCATATTCTTTGATAGATCAAAGTGTTAATGTGGTGGGGGAGTTGGTATCATCCTTATCCCCTTTGACGGTGAACCTCTCCCTTTGTCCTTCAAGCTTGATTTTGAATATACCAACAATATGGTTGAATATGAATCCCTAATGATAGGCCTTTATACCACCTTAGCCCTAGGAGTCAAAATGATCACTATCTTTGGTGACTTCTAGCTTGTGGTCAATCAAATCAATGGCTTTTACCAATGTAAGAATTATGTTTTACAATAGTACAAGTAACTAATTGATGAACTCCTAGCATAATTTAAACACTACTGCATCCAGTCAACCCCATGATCTACTAACAAGTTTGTCGACACCATAGCTTCCCTTACATCTCAAATATCATCTACACTCTTAGATTCTAAGTTGTCTATCATTATTCCTAGACTCACCTAGCCTTCTTATGTCAAACTAGACTCTCCCACCATTTTTAATGTGGAAGACACCCAACCTGATCCTTGGTATCAGTAAACCTTTGACTACCTTAACCTTACCATCATTCCTTTTGGCCTTTCTAGGAATGATCAAAGAGCATTTATCTAGAGTACCTCTCGTTATACCATTATGGGAAGAATTCTTTATAAGCATAGCTTTGATGGTCTTCTCTTTTGTTGCACATGCAGTCTAGAAGCCTCTCATGCTATCAAAGAAATGCATGATGGAATCTGTGGAGGCCACTTTTGTGGCCTCACTATAGCTAAGTGTATCCTTCACCTAGGCTATTACTGGCCTATCCTTAACTAAGATTTTTTTGATTACATGAAAAAGTGTGTTAAGTGTCAACAACATGCTAATTTACATCATGCACCTAGCCATAGCCTTTGAGTTTCTACCAATTTATGGCCTTTTTCACAATGGGGTCTAGACCTCATTGGTGAAATTAACCCCCATTCCTCATAGCACCACCATTCAATCATTACTATGACTGAGTATTTTACCACGTGGGTAGAGGCTATTCCTCTAGTCTCAACTAAAGAAGAAAAGATTGTCAACTTTATCAACCATCATATCATCTATCGCTTCGATGTTCCTCATAATATTATCACTGACAATGGTAAATCCTTTAAGAACAAGTAAGTCCAGGGTATATGTGATGCATTTGACATTAATTTAAACTTATCCTCACCCTATCTCCCTCAAGTGAATGGCCATGCAGAGGCCTCTAACAAAACTCTTAATAACATGCTAATTAAAATAGTCAACACATCTGGTCAAGATTGGCATTTGCACATCTCCTTTGCCTTATAGGCATATCATACTAGCATTAGAATCCCTATGTTTGATGTTTGGAACAGAGGCCATCTTGCCTCTTGAGGTCTGAATCCCATCTCTTTGTATATATTTTTTGGAGCTCATTTCTAAGGATGATTATCATTAGCATCATTTAGCCCAACTTGAGTTACTTAATGAGTGTTGTTTAGCAACTCTTACCCATCTCCATGTCTATCAAGAATGCATCAAGCATGCCTATAACAAACACCTTCAAATGCGATAATTCAATATCAGATATCTTGTCCTAAAGAAAAATCAACATGTCACTAATATGGATAAAAACAAGCGGGGTAAGTTTGCTTTCAATTAGCTTGGACCTTATATAATAACCCATAATTATAGATTAGGAGCTTACTTCTTGTCTTCTCTCGAAGGCCACCTAGAACTTGATCCCCTCAATGCTTCGCATCTTCATCCATTCTATGGTTAAGAAGAATAAAGCTCACCTTTTGTCCAACTTAAGCTCATCCCTTGTTATCTACCTACATTCCATCTCCTTATTTTAGGGGTAACTGATTATAACTAAATCATGTGATTATCTATCACTGGTATAGCCTTATCTTCAACAATGGGTATCATGACTCTACCTATGGCATGGGTCTCATGGTACTTTCCACACCTTCACAGGATGGATTCTCATGATCGTTGTCACCTAAACCTCTTTACACCTAATCAACCTTCTTGTGCTTTTAGTTTTGCCTTCATAAAGGTGAACCACAAATCCAACCTAAACAAGTCTATGTCAAGCAAGATCAAAGCAATAACAAGCAAAAAACCCCACCAATAGCAATCATGGTCATTCCTAGCATTCACATACTGCTCCTTTGAAGGACAGCTATTTAGAATTTATTTGAAACTGCCAAAATATAAGGTAGACTCCTCCCTTGAAGGATAGTTATCAAAAAGCATTGAATACAACAAATAAACTTAGACCACTCCCTTGAAGCATGGTTGAGTAAAGCATTTTTTCAAAAGCATAGCAATTTCTTAGAAGCTTCCCACATCGATCAACTTCCCATATACATCAATCAATAAAAGACCCTTTATCAAAATCAAACTAATTTTGAAAGCTACAATGGGCTCTCAAACAACATAATAAGGTAGAATCCACAATAAGCTTTCACAACTAGACTTCCTACATCAATAAGTCTACATAGTTTGGCATAGACTTGCTTATACTGATTCTTTAGGCACCTACAAAAGAGACATGCTAAGTCTCACAACAAGGTTCCATTTTTACCCATCTCCCCTTTACTCACTATAAGCAAGGTATTTTTTAGCTTATTTGGCATTATGTGGTTAAGACACCTTTTTAAAACCAATTAACGAACACTAATGTGAAGCATTTGAAGGGCTTATGTTCATTGAGCTATTCCAACTTTAGTTTTGTTTTAATCCTTGTCAATGAAGAAGCATAGTGCCCTTTTCTTATCCTATTGTGACTAGTTGATATTTTCATTATGATGTTTGTCTCTTGATTATATTTTTTGGTCTCCCATCTAGTGTTGTTAATTAAATTACCTCATGTGTTTTATCCAAAAAATTAACAAGCAAAGCCATACCAAGCAAGATAATATCATAAATTCCTTAAGCAATTAAAACAACCAACCATTTTCCAACACATGTCTAAATCTAAAATAATGCAGCATCTACACATTAAAATATAGCATGTCATAAACAAAACCAAAATCAAAACCATCTCATGCCTAGCTAAGACTACATCAGTGTCTAGCATCCTAACATAAGCATCATCTATAAATAATATAAACATCACACCATAAGCATTAAACATCAAACCATAAACCATGAACATGAGTATAAATAACAATCATATGTATAACTAATGAGTCAACAATCATAATAATTTGTACAAGCAGATAGACATGTCTCTCTCTCAAAATATACATCTCGCCACATCAGCTCATAGGTCAAAATTAAAATGATATACAAAATTTCATAATATAGCTATATCTATGCCCTAGGGACAATGTTGCCTTTTGGAGCACCACTGGATCCTGGTGCCTACCCACCTACTATACCTATCAATTCCTTAGTAATCCATGTTTGTTTAAATACATATGTTGCCCACTGCCCTAGTGTCACCACACTGGCACCACCTACCAAGCTAGCCTTATACTCACCCCATCAAGGATCTAATGGACACTGTGTCAAAACTATGGCCTCATAGTAACATAGCTCATCCACTGTAGCTAGGTATCATGCCATGCAGATGATGCTCAGTGGCCCTATCTATACTGCTACTACTCCTTCTCCTCTTTGCCTCAGTGAGTCCCTCTCTTGAGTTGTCAAGCCTAGTGAGGTCCTGGCCTGATCATTCTCACCTATCATGGTAGCAACCTAACCCTATAAGGTGACAACTTGACCCTATAGTGTAGTAATTTGGCCCTATAATGTGGCCACCTACCCTTGTAGCATTGTAACCTACCCCTGTGTAGTGGTTATAGTTGTTCCTACTTGTCCATCATGGCCATTTAGATCCATAACCATCAACCTCACACCTTCATCATCCCCACCAATGTTTACAAATGTATATATACATTGGTACCATACCATGTATCCATTGGTAAAACCTACATCATTTATTTATGCCCTAGCTGGTAGCTCCTCATAGTCTATCAAAGTTAGCACAAGATGTGGGTCTGGTAGTAGGATTTTCGAGTCCTCTTGCCTGTACTTGGGGAATGGACCTAGGATACCCTATACTAGGTTGAACTATTAATGTACCCTATCAAATGGGATTAGCTCCACTTCCCCATCTTGCCTACCAAGTATCCATTTATAGCTCTACAAGGAGAGTGTATGCCTCCTGTAACTTGGCCATATTATAAATTATACATATGACCTCCAAGTGATGTCTCTTATCACCAGTGTGCCTAATGTACCCCTAAACCAATCCACATCATGTGCACCACTTCCTACACCTGACATAGCAAAATCACCCCTCCATCGCATGAAACTAATAGGGAACTCTATATGTGTAAATCATGTCCATGGTAATCCTACTAGCCTTAGCACTAGAATGAGCTCGTAGGCTCAATAATACAAAACCAAGCTGACACTAATGCCATATCTCTTATGGGCCCTGAAACCCCATAGATCCATGTATATTTATGTAAGCAAAATAGGCATCCAACCAAATATAATTTGACCAAGTAGCAGCTCCACTAATACCCCTAGTAGCAAGTATGGAAACGTCCTGTTGCTCGAGTAAAGAAGTAAAAAACATGTAACAGTAATCATGAGCATGGTCATGAGTCTCCTTTCACCTAGCACCCTCTCATACAAAACTCTGTAACTAAACCCCCAAGCATGCTATCTGACCTAATCACTATCATCCCCATAAAGAAGCTCAACATGATCATCTCACTCCTTACACTCTATATGGTAGATCAGATCTCCTCAAAGCAGAAGTTGAGTGATCCTATGTACATCCTCGAGCAAGATAGTCTTCTCCCTGATTGACAATATAAAGGTGTTCATAATGGGATCCTATCTCTTGATGAGTGTTACGACCATGGATGCATCCCAAGACACATGTTGGTAGTGCCTCATAGCTCCCAACCCTACCTCCAACATATGGGCCTTGTCAGCTAGAGTCATCCCCTATTAGATCTTTATGAAGATATGCAACACATGGTCATGCATTTGTCTCTACTCCTTGGCCTGCACCAAGTCATAAATACAACTTAGTCACCTACACCAATATCGTCTACCTAACCTTTAAGTAACTAACCTATTTCCTTACCTATCATACCTATCTACCTAATACTCACTAGGTTTGCCCTCTAAACCTTCAACACCAACATATACCAAGCAATTAAATGCCTAACTTGGCCTTAGTATTTTTTTAACCATTTACAAGCCTATCTTATACCTTAATCAACCATCGATGGTCATGATGACCATTGATGATCAGGCATCCTTTTTTCTAAGGATGTCAACCGTTGATGATCAACCCTGACCATCGATCATCACTATGGGTGTTCTAAAGCCAGAACACACAAAACCTATTATACACTAAACACTACCTAAAAATTAACCCAAGTAGCATAATTTGCTCACCTAGCATCTACCCCACCCAAATTACCTACTTACCCCCTTGATTCCTCATTTTACCTACAAATTTGCCCAAAACCTACCAAAACCCTAACTAAGGCATAACAAACCCAACCCAAGCATTTCAACTTACCCTAATCTCCCCACCCAATGTAAATGCATAAAATCATGCCTATCTAGCAAAATTCATAACACCCCTACCTCATTATGTGACCACAACCATAGAGTTGACCATAGGCCTACCCATCTTTGTCCATGCCCGCATGCTTCCTACATCCTGATTGGTCCACTAGGTCAACTCTCCACCTCAACGAATTAAGCACATCCACCTTAGTAAATAGCCTCAACAACCACCTTTTCCACAAAGCACCAAAAACTAGAGCTCAAAGTTAAATCAAGCAAAAGTCACAATGACTGAAAAGTGATTCAAAATTCACTTTTACTCTATGGATTTTTAGGGTTTCCACCCTGACCATCTATGATCAAGGTAATCATTGATGATCACCCTTGGGGATCTTGACCATAGATGGTCAGGTGGTCCCCCTTTGTTGCTTTCACCTTGAGCAACCTTCCTTTAGCAACACCATCCCATTTTACCCACCCTTGGAGACTACCTTCTCCGCCCACCTCGTCATTGGTCTATTTTGGCCCAATTAGCACATATTTTATGACGCTTTTTACCTAGTCCTTTGATCACAGTGATAACATTTCCATGTTCACCCTTTTTGAACTTACACCACCTTGCATTTACCTAACTTGCTTATGTCTTTTTGGGAGTACTTACTACCTCAAATACCCATGACACTTGACCCATTTATGTTATCCATGGGAACACTTCCTACCTCAAATACCCATGGAAACACTAACCTTATCTAGAAGACTAACAAGTATAACCAACCACCACACCTAAATGCGGTCACACAGTACACTAGTCACTTGTCTTTCTAGCATCAGCCTTTATTATCAACTATGGCAACCTAGTCTATGCACGATCTTGACTATCACACCTTTCATCACACTTTGCACGTTGTTTGCACTTTAGTGCCCAACCCATCATCCACCTCCATGATGTCCACATTCATCATCACCATCACCCACCTTATCAAACCTGCACCTGATTCTACTTTACCTCATTGACTCTTATTTTGAGGGGGAATGCCTCCTCCCATACTCAGGGCAACCAAACCTTTGACTAGCATCAGTTTTTGTTTTATAGCTACTTAATTCCAAGATGCATAATAAAAAGGGGTAAAACGTAGACACTAAAAATCCACACACTATAATTCTAAGTGTCAAAATACCCCTTGACTACCTTGGGACCCTCTCAAGACCAATCTAACCCTCTAACCCCTAACCAAACCTAACCATAATTAGTTTAACTAAATTAGCTTAACCCTAACTTTTACCTATTTTGACCCTTCACCCTTAACCATCGATGGTTAGGTTAACCATCAATGGTCACCCTGATCATTAATGATCAGGGTCCACCTCCTTAACCCTGAACATGCAAACTCAACCACCTTCCTTTTCTAAAAATAACTTGTCCTCATCTGCATGTGAACCATTGCATGAATGAGTGAAAATTAGGAAGCCCAGTTTATGTCTTGTTGAAATTCTCTTACCTTGCCTCTAATAAGAGAGTAATAGAGAGGTGAAATCCATCTACAATTGTTATCAAGAGCTTGTGTATCAAGAATCCTCCTTTTGTAAGTTAGGCATCATCAACAATCCAATGATCCATCCATCACATCAGAGAGCCAACCTACTGCCATAGCTCTATCAAAACACCAAGTACCATTACTCTATTAGAATCATGCCATACTCCACCAAATGAGTTAACTACCTCAAGCATCTACCTAATCTACCTTCTATAAGGTAAGTATTTTATTTTTATTATTCAATTACACTATTTTTTTTTGCATCCAGCCTAGTACCTAACCAACTCCTAGAATCTCACTTTGAGATCTCATTAATCATCTTTTTTACCAACCCAGATCCATACATAGTAACCATCAATGCTTGTCCCAACCATCAACAGTCTATCTAACCATTGACAGTCAACCCAATCACTGATGGTCACTATGGCAGTAAAATCTAGCAAGCTATTTTCACCCACCTACCCCTAACCAAATCTGACTTTCTATGTTCCTGCTTGTTTAAAGACCCTTTCTGATTTTTTGAAGCATACCCCAACCCTATAGCACTAGTATTAATTAGCTTATCATTATTTTAGTAATTTATAGCCTATTTCTTAGCAAGCATTCTTGTGTTCAATTTTAGTACCTTTGATTATTGATATAAGTACTTTCTTTAATGTTTTATAAACTTAATTGTTTAAAACATGTGGATTGATAGCCCCTGAAGAAGCTCTTACTTCCAGGATCTAGTTATCGCTAGGCAATCCACTTGACTATCTATCTAACAAACAAATTTATTTTAGTAATTTTTTATTTGTAGGTCATCCTCCCAAGCCAAAGAAGAGCTCTTCACAATCTTCTAATTCAATGTGTGTATAATCAAACAGGGTTTTCAACCATACCCATACTTAGTTTCTTATTTTCCCATTTTTGAAATAATAAGCAAAAATTTATTGAAACAATAGACCTTTTTTGATATCCATTATCCTCCTTTAGCTTAATAAACTCTTGTTTAAGTCTCACTCTCAACAAACATACCCTTTTCTTCTTTGGCCTATTCAACTAGGTCTACTCTAGGTTTAAACCAACTTAGTCCTTAAAAATACATACAGATGGGTTTATAAACCTATGAAACCATCAAAATCAATTATAGAAAATCAAGATTAAAAAGACTACAAATTTTTGAGATATTTGGATGGTTAAATCTCCTTTTATACCCCAAACCCTAAATCTAGGGTTTCTAGGCCACTATGAAGGTTGAGAGCCTACTAAAAGGCATATATTTTGATGTACAAGGTTTCATAGATCCAAATTTCCTTTGTTAGGTCTATATGGACTAGGGACAACTTTATTAATCATCAATAGGAGTTGTTCACTCTATTGTCTTTGGTTTCTAACTCCAAGTATCATTGACTGTGTAACTAGATTGATTGTTTATAGGTCTATGACCCTGTAGGAGTAGAACAAACCCTTGGCTTATAAATAAATAGCTTATTTCACATATATTAATCTTACCTCATATTATCAAGGCACCTAAGGATCCATTTCCATGTTTATTCTTTCTTTAAACAAACATGTAGACCAAGCTTTCCAAGCTTATTGATATAATACAGGGGTTTTTGTGTTAGCTCCAAATTTCTCACAGTGTTCTTAATTTCTTGGAACATACCCCCTTTGAACCATATCAACCTTCAAGGGATACGTTAATAACATAATGTTAGTTGATACAATGACCTTACCAATATGAAAATAAGCACATAATCTGCACATTAAATAATGACTCCTAAATAGGGGTCTAACAAATATATATATGAATACTAAATGCCTTAACAAATCCACAAATTAATACTTGAAAACTTGAGGAGAATAGATAACAAAATCACCACAGGATATATATATATATATATATATATATATATATATATATATATATATATCTCCAAGGTTCAGTTTACACAATCATGCTTCTTTGATCATTCAATGCTCAACACAGAATGCATAGGAATGTAGGGGTAAGTAGTTTAGTCATGCATATTCTTTACTTAGTTCTAAAAACACATTCTTAATTTGCA
Organism: Torreya grandis; assembly: GCA_037957365.1. Classification (NCBI taxonomy): domain Eukaryota; kingdom Viridiplantae; phylum Streptophyta; class Pinopsida; order Cupressales; family Taxaceae; genus Torreya; species Torreya grandis. The sequence goes on from JARHVA010000011.1 coordinate 7,175,101, forward strand.
AAGTCATTCAAATACACACTAAAATCAAATCATCCATTAACATTGGAATCCTCTTTTCCTCTCTTGTCTACCCTATTTCTTTTACTCATCCATTTTTTCCTACGAACCATTCACACTATATAACCTCACTAGAATTTCAAAAACTTTTAAAACAAGCACTATAACAGTTTCTTAGATCAATAAACTCCTAATAACTCTAAAACCCATGTAGGGTGGTGAACCAAGACTACCACCTCACACTTACAACTAGACATAATGACTAAACATCATCTAAAGACCCTTAAAAAGATGTTATAGGTCTATTAAAATATTATTCAACATGAACAAACCTTAATTATTTACTTAACCCACCTAGAGCACTCTCTATCCCTCATTTTCAAGTTTGAAACTTCAAATTGGAAAAAGATGGGAAAACTCAAAATTCAAATTTGACTCATTGTCATGACTCCAAATCACATCCAAGTTCACTTTTTGGGCATTCCTAAGAAGCCCCTGCATCAAACTCCCAAGGGGAGAAAAGAACTTGACTCCAATATTTTTCTTCATTTAGGTTCTCATATATGTGTGTGTGCTCTTTGTTGCCACACCTATGCCTCTGCTTCTGCATCTAAGTGCTCCTTTGTTTTCTCTCCTATTGCTGCTCATATTGCTACTTATACCTACAATCATTTTTCTTTCTTTGCTTTCTCTCATGATCCTCTTCAATCTTCATGGCATTGAGCTTGAATTATAATTCTCTTTTTATTACCTCCTTTAGCATTGTTATTTCTACCTCTTCATCTTCATACCTGATCCACTGCATACTCTCTTCCTCCTTTGACCATTCCAAAGTCTCTTGCTTGTTCATAATCTTGTTATCATCATCTTCTATCCTGTAATGCTCTATTGCAATTGTTCCTTCTTTGACTATCCAATCAATAAACTCTTTACTATGCATATTTTTTTTATGGACTAGTAATTTAGTCTCATCTTCCTTTACCTATTTTTCTCTTTCCTCAAGCACTTAATGTGCTTCTTGATTCTTAGCTGACCTTATTAACTCTTCAAACAATCTTATGGTGTCCTTGTACAACACTTCATCGTCCTCATCAAAATACTCATCAAAAATCACATGCACTTCATTACCTATTGTTCATTTACTTTCTTCATTACCTACTATTTGTTTCTCTGCATTTCTCCACTCTTTTTCATCAACTAGTTCATCACCTTGGGGGTAAAAAAACCCTTCATCTTTGGTTATACCTATACTTTACCATGCATCATCGTATTCTTCTTTATGGATTATTGTCCACTTATCTTCTTCATTTTAATCATGTTCTTCACCTGCATTCAACCATGATAATTCATTGTTAGTTTGACAACTTTTAGGCTTTATTGCTTCTCTCTCTTCCTTCATGGAAAGTTGTGTTGCCATCTCCTTCAACTACCTTTCCAATTATTCCATCACTTGTTGATTTGCTTTCTCTTGCATTCTTTCTATGAAGATACACTTGACTCTTTTCCTAACCTTGAATCCATATTGCAAAGTATACACATTCCACATCCTCAATATCTCTTTTTCCATCCTTTTCAATGAATTATTCATCTCCTTTATCTCTATCTCCATCTTCTTCTCATTGTGGATTTCATATTTGACCTTGTCTCTCACTTTTCTCTCTACTTCTCCCTTCATCTTCCTCTTGAGTACCTCACTTGGGTACATACTCTCTCTCATTTTCTTGGCCTCACTTGGACCACCTCTTCTTTTGGTTAACACTTAGATCCCTCTTTCTCAGACCTCACTATGGCCTTTCAACTTCTTGTCCTTCACATGATGATTGTCCTCTCTCTCTTAAGCTCTCTTTATGAGCTTGTCTCTTCTTTGAGCTTGTTAATAGCTCTTCTTGTTCAGGGCTACCACCACTTCATTCATTATTTTATTTATTTCACCTATAAATCATCATCAATAATGTATTCAATCAATAAATCAATCACAAAATTCCTCATACCTTCTCTTGTCTATTGTCTCAACTTTGTCTTGCAATAAGACTCCATGCAACTTGCTTTTTTGCCTACTTGCCTATAATTTCTTAGTCAATATGCAACATGCAATATAATTACCATGTTCACACCTATATATACCTTCTTAGATCATATATATGGCTATAATACCAAATGGTGTAGAGCAATTCCCTCAGCCTACAATTCTCCTTCACTTTGCTTGTAAACTTGCAAAGCTTCCCTTAGCCAACACTAGGCCAATCTTGTCCAAAAAGACCAAACTCAAACACTTGTGTAATTAAAAGTTTTAAGGCACTTAAAATAATCTAACTCACTATTTAAAATCATATCAAACCATTTTTATCATCCATCTCCTTTTCTTTTACTCAAAAGTCAATCTCTTGTTTTCACATGCTACTAGCCCTGTTTCAAGACAAATCCTCTATTATATTTCATAAAACAACTCTTCAATGAAACACAAATATTTTTTTGAGTACCCTCTATCAATATTATTCTTCAAAAAAAAATTCAAGCTAGAATCATTTGCAAAGTTTTTTACCTTTAGGCTTACCTGACTCCATAATTAGCCCTCCAAATGGATAAACCTCCTTGGTCTGAGCAAAGTATGATCATCCAAGGTAAAATAATGAAATTTTTTGGCACCCATTATCCTCCTCTATCTTAATCAACTCTTTTCAAAGTCTCACTCTCAATACACATACCATTTTCTTCTTTGGCCTATTCAACTAGGTCTACTCTAGGCTTAAACCAACTCAGTCCTTCATAATCCATACAGATGGGTTTGTACACATATAAAACCATAAAAATAAGTTAGATAATATAAATATTGACAAGACTAAAAAGTTTTGAGATATTTGGATGGTTAAATCTTTTTTTATACCCTAAATCTAGGGTTTTTAGGCTACCGTAAAGGCCAAGAGCATACTAAAAGGCATATATTTTGATGTACAAGGTTTCATAGATCCAATTTCATTTTTAAGGTCTGTATGGACCCTATACAACTTTATCAATCATCAGAAGGAGTTTTTCACTCTATTATCTTTAGTTTCCAACTCTAAGTATCCTTAACTATACAACAAGATTGGTTGTCTATAGGTCTATGACCCTATAAGAGTATAACAAACCCTTGGATTAGCAATATAAAGATTAAAACTAGCCTATTTCACACATATTAATCTTACATAAAATTATCAAGGTACCTAAGGATCCATTTCAACATTTATCCTTTCTTTAAATAAACATGTAGACTAAGCTTTCCAAGCTTACTGACAGAATACAAGGGTTTTTATGCTAGCTCCAAATTGCTCATAGTGTTATTCTTGTTTTGTTGGAACATACCCCCTTTTAAATATATCAACCTTCAATGGATATGTTAATAAAATAATGCTAGTCGATACAATGACCTTTCCTATATGAAAACAAGCACACAGTCTGCACATTAAAGAATGACTCCTAAACAGGGGTCTAATCACATAATATATTTGAATACTAAATGCCTTGAAAAATCCAAAAACTAATAATTTAAAACTTGGGGAGAATATATAACAACATCACCATAGGAATATATATATCTCCAAGGTTAAGTTTACACAATCATGCTTCTTTGATCATTCAATGCTCAACACAGGATGCATAGGAATGCAGGGTTAAGTAGTTTAGGCATGCATATTCTTTACTTAGTTATGAGAACACATTATTAATTTTCAAAGTCCTTAAAATACACACTAAAATCAAATCATCCATTACCATTGGAATCACATTAAGCTTTAGTTCATGACATAACATAGACTTATACAGTCCTCATACATTTTGGCAGACCTTCATCCTCTTTTCCTCTCTTGTTTGCCCTATTTCTTCTCCTCATCCATCCCTTCCTACGGACCATACACATTATATAACCTCAATACAAGTTAAAAAACTTTCAAAACAAGCACTATAATGGTTTTTTGGATCAAGAAACTCCCAATAACTCTAAAGCCCACGTAGGGTGGTGAACCAAGACTACCACCTCACACTTACAACTAGACATAATGACTCAACATCATCTTAAGACCCTTAAAAATATGTTATAGTTATATTAAAATATTATTCAACATGAACATACCTTCATTACTTACTTAACCCACCTAGAGCACTCTCTATACCTCACTATCAAGTTTGAAAATTCAAATTGGAAAAAGACGAGAAAACTCAAAATTCAAATTTGACTCATTGTCATGACTCCAAATCACATCCAAGTTCATTTTTTGGACATTCCTAAGATGCATGTGCATCACTATATATATTAGTGTTATGATTGAATAATATTTATTATTTTGTGTTTGTATAAAGCTCTAACCATTTTCAAGATTTGGTAACTGAATAATTTATCTTTAAAATGAGTTTTTTATTATTTTTAAAGGCAACCTTGTGTTGTATTGCCCTTGTAGATGAAAGTCTAATTTTGTCGAGATCTTGTATAGTAGTGAGATTATTTCTTGTAAAATCAGTTTGCAAATATTTTAGGTAGTTTTGGTTATGTAAAGCTAATAACATTCTCAAGGAAATTTTGATTATCTCAAAGGGTAGAGATGCATGTTGACATTCCTCCACATCCATCAGTATTCCTGAATATCATTGCCTTTAAGTCTGCATCCCCATACTCATTATATTCATCTGTCTCTTGATCATCTCAAAAGTTTGCATTATGGGAGTATATACCTATGTATGACGATAAACATATTATTAATGTTATTCTTGTGAATGTGCACATTATTTTGCTTTCTTGATGAGTTATTAGCATTTTAAGATCTTATTTAGTTGTTTATGATTTAGTAAATTTTATAACATACACTCTTAAAAAAATTATTTATTTTATTTTAAGTTTATATATATTAAGTTTTTTTATGTTATTTTATATAGTCTTATGTCAAGTTATTTTTTGGATATTTGTACAGCGTGTATTTAATTTTGTTAATTTACGTTTTGTGTATATTTTTTTGTGATCTTCTAGTCATCAATGCTAATTAGTCTAAAACATTAGTATGTCATTTTGAATAAAATGTCAAATAATTAATTAGAGTCGATAGCTAGTGTGTTGTTATTTATTAATAAAAATAATTTGTGTTTGTCTATAGAACTTGATTCATTATATGTTCTTAAGCATCATCAAAATAGTCTACAGTGGTCAATAGAAGTTTATATGGTTTTATTTCATGAAATTAAAGTATTGTCTATATTTTTTTTTAGTTGTTTAGTATAAGTCTTTGTTTTAGGTTATGTAATAAGTTGTGTCAATAATCAGTGTATGTTGTTAGAGCACAAAATTCATTGTAAATGTTAAATTTTTTTCTTGTAATGGACGTGATATCACGTGAACCCAATGTCCTCAGAAAAAATGTATGTATCAAATCAACTAGTGCCAAGAAAAATAGTCCATGCAATGGTTGTCATTTAAGTTATTTACGATCAAGTGGAAATGATTAAGAAAAAAGTTTACAAATGCAATAGAAGAACTATTCTCATTGTAAATAGATGTGCATATCCCCTGCTAAAGAAATTGATTGGAAAGAATATTCTTCAAATACAAAAGAGGAAAGTGATTGGGAAAAATATTATCCTAATAAAATTGATAAAAAATATATATTTTATCAATTTTATTAGGATAATAAAATTTTATCAATATATTTTATCAATTTTAGAATTTTTTTATCAATATATATTTTAATAAGTTTGTACTTACTAATAAGAACAAAAGTGTGCCTTTGTTCACATGTATAATGTGTTAATAGTTATTGAAAATAAGATGAGATCTATACCACAAGTATTGTTGTACACGATTAGATTTGTAATGAGACCACTCTCACTACTTCTATTGGTTCAATGGATGAGTTCCCATGGATTGGTCAATGGGTCCCTGTCTATGGTCAATGTGTTCTTGACCATTAAAGTGTATCAAGTCCATGTTCATTTCAATTCTTAAGTGGTGTTTCCTCCTCATGTTGATACTAGGGGGATGTTGGAAATAATCCTTTGTTATTACATGACATTTACTATATTATTAGTTTGATTATTTATATGTGAGTTGTGGTAATAACTCACTCATATAGAATAAGTGTTTTATATCTTATTATGACAAGGCTTGACTCTCTATCTTAAGGAGTCAGTAACCTAAATATATCAATATTGTGATTGAATAATACTAATTAAGTTTATATGTAAAGCTCTGACCATTTACATGAGAAAAAAAATGGTGACTTGTAAGTTAGATGGTTGAAGTACTTTAAAAAAATATTTCTATATTTATTGATATAACATGTAAGAACCCTCTAGTCAAGTACTATAAAAATGTACAAGATTTTTTATTTTTATTTTAATTTAACAGCTCAGAAGTTTATTACTAATTCTCTTCCTTTGAAAATAATTGTTTAAATAAGTTTATCAAGTTCTAAACAAACATGAAAACTACATGAAGAGAAAGTAATATGAATGGTCATAGTTTTGTCATGTATAAGATCAATGGTCACAAGTCAATTATAATTCCTTGGTTTTTTAAATCAATCATTCTCTTGGTTTCCAACATTGTAAATTCAATCACATGTCACATTTTGAAATTAGATTACCCACTTGATGCTAAAATCATGGTATGCATAATGAAATATACTTCCATTTTGAGTGTAAAACTAATGATAGCTCCATAGCACAATTTTGTCTTTATAGTAATTGAACGAGCCATCACAACAAGTGACTAACAATACATCTTTGTGAGTACAATGCAACAATATCTAAGTATGCTTGACTCAACAAACATATTTTATTGTTCCAAATTCCATTTTTTAATAACATACAAAACTATTACAATCATAACAAGATTAGAGAATAAAGTGTTTACAACACTATTACAATTTCATTATTTCTTCTTCTTAATTAATAATACAATACCCAAAAGTATAGTTATATGTATAATATGTGTGAATAAGTATTTATAATGAAATCCATTAGAGTTTTTCAGTCCATTGTTATCACTGAAGATCAAATAAATAACAAAAGAGGGATAACATAATTGGATGGATTTTCCTCTAACTACGGAGCCTTTCGAATCCCCCACACACCTCTCATCCACTAAAAATGTCTCTACCCTTCCATGAAATACTATTTACAAACAATCAATAGATCAAAGAAAATCCCATAAGATAGGATAGTTTAGAAAGTAAATCCCTACTACAATGTGGTGTAGAATGATATATGCATTTCAACAGAGCTAGTATTAGGGTAGGTCTAGTAAATAAAGACAATTAATGACCCTGTCAAAAATTCTAACCCAATTCTTAGTTAGTCAATATTCTCATAGGATCCTAACCGATCAATTAAGGATTATTATGACTTTAAGCATATTTATTAGGTCCCAGAGCTAATTATATAACAAGGCTACATGTTCCATGCATGAAGCGTGTCACCAAACCAAGGCACAACCTAAGAATATAACCCAAAGACCAACACCCTATTCATCAAAAGATGTATGGTTCTAAAATGTGTTTTGGTATCCAATGAATTTAGCATCAACAAATTTTCATATGAGTTTAATGTATATAATCTAAGACTTTGTCATCCCAACAAGGGATCAAAATTAAAATTCAATACTCAATTTTAATAAGGAATTATCAGCTCAAGACACGATATAACAATTGATGATGTCACATTGGATATATAAATTTACCGCATAATGATGACATCCAAAATGACTTATCTTCTTAAATTTATGAATCATCTAAATGTTCATTATCATTTCCTATGATTGCAAGTTTAGGACTTTCAAAAAAAAGTTTATGTAACAAATCCAATCCAAGCATACAACATGGATGCTAATGTACCATAAAAGTGTCTCATACCACTGATGAAATTCATTATCACAAGATATCATAAATGGATTGATATCAAATCAGACAGACATAATATCTCACAAAACTTAAGTGTTAAAATCAATCTTAATGTCCACATCTCAAATCACTAAGTAATTAATAATTCACATCCTTTATGTTTGCACAAGATCTTACACATGATAATTGGGTATTCTTAGATGAACATGATCGAGATCGATTTCCTACATTAAACCCTTACTATATTCAAATGTAAAACAAGGTTTTGTGGTTAGCACTCAAAAAATTGCTAATTTATTTGAAATAACAACTAAATTGAAGTATAATAGTAAATTAAATTTATTATCTACTTTATTGGCTTGATACCTATGTTTTCCCTTCCACACAAAAGGGATCAAAAACCAATTGAGTTTTACACTATTCAAAAGATGAATCCAGTCATAACTAATCAAGTTAGGCTAGATTCCCAAGGTAAAAGACAATCATTAGATTACCATAGTTATTCATTTTAGCTTAAAACTATTCAAATACACATCAGTAGTATGTTCTATCCCAACTAGTGTTTACTAGACATTAGGTTAATCAGGGTAACCTTATTTTTACCTCATATAAAATCACATCATGCATGTGTTATATTACCATTTTAAAAGTCTTTAGATATGTTATTGTCTCAACTATTTCACCTATGACTTGGAAAACAAGTCATATTTTAGCATTGCATAATATTAACATTACCACACAAGTTGTAGTCCACCATAACATTGATTTAGGTCTTTTTGAACTACCATTTCTAAGGTCTTTTTATATGTTATAGTTTAGTTTTTAGTCCTTTAAAATATATCCATATTGAATAAGGCATCGAACATTACATCAAGGACTTTAAATAAATGGCAAATAATCTCAGCATCTTAGTGATAGGTTACCCATCTTGTGGGTCTAATACAAAGTCTCAGTCTATATATATATTTAAGACACTTATGAATGACATAAGATACTATAGCATTTTAATGCTACCAATCACATCATAATTAGGAGTTTAATGATAAATGTGTCCAACCTCAAAATTTAAAATTGATTGTTAGTAAAAGCATTTTAATGTTAGTTAAATATCCAAATAACTTAGTATCTCGCATAATATAGATCTATTGGAACCTAACATTATTACCATTTTATAAACCACTAAATTTTAAGCTTTAACTTTTTATTACAAATATAACCATTAGTGGCTTACTAGCCACTCACTAATCACATAAGGGGACAATGCATAATAAAGGAAAGACTAAAATATACTTGTCTATAATAAATCCACAAACTAAAAATCTTAAAACTTTGACCACAACCCAAAGCTTATTACCATAAACTAGGATTGTATGATATCAGTTAGGCAACTTAATCGACCATCCACAATCATATTCGATTTCCCATTGATCATGACAAAGATACAAATCTACTCTCGCATCATTACAAATAGGGCCTAGGGTCATATGGTTGAATTTGTGTAAAGTGTAATCACTTTATTTTGTAAGATCGTTTAGGTAGACCATAAAAAACTACAAGGTATATATGTTTCTTTGATTTTTCCATCTTCAGTTATGAATTATATTAGCATTTGAAAACTAACATTGAATAGATAATCATCATCAAATAAATTCACAACTAGTAGGGTCAACTTGTCAAATATAGATCATGGATTTAAAAAGTCCACCTTTACTACACATGGAAGCCTAGAAATTGTTTGGTTTAAAAATTAATAATATGAGATAGAGATTCATGAAATGAATATTTATAGTAATGCAGTAAAGCATGAGTATCCCCATAAGACCATGTTTTCCCACTTCAAGTTGTTTTTCTTAATTTATATATTTTCTACCTAATATGGGTGAGAGCATAACTCAATTACTAGGATCCCTAACCATCATTCAACATAATATATAACAATGTTTAACTAGAACACATGCTAATGCTACTAGAGTAAGATACAACATGCAACCAAGAAAAAACACACTAGTGCACCAAGAGAATTATATACTCATATCATCCTCACAGATGTAATTAATGCATCCATGAATACTATGTTTTCTACTTTTAAATTATTGGCCTTCCTACTACCACTTGATAATAGATATAAATATAAGACGATGTACATGCATAAGTTTGATTATTAAACAAAGAGATAAAAGAGATACATAACACTAAATAATATGTCATAAGTAAATTGAACCTACCAGCTACAAACACCCTAGAATAAAGCATTTACATCATTTAACAAGACATTTTGGTGCTCTTAGCTCTCTCTCAACATATGATGCCATATATTCATTTGATACTTTTCTTTGAGTTAAATAAATATAACCAACTTAAACCATGTTACTTTAATTATCATCTCGTTTTTTCCAACATATTCCCAAGCTACACCAAAATAGGTATTTAATAGTTAATTTTAATTTGTATGACCATGATGCCTTTATAAAAACTAAACTTATTTATATAATACAATTTTACAAAATCAAAATGTAGTTTTGATGAGACAAACTCAAAAAACATAACCACAAGGGTAAAGCACTGCCAGTAGAAACCATAAACAACTATAGACCACTTTAGGATGATAATTTCAATTTTCCCAAGGCTAAAATGTAGTAAAATAATATTAAAGTGTAGTCAAATACAAAAAAATATAAACACAGTTCAATAATATGGTGCAATATAGACATCAAACACACTCCAACAAGAGATATAGTGTACTTTTGAATAAGATAAATGCAATTATAAGGAGTGAGGTGTACCATTTTAAATCCACCATTTGGTTCTCTCCTTTCAACTCACTCCTTCCCATAATGCATCCTTCTTCTTGGCATTCAATTTTCGCTCTCCTCCAACATGGCATCTATTTATCACAAGTGTTCTTCTCTTTGAAACTACTCTAAAATGTGAGTCTTATCTATTTTTGATCTCATTAACTTAGTAATGGTGTCATTCTTATTTGAAAATATTATCTTGTTTGTACTCATGCATCCCATGCTATCTAATAGTTGTTGTTGGTCCTTCTAACAAAAGGCGTAACAAATCTTCAATGAGTTCTAGCTGCTAATAGTGTCCTTTTACTTATTTTCTCCTTTTTTCCAATGCCTTTCCCTGATCAATGTGTCCCTTCATTGTTTAAAGACAAGATTAAATTCTATTTAATAATTCCCTTCAATAAAAAGAGGGGCATAGTTGTTGAATTTAAATTATTGGAAGAGTTTTATTTGAAAACAACTTGTTCCAACCACCCCATGTAGTGTATTTGAATGTTTTTTTTCTTTTCAAATCTATGATAATTATTTGTCAAATAAATAGGTTGTATAAATTCTATGGTAGAATAATTAGATTGGATATAATTCATATTTCCAATGCTTCATTTATGATCTAGATACGCCATAAAACAATGCCATGTCATCCACTTTAAATCTTTAATTTATCTAATTTTGATATTAAAGCTTTTATTTATGCTTTGTAAATTTTCATTATTGTTTTGAAAGTATCTATTTTATTCCAATTCCTTTATCATTTTATGTATAATTGGTGTTACCACTATTGAATTTTCTATTAATTACCGAGGTAAAATTTATCATTTGACAGAGATTCTATAGAGTGCTAAAGTCTTGAAAATGCTAAGTGGTCACAATCAGATCTCATAAGAAGGCTTTGAAAACTTTGCTTACCGACTAGGTTAAATTGTCATCTGACGCATAAATAGTTTGTCATTTAATTATTACAATGGCCCATTGGGTTGTAGACTGAGGGATCTATAGTGCAAGGATTTTGTAGTCATAAAATATGATGACACATGTCAACGAGAATGGTTGGCTAAAAGTGTATACTTGATATGGCTCCTAAAAATCCTTAAATAATGTATCTACAATTGTAGTCTAGAATAAAATACAAAGCAATGCTAATAAAAACCAAAGAATCTTCAAACTATATGATCACTACTTGTGCCACGACAAGTGAGATATAGGTCTTTCTTTATCATGATTACACCTTGTTCTACATGATTTTCTCTACTATCCATAGTCTGTATCTATATCCTCCTCTCCAATTGTGTTCTCCCTCCCACCAAAAGGTTGTACCTACATCACAACCAAATGAATAGATGAAAATTATCTAGGTCATGATTTCAAAATCACATGATATGAAGTAGTTACAATAGGATAAACAACAATCATTCCACATAATTATATAACATCCATCTATCCAAATTAATTGCATTAGTTTTGTCATATAAACATAGAAAAATGATAATAACAATGAACATAATCATATAAATTAAATCAATTCCTTGTTTCACATAAACCAAATATTATTAATTATGTTTTATAACACTTAATTACAGACAAGTTCCTTCAAACCTAACACATGACAAACAAGATGTGACATTAACATATTAAATTTATCGAGCCAAAAAACAAAACATAATATGGAGCAACTTGCATGTGTCCAAGCATCTTATTTACATCCTCCCTCGTTCAAAAGAAGGCGACCCAACAAAAAATGAAAGGAAAAGTGATTTTAATGTATGTAATAAGGGTGCACTTTGTGCCCTACTTTGTTTGGGTTATATATTGATAAGTTTGTGTCTTATGAATAAGGCTTCCCTCTACAACATACTTTGTTTGGGATATATATTGACAAGATAGAAGAATAAACTAACAAATATTGAGCGGGAGGGATCCACTTGGCCAAATATGTGGTGAAAGTCCCATTTTATGTTTATTATCTAATTATAATGGTAGAGACAGCCAAAGACTTAAGAGACCATTTATGGGCCCTAAAACTCTTTTGTAAATAGGTAAAGATGCAAGTAATTATTGAGAAAACCAAAATTATAATATTCTCACTAAAAATGAATAAGAAGCATTTCAACTTCCAATTTGAAGGAGAGCCTCTTAAAGTGGTATTAGAATACAAATATCTTGGTGTAGAGTTTCACAACAAATTTAGTTAGGATACATGGAGAATGAAAAGAATGCAAGGTGGATGGAGAACTCTTTATGCACTTCAAAATAGATGTTGGAATGTTGAGTTATGGGATTGGAAGACCACTAGGGTCTTATTTAGGTTACTTGTCACCCCAATATTGTTTTATAGGTGTGAACTACAAGCTAGTGGTACATAGTTTAAAATAGAGACAAATAGAAATGATCCAAAACCGTTTAATTAAAAACAAATTCAAAATGAAGTTTTTAATTCACTACGAAATAGTCCTTTTAGAAACATGAGCTTTCCAATTAGAGGTAATTGCTATGATTAGGCTAATATTTTACTTGAAAAAAAACACGTAGGTCAACAAGTGGCCTAATGAAATGTCCCTTTTTGGGGCAGAATTGAACAATTTGGGTTTTTCAACAAACTCTAATAAGAAATGTGATTTTGTGATTTATCCTTTCAAACCCTAAGCAATAAAAAAAATAAAATTATGAATATGCCAATTTAGGGCACAAATATAATATTTTATTCACCAAATAATTGCCTAAAATTCAAAAATATTACAACCAATAATAATACATTTAAATCTAATTTTTATTATCAATTCAATAGCTGAAAATATTAAAAAATTACTAGCAATGTATGTATGCCTTCAATAGAATATTTAAGCATGAATAAGCCTTGTAAAATGTAATTTTAACCCCAAAGGGGGTTGCCACCCTCCCAAACCTATTTGTTGTCCTTGATGACTTGTTCACTACCCTCCTAGGGCTTTCAAACATGCTCGTTTCCCTCCAACTATAGTTGTTACCCTACTAGGGATCTCAAACATAGGTGCTACCTTGAAAATGTTGTGTTACACCCTTTTGATGCTTTATATTATTGTGTTTCATTTTGAAATGTTATTTAGACACCTTAAACAAAATAATTCGACACTCTACAACCCCTAAGATGAGGTTTCCCAATCAAAGTTAAGGATTTTTGTCCTTAATTTCTTCCAATGAAGAGTTTCACCTTCAATGGATGTAATTCAAGAAATTCATGCCCAAATTTATGATTTCAATTGATAAAAATAGCATCCCCTTAATGGGCCTCCTTCTTCTCTTTTGATATCCTTTCCCTAAAAAAAATTTTTGAAAAGGTGAACATTCCACTTGGAGGGAAAGCAAAATATTCAAAAAGTAAATTTCTTATAACTTACTTAAGGGCTAACTTAGCCATGACCCAAAAGGGTCCCTTAATTAAGTCAAGACAAATTAGAATTAAGTTGTTGACATAAGTCAATTTTTGGCAACTAATACATATTATTATTTTACTTTAAGCATTTAAAAATAATTTTTTATTTTAATAATATTATTATTCTAATCTAAAAAAATGGGCATTACAGTCTTCCCTTCCTAAATTTGCTTGCCCTCTAGCAAATACAAGCTCCATTCTTCACTCCTTGTAGACTTTCATAAATACCAGGATTCCAAATCAACCTTAAGAACTCTTCAAAGTGTGGACAAAAATTAACAACCTCTTCCACCTTTGGTGCAATAACATCCTCTTCATCCTTTACTTGGGATGAAAATAAATGCAACTACTCCCACTCATGCTTGTCATGTGTTATAATTATTATACTCTCCTTGGACATGTGTAAACTATGCACTCTTTGACTCGTAAGATTCTCTTTATCAACACTCATATGGCTTATTCCTACATGTCCAAGGTGTTACCAGGATGTCATAGTAGTTTTCATGATGCTTTTCTTCAACTCAACCCTTTTCCCAACTTATTCCTTTCAAAAAAGAACCCCTAACTTGTGCCAAATTATAATTATCCTTAAACGATAACAACTACTCCAACACTCTAAAAATGTCATAATATCAACATATTTGATCTCCTTTTACCGCAATCAAGGGTATGAACCATTTAGGAGTTAAAAGAGCTATTGGAAGTGAGTGCATCTATGAAATAATAGTATCGTAAGGGCTGAAAATGTTTATGACAACAATGTGGAAGTTGGGAATTTGTGGCATGGCTGTCCTAATTTTTAAACCTACACAAAACAAACATGTCAACAAAATCAAGAGCTCCCCACAACACTCCTTCAACCACTTCATCATGCTTCATAGCCATGTTGTTCAAATCTCCTCTAATGTTTGTATCTTATTCATAATTTCCATTCATGTGATGGACTTCCAAAGGTCCAACCCTTAAGAAGCTATAATTTCAGGTAGATCCATCAAATTGCCCTTAAACTTTGTTCATCTTTCTAAAATACAATTTGTTCTCATATAGGCTGAAAGCAAAAATATGTCCATACCTTACCATACCATAAATACAAGCTTACCATCTTGGAACCAAAAATATGAGTAAACATTTTAGATATTCCTTATTGACTTGAAATCTAATGATTTCCTCTTCCTAAGGTCTAAAATTTTCCAAGCAACCTTCAAGTTCAATTCTCCTACATAACAGGTGAAACCATTTAAACCAACAAGTGTGGCTCTCATCCCCATTAACAATAATGTCTCTTGTCAACTCAAAAGATAATTTGATCATCAAGTGTGCATAATCCATAACACATACCTTCTCGAGATGTCTTCTTTAATTATAATATAAGTTGTTTCTTCTTAGAAAGGACATATGGTTGTCTCCTTTACCTTATCATCCTTTTTAGCATGTTGTTCATGATGACAAAAATATTTTAGTGACATAAGAGGGAACAACAGATCTTAAATATGATCAACATTATCATACATTAGGCTGCCAACAAAAATCTCATTCTTCTTTAGTGAAATGAGATTTGTGGAGATACCTCCAACCCTTCTATCTTTACGATTCACAATATTTTATTCAAACATGCCTCTCCATAATATTATTCTAAAAAATAGTCAATGGCTCATCCTTAGGAAGTTCTAAGGATGGTGCATGTTCCTCTACTTTGAGTTCTTCACATTCAATAAGTGAAGCCTTGTCTACCTTGGTTACATCCATATTTTGTTAATAAATGCATGGGGCATTTTCCTGGTTCTTTCCAAGGTCACGAACACTACCAACTAGCTTCTTAATGATTTTTGTTTTGAAAATTCTAGAAAGCTGAACACCAACATTATCATCCAATAATTAGGCTTTAACCACAAAATTCTATCCTCAATCTTGCAATTTTGACTTTCCTTATTCCTTGGTTTTGTATCGAGAACACTCGTCTCCTTTGGCTAAAGTAGGATCCTTTGATAGATTTACCTCCACACTATTAATCTTATCAAGTACCTTCCCAAAGTTGTCCTAAACATCCATCTCATATGGCAATGGATCAATCATTATAATGCTCAAAAAACAAATAGGGGCTTCTTGGAAAAGATATTATTTCCATTTGGTACCCTTCATCTTATCCTCATTGTTAGACTAATTCTCATGATGATGAAAATATTGTAAGGACATAGTATGATGGTGCTACAATAAATCCTTTCTATGAAGTTAATCAAATTGCTTACCCTTCTATTTAAATTATTTTAGGTGTTGTCTTGCTTGAATGGTTGTCAAATTTGCCTCATTCTCTCTACTTAGCCAATCATCACATCTCCTTTGGGTGCTTATCATATCTTTCATGCTTGCTTGTAAGGTATTTGGCTTCCTTTCAACCATAGGATACACTTTTTTTGTTGATGGTCATTCATTAAATTCTACCTCACATATGTAATTTATGCCCTTATTTTCCACTGAACTCTTAAGGCAATCAGCCAATGCTATTTCCTTTTTCAAGATTTCTTCCTTGGCTTCCTCATTCCTTTACTTCTTTGTAGGGTTTTGAAATTCAAACCTTAACTTTTCCATTTTCTTTTATTCTAAGAGAGACTCTTGATTAACTGTACAAACTTCATCCATGCCTGGGATGTCAGGATCCTACTCTCCCCAATAAGAGTATATATGATTGCCTTTGTATTAGCAACTAAACACGGAATTATACCAGAATCAATAAGTAACTAGAAATATGAAACAACACAGGATATGAGAGATAATACACAATTGTATTAATAATCACTCAGAAGAAAATACAATAAAGAAGATGCCACTTCTTCTTCCACCTCAAAGGCTTGCCACACCTCAAGACCTTCTTCCCTCTCTCTCACGGTCCCAACAATCAACTCCAATATAGAATTGATGTTCACCTCCACCAGTCAGTAACACGCTGCCAGTACACCAAGCACACAACCGTACTCCAAGTAGATCTCCTGCTCTCTGCTGTTACCTACAAATCACCAGACCTTACTCACCATTGTAGATCTCCAAACGTGGCCCTGCACCCCTGCTGACCAAGATCATACATACATGAAGAACTCCTCTAATTCTCCAAACCAGCACCCACACTTGGTACTGTGGCACTAGGAGGAACACACCATTGCTCTCTTCTCTCTGAAGGAGCTTATTTTGCTCTCTTACTCTCTAGCACAAGTTTACAATACAGCCTATGAGTCTATTATATAGATATCATGCTTACAATAATTAGACTATCTTAATTACAATAATTAGACACGCAACTCAAGACTATAATTAGCCTTTACATGCAAACTCTTGGTTCAATGAACTAACTATCTGTGCAACGAATAGTTTTGGAACTGCCATAGGCGACCGACGTCGGTCCCTGTCTGCCTGGAGGTGACCGACATCGGTCGACCTCCTGCCGATGCCGGTTGTCTTCAGCTCACACCTGCCGATGTCAGTTTCATTCTGCACTGCAATATGCCGACGCTGGTCTCCCTGGAACTTAGCAACCTCCTCCATGTTTGCAACAGTTGAAGCTTTTAGCTCCACAACCTAACATGGGATCCATTTCCCTTAGTTCCTTTTGAGATTCTTGCATAGCTTGCAATATCTCTTTCATGGCTTTCTGCATTGACTTCATCTTTTTGTCGATGCCCTGCATGATGAAGATTCTAAAAACAACTCACTGCCCACAACTAGCCATAAAATGACTATGATACCACTAAAATGTCCCTTTTTGGGCTAAATTAGAACAATTTGATTTTTCCAACAAACCACAATGAGAAATGTGATTTCCTAATTTTTCCTTTCAAACCCCAAGTAATAAAAAACTCAAAAAAATTAATATGCTAATTTAGGGCACAAATACAATATTTCATTCACCAAATAATTTCCCAAAATTCATAAATATTACAAAAAATAATAGTACATTCAAATTGAATTTTTATTATTAATCCAATCGCTGTAAAATATTATAAAAATTACTAGCAATGTATGTATGCCTTCAACATAATATTTAGGCATGAATAAGCCTTTAAAAATGTACTTTCAACCCTAAGGGGGGTTGCCACCATCCAAACCTATTTGGTGTCCTTGATGGCATGTTTGTTGCCCTCTTAGGGTTTTTAAACCTGCTCACTACACTCCAACTGTAGTCGCTACCCTACTAAGACTCCCAAACCTAGGTGTTGCCTCAAAAATGTTGTGTTATACCTTTTTAATGCTCTGTGTAACTATGTTTCATTCTAAACTGGTGTTTAGACACCTTGATCAAACCAATTCTACCCTCTATAACCCCTAAGATGAGGTTGCTCATCTGAAGGTAAGGCTTTTTGTCCTTACTTTAGTCTTCAAATGAAAGGTTTCATCTTCAATGGAAGTAAGTCAAGTAATTTGTGACCAAAACTTATGATTTCAATTGATAAAAATAGCATCCCCTTAATGAGTATACTTCTTATCTTTTTATATTCTTTCCCTTCAAAAGACTTTTCAAAAAGTTGAGCATTCCACTTGGAGGGAAAGATAAATATTCGAAAGCAACTTTCTTATAACTTACTTAAGGTCTAACTTTCCCATGACCCAAAAGGGTCCCCTTTTTAAGTCAAAACAAATTAGAATCAAGTTGTCGACATAACACTTTTTAAAAACTAATATCTATTATTATTTTACTTTAAGTATTTTAAAATACTTTTTATTTTATAATAATATTATTCTAATCTTGAAAAGGGGGACATTACACCTAGGGCCTTAAGAGAAGAAAAGTTGCACAGATGGAAGAACACATGGATGAAACTGAACCATAAATGGATGAGTGTATGGGATATCATCCTAAATGAATGCCCAAACCTTAACAAATAAATAAAAAACTACATGAATTAAAGGTTTAGATTAGTCATGCGAAGGAAAAAACAAGCAAGAAATGACAATACTATATTATAAAATTTAAGCCAACTTAAATGCATTATAAAATGACATACATATGGGTTGAATCAAATGGAAGTAGAAGATACTCATAGCTCAAATGAAAATTGGTTCACATGACCTTAGATGTGAGACATATAGATGAATGACTCATAAAGAAGAGTGAGAGGAGAGTATATGTGCTTTTTACACCACTCGTGTGGTGAAATATATGTGCTTTTTGCACCACTTGTGTGGTGAAAACTAAGAAACATTTCAACCTGGAATGCCTAAATTACATGAACATTTGAGTCAAGAATATAAAAACATTAAAATTTGGCTCGATGTTATGACAATTTAAATATACTAAAATAAAAGGGTTATGGGAATCATAATTCAAATCAGTAAGAGAAGGAAAAACATTCTTAAACAAAGAGTTGTTTAAGAAAGGCATATACCATCAAACCTTCCAAAAAACATCCCTCCTTCTAAGAGTGGCCAAGAAGAATGATTTTCCTCAGATTTGGTGCTTTAATTCTTTGGTAATTAAGAGTAGCATGCTCCTCCATCATTTCCTAGTGCACCAATGGCTTAGGCTTGTGAAGTTGATCAATTTGTGTAAATATGTGAAGCTTATCTATTGCAATTTATGCATAATAAGTTTGCATGAATGAAGCTTAAAATTGGTGGTCTTGGCCCTCTTATTTATAGCTTTTTGAAAATGATCAGAATCAACCATGACCATCCATCTTGAGATCAATATGTGTGGTCATGAATTAATTCAATTTTGGAGGGATGAGCCATAAAAATTCCCATTAATATTTTGAAGAATGGGGCATTAATGAGGCATGAGAGGGTTAAAACTTGATATTTGTTCCATTAATGGCTTATGAATGCCACCACACTGATGATGTCATAGGGTGATGCATATTTGAAGAAAGAATTTCCAAAAAAAAAAATTCAATAACTTCTATGGATTTTTCACTTAGGCTCTTAATTTGGTTTAATTTTCTTAAGTGATTTTAATTAATTTTCTATAATTCTTTGAAAATTAGTTATTCATTCAATCAAGCTGGTCAAAATGTCAATTTACTAAGTCATAATTTGATTGGAGTATAATTAGAAGAAGGTGTCAGTTGTGTAGGGAATAATTCCCCATTTAGAGCATTATGGATGCAAACTAACAAATGCATGTGCCATGTGCTTTTGAATTAGAAGAATTCAGTAGTTTAGAATATTATTTTGTGTGGTCATAATTTGACTCAAAGTGATTTGAGAAAAGATGATAATCACATAAAATGTATTGACCCATTCAAGAATACATTAGCCTAAATCGGCACTTGTACGTGACAAGTTTGAACTATTATGCACGTTTTAGTGATTTTGGCCAAGATTGTGCATTTTTGTAGAAATGTTATTTAGATTAACAATTTTAGCATATTAGTGATAAGAATTAGATATCTATATTTTGCCCCTATTTGAGAAGGCATGGTGAGACATTCAGTCAAAGCAACATCTTTTCAAAGAATGAAAGAGTTGTTAAGAAGAAGGTGGAAGGTAATGATTGAAGAAATGACCCATAATGCCCCCTCGAGAGGGCATGCAAGGATGAAAGAGAGGGATAGACTCTTGAAAAAGAGAGCAAGAGTGAAATTAATCCATGGATGAGAGTATATCCATATGAGCTAATGCTTACACGCGTTGATTTTCAATGATCAAAAATAGAATATAATATAATGGGCCCCAAAGTAAGGAAAGTGGGAAGAATGCAATCCCAAAATAGAAGCGTAATACTTTGACATACCCAAAAGAGGGAAAAATTTGTGGGCTTTGGGAATGATTTATCCTGAGACAATTTCGACACTTTGAATTGCCAAAATGAGTGCAAATTTTGTAGAGCTTTGAATTAGAAGAAAAATGAGAGCATTGCTCTAGAGAAAGGAAGTCAATGAATTAATAATGTGCCCTAGTAGAGTGGATTTGATCGGTTGATAAATTGATTTTGCCCTAGTAGGGCTGATTTTGATAACTGATAATTAATTTTACCTGAGTAGGGTTGATTGGATCAATGATTGGTCTAAATATGGTGCCCCAATAGGGAAAATTGGCAAGCATAGCTCAAGGATATAACCTAATGCATAGATTAAATATGAATGGGCATAAATGTAGATGTGAGGGTCTAATAATTGAAGAAGCCACAAAAAAGTAGGCATACAAGGATACACAAAGTGATAAAAGAGATGATTTGAAAGAATGAGGGTGGCTGAGTTGACTCGAGATACATCATGTATCCAATAATTTCCTATATAATCCAAATAGACCTTGGGCCAATGTAGTTCTCTCAGAAGCGAGAGAAAATGGAATGAAGAGAGAAGAAATATGGACCAATGTTCAATTATGAAACCATGTTAGGTAGCGGATATACATGATAGTGCCTTTACTAGATGCTATAATATAATTTAGGAGATGTACATCCCAAACTAATTATAGAAATAATCAAGTAGACTCGCAGTGTATGTCAAGAGATGTACGTCTTGTATAGAGTCTTGTGTTAGGTATGGTGTATTTGAAAATGATCTTCAGAGCTTCATTGACTTTTGGGTTTGAGCACTTGGTGTTTACTTTAGCAAAATGAAATCGTGCATCATAAGCATGAATGGCTTATAATGATATTGTATTTCAATTGCAAATGGTTGGTTCAAACGTGAATATTTATAACTAAGAAGAATGATAAAAGATTTACCAAAATCAAAGTTACAATTATTTACGTTTAAACAAAAAAAAAGAAAAATAACAAATAAAAAAATGTAACCTAACTTAGAATCAAGATATGAACAATCATGATTTAAGTAGGAACAAGAATGTACAAAGTAAGAACAACTTAATAAACAACATGAAAGCAATATATGAATAATCAAGATCCATGTGTATTAACAAGATGTACTTGGAAAATAAAACAAAATAATAAGTTAAATATAACTCTAAACAAATCAAGTCTAATGGAAAACTAAACTAAAAGTTATTATAGAATGTATTTGAACTCAAAATAATAAAACAAAACAAGACAAGACAAGACAAAACTGTAACACAAAAGACCAAAACAACAAAACACCAATAATAAATAACAAAAGAATATAATTGAACAAATAACAAAATAATAAATAAAATAAACTAACAACCCAACAACAATGAAAACATAACAAAACACCTATAAACAAAATAAGAACATAACACAAACTAAGTACAAACGAACAATAAAACACCCACAAAAATAAATGAAGAGATTTACAAATCAAAACCAAACAATAGTAAAAATCAAATAAACGCATACAAACAAGAGTTAATCATAATATTAGTGGAAACAAAAAATAATTATCCATGCACATGTAATAAATGTGTTATGCTCTGTGACAGGGTAACCCCTAATCAAAGAAATAATGATACTAACATAATGAAACAAGAACAAAAGAGACAAAGTTGCCCCCAAGTGGTAAGGAAACAACAAAAAACAAAATGGGGGGGAAAGAAGAAAAGGAAGGGGTGGTCGAGCTAACTCCAGTAGTATAAAACAAATGGATGTTGCCTACATAGTTCCAAGGACACGAGATCCAACATGAACTTCAGGCCAAATGTAGTTCTTTCGAGAAATGGGATAGAAAAAAGTGATGATAATCAAATAGGATTGATATTATAGAGGAAAGAAATAAATGGGCTCGTAAAATGGTGAGAACATTCAGATGTGTGCTCGCAAAATGGTGAGAGTGTGAGATCAAAATAAATAAATGTGTAAGACAATGCTTTTTGTTTATTTATCTATCAATTTATAATGTTTTTGTGTTTTTGGGATAAACAAAAAAAATCAAATATTAACAAAAGGCCTAGGGAACTACCTAATTGAGGAGATGTGATTCCACCAATAAGAACTCAAGCAACAACTAAACCGGTTGTAATGATGGATCATGGATATAAACAATGGCATAGGGAACCAACTAATCAAGGAGATGCCCGTCCAAGAGTAGAACTTCTAATAATAGCTAAAGCCATCTACAATAAACCCTATGATCCTGTTAAGACAATAATGCCTACCAAACAACAACAAAATAATAATATAATAGTATGTAGTGTTAGATAAATTTGAAGAACCATTCAATAGGCAAAAACCATGTGTTGATGTATCTGTGTTCACTTGTCTATAAGAGGAAGCTGTAAAATATTATTCAGGCTAAATTGCTTTGTATAACTAGCACTGAGTGTGTCTAGAATGCTTATGAGTCATAATCAGGATCATAATTGATTAAGGAATAGAACTATCCAGGTTACAATGGTCTAAGGTATGAAAAGAATATCATTCTAAGTAGTATGGTCCAGTGTCGAATGAGACAAAATGAATATGGTCCAGGAGAGGATGATTTTGTGTGGGTTGAAAAAGAGTTTAGTGGAATATAAATGATCCAAAGTGTCAATGGTCCAGGGTTACAATGGTCCATAGTAGTAAAAGAATATGGTTCACAAGAGAATGGTCCAAAGTAGGTCGAGACAGAATAAAAATGGTCAAGGATATAATAGTGGGATAAAATAACTTCAACGCAAGTTACCCCCAAGTAAGGGGTCTTGTAGATATTGGTCCAAAAGGTTGTCAAGCATAAAATTTCTTAAGGTGTACAATGCTCATGGGCTCTAGGAGTTCTTCACCATCTGGAGTAGCAAGTTGATATGCCCCCCAATCCATAATTTATTGTGATGACATATAGGCCTAGCCAATTGGGTTGGAAATTACCCTTCTTCTTGCATTCAACATTAGTGTTCTTCTAATTCTCTTTCAAGACCAAATCACCAATTTCAAACTTTTGAGGGAGAATGCACTTATTATAGCTTTGACATAATATATTTTGATAGGCTTGCAAGTTATCTAGGGCAGCCAAATGCTTGCCATATCGATAGATGATATGGTAATGTATGAACTTGGTAATCTGCTTCCCAGTGACATAAGTGAGAGGAATGAACTTGATCCACTTAGTAAAATACTTGATAGCAGTGAGAATACGTTTATGGCCATCAAAAGATGTTAGGTTAATTTTCTTAATGAGATCAAGGTCCCATATATAAAATGACCATAGTGTAGTAATCAGTTGTAGTGGCAAGGAAGGTGTGTCTATCAAATTACCATTTTTTTGGTAAGCAACATGCTTCTTGATGTAATTACAAATGTCTGTTTCCATCTTGGGCTGATAGTAACATTTCATGAGGAGCTTTTGGCTAAAGACTACATTATTGGTGTGGGCCCCACACATTCCTTCATGAACCTCCTTAAGCGCTAACTTGGAATCTCTCCAAGATTAAAAATATGAAGTATTGTTCCATGATAGCCTTTATGATAAAGTGTATTTCCAAGGAGGATATAATAGGCTATGTAATGAAGGAAAAGTTTTTGACGATTATTGGAAAGGTTAGGTGGAAAGACTTGGTCATGAAAATAATTATAAATGTATTGACACCAAGGTATTTAGGTGGGGGATTGGGACCATCAATGGCACATACCCTCTCTGAATTTGGTAAGATATGAGCAGGCTGTAGAAGATTTTCAATGAGAAATTAGTACTCTTTAGCATTGCTAGAAATTTGACGGACCCAATTATTACCATTGCATCGACATATTTGTTATTGGTCGATGGTACTTATTCAAATTATAGGGGTTTGAAGTGAGTCTTGATATTATCCATAATATGCTTGTAGGGTTCAAGCTTATCATCATGATTCTGGTGTTAAGATGTGGTTTGATTGATAATCAACTGAGAATATCCATAGACCATTAAGCACTATATATCCCATTGTACTACAAGATGAAAGATTAAAAATGTACTTTGTACTTGGCCATATTATTGGTACAATGAAAATTAATATGAAATGCCTTGGGAATCAGATCCCCTTGTAGTGTAATCAAAAAAATGTCAGCCTTAGATCCATAGGATGTAAAGGAGCCATCAAAGTATAATTTTCATTGCTTAGGTTCATGCAATATTTCTTCTATTATCATAATTTAATCATCTCAAAAATCAAATATTAGTGGTTGAGTATCTATAATAAGGGCTTATGCAAGTTGATCTGCAATAACCTGCCCATTGATAGCCTTTTAGTTATAGTAGTCAACATCAAATTCACTTAATAACATGACCTATTTGGCCATACAACTTATGAGAGTTTCTTTGGATAATAAAAATTTAAGGGGGTCCACTTTAGCAATAACAATAGTTTTGTTATTCAGCATATAGTGTCGTAAATTTTATGAGGCAAACACCATTGCTAAACATGCCTTCTCAATAGGCATATAATTATGACCATAATCCAAAAGTGTGCAGTTTAAATAGTAAATCACATGTTCTTTTTCTTGCTCATCATGTTAGGCCAAAAGTGACCCTAGTGCATGTTCGATCATTGAAATGTAAAGAAGCAATGGTTGTCTAGGTGTTGGCAGTTTCAAGACTAGCATTTTGGCGAACTATGTCATGAGCTTCACAAATGTTGATTGATAGGCATCCTCCCATTGAAAAGTAACCCCTTTCTTCAAGAGGTGTGTAAATGGGTGGTGCTTAAATTTGTGAAATGAACCTGTGAATAGATTAGATCTTTCCTTGTAGGTTGAGCTATTTGAGATTTGAAGTTGGAGGCATTTCTATAATGGTCTTGACATTAGCAGGATCGACTTCAATACATCTTTGTGACATAATGCATCCTAATAATTTTTTTGAAGTGATGCCAAAGACATACTTCTTAGGATTCAGATGGACTTTGTATTCATGAAGTCTCTCAAAGATTCTTTGCAAAACATCAGGATGTCTGACACGTGTTCTTGATTTAGCTAGGATGTCATCAACATAGTCTTTACAATATCATGCATCATGTCATGGAAGATGACAATCATAGCATGTTGATAGGTGGCTCCAATGTTCTTCAAGCCAAATAACATGACTTGATAATAGAATATTCCCATGGTTTGGTGAACATAGTTTTGTGTTAGTCTTCTTGAGCTATCTTGATTTGATTATATCCCTAGAATTTATCCATGAGGGATGACAAATCATACCCAATAATAGATTCAACAATCATGTTGATGTTCGGCAGAGGAAAATCATCTTTGGGGCACACCTTATTGATATCTCTGAAATCGGTATAAAAATGTATACCCTATGGCTTTTTACTGATTGGGACTATATTTGATATCTATTTAGAATAGTCTAGTGGTCTGATGAAGTCTGCTCCTAATAATTTCTCCAGTTTTACTTTTACCAAAAGAGCAATGTGTAGATGCATCTTTCTTATTTTTGTTTGACTGGATTATCATCTAGATGGACAATAAGTAGATGCACAACCAAATCAGGGTCTAAGCCTCATATGCTAGAATAAACCCATGTAAAGATATTAATGAAATCCCTCATGATGGTGACAATGTGGTCGTGTTCTTTGTAAGTGAGGGATGCTACAAGATAAATAATTTTGGGATTATCATAAGTCCCTAGATTCACTTCAGTATTTTTTTCTAAGAGGACTGTAGAACCATCTTTTAGAATAGTAGGTAGAGTTTGATCATGGTCTTCTTCTTCTACTTCAACCTCTGGTTGTTCTTCCTAAAGCTATGGATAATGAGATGAATCTAAATTTGTTAGTTTAGATAGTGGCCAACTAGAAAATATCTTTGAAAAGTCATGAGCGAGCCGCTAAAAAACTTTTTGTTATTTTGATGTGATGTTGGTACTGTTCATGGAGGTAGGACTTGATGGACCTTGTGCATCATTTGGAGATGAGAAAACTTCCCCATCCAAGAGTGCCTAAAATAGGTTTTCACTCAAGGGCTTATCTTTTTATTTAATATTTCCCTAATCAATGAGGGCCTCAAAGAGGTTTACATCCAAATATCTTGATGTTTTATCTTTTTCATGACCAAGAAAGTTTGCATGCTCTCCAAAGTAAGCATAAGGGTCCAAAGAGAAGTCAAAGCCTTGTTTATGATCACTAATTAGCAATCTATCTCTAAGGCCCATGTACTCGATAATAGATTCCTTATTTTGAAACTTGTCGAGGGGTATGATAGAATTTTATTGGTCCAAATCAATGAGTTCAAAATGGCAAAGGTAAAGGGAACAATGGGATGCGATAGTCATAATGGAGTTTGAGTCAAATAAGTTTATGTCAGCAAGTTCATCATAAATACTACAATGGGATTCTGCATCACTACCAAGAGTTTCATTACTAGTTGATTCAGAAGAATAACTATAAAAATACATGAGGCCACCCCTAGGTGGTATAAATCTAAGACCTTGACTCATATTAGGCCTACCTACTAATAAGGGTTCTAGGATTCCTTGCTCCCATGGCCTGAGGCCTTTTCCTGTATAATCAAAGTTATCCATAATCTTATTAGGGATAGGATATTTAGGATTATAAAAATAATCAATGATGCTATCACAATATAACTAGTCTCTTTTAATAAAACCTTCCTAATCTTGATTTGGTAAAGTAACAGGTACAAATACCATCGGTGGTTTCTGTGTATCTTTTTCATTTTATCAAATCTTGTTGGGTCTGCAAGGGATTTGGGAAGGTTTAGGCTTGCCAAAATATTTAGGAGACTTGGGAAACCTATCAATATGGAAAGCATCTTTCAGATGGTACGTGGAAATGCTTGTGTCCTTTATAGTGACCTGTTTTGTAAGGGTTGCGAGAAATAGATCAGTCTAAGTGGAAGCAAGGTCATTTGGTTTGACATAATTAAATTTAGGTGGATACAAAACTATTTCTTTATTCTTCTTCATGACAAATTTAGAACTAGGGCAATAGTCATAATTACAAAATTAAGCCTCTAGGTGTTTGCAATAGTGGTAGGGTTGCAGATCGATAGGAATGGTGACCTCAATCCCATCATGGGAAGAATTGAGGCACTAATGTAAAGTGGATGGGATGACCTATACTTATTGTATCCAAGGATGGACAAGAAATATATTATAAGGGAACTAAATATCCACAATATGTAACAAGGTATGATGAGACACAAACCCAACAATGATTGGCAAACAAACAGTTTCAGAAGACTCCTTTGTGGCATTGTCATATGCCTTGATTATGATTGTCTCTAGCTGGATGTCCTTTGTAGTATAACCCAATCATTGTACTAGCTTAAGGGACACTATGTTCAGCCCTGAACCATTATCTATAAGAACACACTTGATTTCATGGTTTTTAATGATGACCTCAATATGCAAGGGGTTGTTATGGCTAGCACCAAGAGTAAACATGTTTCTCTTATCAAATGTAAAATATCAGAATAGAGACAAATTCCCTTCAAGTGTTTAAAATTTTGTACGGTTAATGTCTTGGGGAATAATGGATTATTAAAGGAAGTCATTCAAAATAATTCTATAGACTTTAGACGTACGCAAAAGATCTAAAATAAAAATTTGTGTAGGGGTTTTATTTAGTTGGGTTGAGATACCATATGGCTTTTCAACAAAAATCATGAGAAAGTTTAGCCTTGGTTGGTACAGTGTTCAAATTTGGATTAAAAGGCACAAAATTCATGTTGGGTCTTGTGTTGGAAGAGGATAAAGGGCCCTGAAGGGTGACTCACAAATGCCTAGTTACGATTGCACAATCTAGAGGTGGCAAGGAGCCATTATAATGAGAAGAAGGCAAAAGGACTTGGATGGTGACTCGTGAGCATCTAGTTGCTTTTGCATAATTTTGAGCTAGTAAGGAATCATTATAATTAGTAGATAAAGGTAAATGGCCTTGGATGGTGACTCGTGAGCATCTAGTTGTATTGGTGCAATTTCAAGTCGGTAAGGAGCCATTATAATTATAAGAAGGGGTCCCAAAGATAGTAATCCATAAAAATCAAGTCATAAAAAAATTACTTGTACCTGATGCAACGTTACTTAAAGGGGAGAGTGTTGACCCTATAACGAGGGGTCTAATACTTTGAGAAGCACAATATGGTTCACGAGCTTTGATAGTGATGGTAGTAACGTGGTTTGTAGAATTACACCCTATGGTGCTATTATAATCATAAGGCATGTTGTTGTAATCCATGTTATTAACATGGATATTATGATCCTGATTATGTTCATGTTGATTATGATTCTAGCCTTGGGCTTGTTGTCATTGGTTTTACCCCTAGTTTTGATTGTTTCTTCTTGACTGTTGATTATGCTAAGGAATTGGATCTTTGTAAATGCCCATATCCTAATTAGTGTTTTGTTTTGCAAGTTTCATTTCAACCTTATTGCTTTCAATCATATCTTCAATGAGATGTATCAATTAAACACATCTATAAGCACCATGGCCAATAACACGATGGAAGTTACAAAACTCATCTACCTGATACCAATTGAGTTTGGGTTGATCTTCAAGAAATGGCCTTGGTATAAGCCACATAATCAGATTAACTGCTACAAAATTTTAGAACACGGCCTCAACAGGGTTTCCCAATTTACTAAAGACTATATATTTAATGAATGCCCTTCATCGAAGAGCCCTTTGTAAGGTAGGCAGTGTATTAGGTGGAACTAGTCGCACATTTGGATCTAGTAAAGCTCACACTATTTGTACATGTTTAGATTCAGTCATTTCAT
Source organism: Torreya grandis (assembly GCA_037957365.1). NCBI lineage: Eukaryota > Viridiplantae > Streptophyta > Pinopsida > Cupressales > Taxaceae > Torreya > Torreya grandis. The sequence goes on from JARHVA010000011.1 coordinate 7,204,694, forward strand.
TTCCATACCATGTTCTTGTTTTTGTTAAACCCTTTAGGTTTCTCTGTTGCAACGGTTTGAATAGGTGATTGGTTTGATTAGATGTTTGAACCTCAAGAGTAAATATTGACAAAGCCTTTAGTGATAAGCACCTTCTTGATCTGTACAGCCTTATCTATGATTTATTTGAATGTGTTTGCATACGTGACTTGTAGATTATGAACCACCTTAGGGTGCAGGTTCTATGCAAAAATATTATCTAGCTATTTATCTGGCAAATTCTGTTGAAAGCATCCAACTAATGCTCTCCATCACTGTAGATTTGTTGTGAACCTTTCCCCATCTCGTTGTTTGGATTTGCATAAGTTGACCATAGTCAACTCATGTTAAATATTGTAAGAAAAATTGTTGATAAATTTTTCAGATAAATCATTCCAATCTGGCACAAATCCTTTAGGTAACTTGAGGAGCCAGTCTAAATCTTGACCCATTAAACTGTGCAAAAAAAAGTGAAGCAAATAAACACTATTATAAACTACCTCTTGGCATAGTACAAAAAATTATTGAATATGTTTTCAAGGGTCACCCTTTCCTTTATATATGTCAAATTTGGGTGCCTTAAAATGAGGTAGAAAGGGGACATGGAGAATACTTAATTCGAATGGATATGGACATATCTCGTCAAACTTGTATTTCTTGACTTAGTTTCCCATCTCCAATCTTGACACAATTTTCTTCATCAAATTAAACTCATGCATGTTTGGTGCATTTATAGGTGGAATATAATTTTGTTGGGGTGGTATGTGCCCCTATTGCATTATTTTGTTAGGGATATAAAACCTATGATCTGTAATTTTGTTTTGGTTTATTCCTTTAGTAGAGTAGGTCAGTTGTTGATTTTTAGGTTGATAAACATCCTTAAAATCTATCACCATGAATCTAAAGTGTGTTGTTTATTCTAAGGAGTATATGGTCGATTCACCAAAGTATGCATTACTTGAGAGGAACTAGCTAAAGTGTTTTGAACAATACTCTCAATATGTGTTGAGTTTTTCATCCCTTGGTTTTGTGAAAGAATGAGAGTTTCTTGGTGATTGAAAAATGTATGCTCCATGTCTGGCAAAACATTTTGCAAAATTTATTTAGGCTTGTTTTATTCAATTGAAATCCATGATCTATCACATATGTGTTCTCAACTAGAGTATGATGTGTTTATTCTACCACATTCTCTTATTCTTTAGAAGTATTATTGTTTATCAAAGTTGCAGCCAAAGAATCAGTCAAGTTCATGATAAGTTGGTCTGCATATCATTGACTTATTTTATTAATCTTGGTAGCAAAATCTTGATCATTAGGTGCAAACTCTATGAGCGCTTCTTTTCCTTTACTAGAAGAAACAATATCAAATTTTGCAATATGAGCAAGGGATTATTCTCATTGTTACTCTTCGAGCCTAACCAGTGTATGCAATTATTCCATGGAAAAATCTAGTGGCAACCTAGCACCTGATTCTATCAACCTTAGGAGGGCTTCAACTTTCTCTTCTAAGGTTTGATGTTTATAACAATATTTTTTAGACCCTATGGTTATTGGGATATCTTCAAACACAGCAGAGTTATCTTTTCCATCATAAAAATGCTCTTCCTTGTAACTAGGGTCGTAAGAGACCCTACTAGGAGTATACCTTTGCATCATGCTTAGAATATTTATTCTCTACGTTCACCAAGATGTAAAATGTGTTTCTTAAATGTTAAAAATGTGTGCTTTGGATTTATTCAAGCAAATGACAAGGTAAGATGAGACTATAATAAAATAAGTGGCATAGTACCACATAATTAGAAGAAATGGTTATGAATTTACTCAACTTTTGTGGGTTGAAATCATCAAATTAGAAGAGGGTAAGATAAATTTGGAACCTAAAGTACAGGATAGCACAACAAACTTAGGTCAAAGATACGTCAATATTGTAAAATCTAGATACAACTACGATAAGTTGTGACTAGAAAATTAGAAGAGGGTCTTTCAGATTAGGAAGTTAACTTGATGTGAACTAAGAAGCTCAAAATGTGAATTAACATAATAATTCCTAAGTATAAATCTAAAACTAAACAAGTGGCACATTGCCGCCACATGGTAATAAGATGTAGAATGGCCTAAGAACTTAAAGTGTGAGCCAAAACAACATAATCTAAGTCCATAATAAGAACAAAAATAATGATGAGTCTAAATAACAACCTTCAATCCAAATAAAAAATTGTACCCGAGTTTACTCAAACCAAGTGCAAACAATGAATCAATAGCACCTTCGCCTAGAACTTAAAAAGGTGAGATTAAAAATTTAGATAAAAATGAAGGACTTTGAGATTTTGTAAAGTGGGCAAATGGTTTGGACTCAAATGGATGTCATGACAATGTTGTTCAGAAAATACAAACATAATGTTCTAAATGATGATTTGAACAAGGCAAAAAGTGGTTTATGATTTAGTCAGCATAAAGCCTCTTTATTCAAACATAATGGTGTATAACAAAAAAATTTGGATTTTTTATATATTTTGGTTTTCAAATAGTTTTAGACTCGATAATACCAAGCAAGTAAAGGATAAAATAACAAAATACACTTAAGTGTAATGTCCAAAGTCCTAAAATTGACAAAGTTTCATGGTAATATCAAATTTTGACTATATACATGCTATTAAGAGGATTTAAATTGTTAATCCAAAAATAAAAATTCATGAAAAGTAGGGTTTTTATACCCCCTCTTCTTTCAAGAGATTGTACAATGACATGGATCTTCGAGCTACTCATCCTACATCAACAGTATGTTCAGGGTAAGTGGGGTTATTCTAAAACTAAATTTTTGCACATCTAGATGTTCCCAAGTGTGGCTAACACAAAAGATGCTCACATCAATTGAATCCACGTCAATCAACTTATTGTGAAAAAGTCTTATCCTTTTCATAACCACTACATCCATTGCTTACTTAGTGTAGTGTGATGTCTGAATTGCCCCTACGGTTTGAGGTGGAGTACCACTAATGTATCTTGTTTTAAACACTCAGAACAAGCATTCGAATGGGTTGCTTCAATTTATATATCCCACCATGGATTGGGGTTGAAACAATGCTTGAAGATGAATTCCTGAGTCAACGCTTCCCTAGAGAAATCGTGAGGAGGCTATGAACTCCTGCTCACAAGATAAAATGCATGAAAATAAAAGATAAGTGAAAAGACTTTAGGGTCACATTTGGATCATCCAACTCATATGGATTTGGGGAAGGCCTTAACGACATTCTTTTCATGCTTTTAGACTAAAAACAACCAAGGCAAATAATGAATATTTTTGGTCATCTGAGTTCCCTAAAGGGGATGGGGGGAGAGCATACACGCATCAATCAATTTGTTAAAATAAATAACTTTCAATAAATAAACATAAAACAAACAACTCTTAGGAGTATGTATCTAAGTGTGAGAGTTTATTTCATTGCACTAAAGTGAGATGTGTTATGAAATTTTGGCCCCTTGGCATAGCTGAAAAAATTACAAAAAACATCACAAATATCTAAGCTTAAAAACAACTAAATTTGTTTTAGGTACCAAACAAAATGTTCAAGATTTGACCACTTTTAAACTTTACCCTTTCCACCTTAAGACTAACAATTTTTAGAGGGTTTTTGCCTACTTAAAAGCCCAAAAGTAAATGAGAAAACAAGATTTCAAAATAAGTTCTTGGGTCTCTATTTTTCTATCTTAGAGACTGACATCGATCCACACAGGGATCAATATCAGTTCACAAAAATCAAAGTCAGTTAGTCCATAGAGGGATCAACGTCGGTTGATAGAGATTGATGTCAGTTTTTGTAAAAAGATAGAAAAATACAATGATTTTCACAAAAAAAAAAGTTAATAAAACAAGCACAAAAACAAAATATCTCTCTGTATCCTGTGGGAAAATAGTCAAGTAGAGAATATGCAAGTTTCAAAACACATAATAAAGATTAGAAAACTTTAAGAAAAACCCATTAGTCATATATTTTGCCATGCTTTGTTCTTCACATAGGAATCGATACCGGTCTTGGGAGGATTAACATCGGTTTGAAAGAATTGATGTCGATATCTATGTAAATTGTGTGTCACTTAAAAAATAAAAATACGTGAAAAATGAAGGTAAAACTTGAATTTTAAAGATTACTAAGCATCTATTACCAAAACTAAGAGTTGCATAGTAATCTCCTTGGATGTATGGAATGTGTGTCCCACCGAGCATGCCAAAATGTAGAGTAAGATTATAAAGCAAGTTAATCCATGCGTTAGTAGAGAAAAATCCAAAATAAGCACAAAGGACACAACATGCTAAGCTTACTCCCTTAAGGGGTGTTGCTATGGAAATCTAAGAGCTATTTAAGAATGACATATACCATCAAACCTTCCAAATAGCATCCCTCCTTTCAAAAGTGATCAAGAAGCATGATTTTCTCCATATTTAGTGCTTTGAGTCTTTATCAATAAAGAATAGCATGCTCCTCCATCATTTCCTAGTGCACCAATGGTTTAGGCTGATGAATTTGATCAATTTATGCAAATAGGTGAAACTTGTCTATTGTAATTTTTGAATAATAAGTTTGCATGAATGAAGCTTAAAAATAGTGGTCTTGGCCTTCTTATTTATAGCTTTTTGAAAATGATCATAATCAACCATGACCATCTGTCTCAAGATCAAGATGTGTGGCCATGAATCAATTCAATTTTGGAGGAACAAGCCATGAATATTCTCATTAATATTTGGAAGAATGGAGCATTAATGAGGCATGAGAGGGCTTAAACCTGATATTTGTTCCATTAACGGCTTATGGATGCCACCCCATTGATGATGTCACAAGGTGATGCAGATTTGAATATTGAATTTCTCAATAATAAATTTTCAATAACTTCCATGGATTTTTCACTTAGGCTCTTGATTTGGTTTAGTTTGCTTAAGTGGTTTTAATTAATTTTTTTTAATTCTTTGAAATTTGACCGAAGTATAATTAGAAGAAGGTGTCAGTTGTGTATGGAATAATTCCCCATTTAGAGCATTGTGGATACAAAATAACACATGCACGTGATATGTGCTTTTGAATTAGAAGAATTTAGTAGTCTAGAACATCATTTTGTGTGGTTGAAATATGACTCAAAATGATTTGAGAAAATATAATAATCACATAAAATTTATTGCCCCATTCAAGAATACATTAGCCTAAATCGGCACCTATATGTGACAAGCTCAAACCATTTAACACATTTTAATGATTTTGGCCCAAATTGTGTATTTTTGTAGAATGTTATTTAGATTGATAATTTCAGCACAATAGTGATAGGAATTGGATGTCTACAATTAGATGGTGTGAAAATATAATTTTACCATCATTTGCACCGTTAGACTTCATCCCATTTGATATTGGTATATATACATTAAGTTTATATATTAGTGGAAACCAAGCCTTCCAACTAATGGGGGATTAATTTTATATGTAAATATGGATATTTTAGAGTTGAAAAAATATATTAAGCACATCCAATGTATAAAATAACATTTTAACAACACACAAGACCACCTCACACACATTATATAAATGACTTGATTTTAATGGTTTGATTTTCAGCTTAAATGAATACAGGACCAATAAAATTAGTGAATGCTTAATTACACTAATAGACATCCTACAATGGCAATGAGGGGGGTGGTAGGCTCTAATGTCGATGACTGCACAATAATTAGTATACAGCCTTAAATTTGACGTCCATTTGATCAGTATAAGGCAATTTTTCTTTAAGTTGTGACATCTTAAGCATACGATAGAATTTAAAACCTATTCTTTTCCCAAAAATATTTTTTTCAATTATAATGTAATTATTTAACTAAATTGAGACTATTTATCAACAATCAACAAAAAAAAAATGTAAAAAAGATAATAAAATTAGATTAAGATCTATAAAAGTTTCTCACATAAATTTATTAGTCCCTACCAAGGGAAGGTACTAATGTTTTCACTTTTCAATTAATCATTTTTGCTTAGCCAATACAAATTTTTTAAAAATACAAATAGATTTTAATAATTGTAACTTTTTTCTAGCATCAAATTTTTAGATATAAATTTAGAATATTCCTAAGAGAGTTATTTGAAAAGATTCTAAAATTTATATGAAAAACTTACATGGGCAATGGACATGTATAGTCTAGCATCATTACATGTGCCAAATGCATAGATGAACCAGATGTGGGATTTCCATAGGAGGTATGAAGGTTGCATATTATCACGTACTGATAGATAAGGCATGACTTTACTTTCAGCATCAAAGGATTGTACATAATTCACTTTTGCACCTTATTTGAGATGAAGTTGTATTGTTGAGTGAGCTCCTTGGGAAGTGAGAAACTCGAACATGACAAGAAGATTTTAATATTGTTATAATTTGCCATCAATGAATGGTCAAATGAATATCAAGATCATGATGCAGTAATCAATCGATATTTTTTAATCTATTGACAGGGTATAATGTCATTGACCTTTCCAATGGGCTATTTATTCTTAAATGATCAACACATATTTAGACATGTAAATGGTGTTAAAGGCTAACAACCCTTATTTTATCCACTGTTATGTTCCTCGCTTTTACAACCTCTTGGAGATGAGGTTGTACAGCTGAAAGAGCTCCGAGAAGTGAGAAACTTCCATGGCAATAAGTTATTGACAATTTTTAAATTTTGTCATCTATCAGTAATAAAATGAATACCAAGAAGATCACGATGCAGTGTTCAACCGGAATAATGTCACTGGATTTTTCAATGCGCTAGTAACTTTCAACCAGAATCTTTCGGTCTATTATCAGGTTGCAATGTCATTGGATTTGCCAATGTGTTATTATCTTTCGAATTCTTTGGTCTTATATGTTTATTTTATTGTGCTTCCAGTTTTAGGAGTTTAGTGAGATGTAAATGGCATTTCTAAACGTTCCTCAGATTTGGGATTTCATGCTTGATGCCAGAGATGATATTGTAAAAGATTCTTCAGACTCTTACTTGTGAGCTATGTGATTATTCTCAGATCACAGTGGTGTTTAAGTTTGCTTGAGTTTACAAGGAAAATAAATAATAACCTGCGAGTGAATTTTATTCTAGACCTACTGGAGAACTAACAATATCAGTTCGATTTAATGATCTAGTTGAGATCCTGAAGGATCAAGCAATTTAAAACTATTACAGAACATGATAAGTAAGATACTGTTGGTAGCATATTTGAAATTTTAACAAAATAAATCTATGTTCTATAAATAAAGACCCTCGACTTCATCTCCCTCAAATCACCAAAATCTCGTATACATGAAATGATTCATAATACAACATGCCAATGACTAGACCAACAATTAAGCCATGATCAAAAGTGGCTTTCTCTGAGAACTGCTATTGAAAGCATATATAAAAATTTATATATTTTATATATATATTCATGGGATTGTGCTGCCCGCGTATTTAGTGACACAATGATTGACCTTATCATAAATAACTATCAGACTAAATAGATTATTTACAAATACAAATAGATGGCATGACTCATTAACAACACTACTTAATGCATCAACACCAAAAAAAAAAATGGAAAATCTTTGAAATTTCTATAACAAAGCTCAAAACACATACTTAAACAATTGAATCTTTGTCAACTGTGATGGGCTCTCTACATGCATGGACCGTCACTCGCTTGCTCCCCAGCTCTGCAATCGCTGTCAATCGTAACCCTAATCCTTGCTAATGAGATGCTCATGTATTTGCCTAGTAAGCCCTATTATCAAATGTCGGCTTCGGGCTTAGCCTCCTGTTGACTTCACGATGACTCTATGATCCTCGGCTCACCCTTTAGCTACCTGGGTCATTTGATATACTCGAAGATCAACAATCAAAGGAGATTCGGGATGCATCGGGCTCATTCAATGATCATTTGATAGTCATTCGATCTCCTGAGTCGTTGAGCTTGCTTGGAGATCCACAATTCTCGAGAACTCAAATTCCTTCGTTAATTGTTCCTGTCTTTCTGCTGTGTTCTGCGACTTGCCACTTGTCACGCCCTCCTTGTTTCTTTGAGTCATCCTCGGGTCTCGGATCGCTGGTTTTGTTTTGTTGACCATGCTGTGAATGTCCTCAGCTCTCGCTTCTCCAGGTTTGAGCCTAGTGTCACCCAATCAGGATTTAGTACATAACACTATTCCCAGCTCCTGGATATGTTTTCGGGCTTTATTTAGCCACCGTTTTTATGTGCCACTTTTTGATTGTGGGCTCTATGCTGATGCCAAGTGTCTATTGGCCATTGGGTCTGGGTTCAATGGCACCGATCAAGTCTTCAAGTCTTCCACATCGTCCACACGCGATATTGGCATTGACAAGTTTATTTGGAACATGTTTGGTGTTTGTATTGACGTTGCATGGTATGATAAAGACTATGCAAGGAAGTTTAAATTCATTCAATGAATGAATGAATTAGTTTTAATAACGTTTACGAGATTAAATAGTTTATGGGATTAAGTGTTAAGATTATTAGGAGTTTTTCAGTTTTTTTTCGATGTCATCTTACTTTTTATAAATTTTTACTAACAATCGGGTTGTGTTGTGTAGCCTCTCTTCCTCAAATAACTCATTAAAACTACCTACATTCACGTTGTTATCCTGCTGCATACGGATATCTTTGTACGCATTGCACTCCCTAATGAAGTGTCATTCAGTTTCAACCGCTCTATCACTGCAGAAAATGCAAGTCCTATCTTCCCATCTTTCCTTGGGAACCGTCCATCTACCAGTTTCACACCTAAGATGGTGTGAACCGGTCTTCAATTGTGCCACTAGGAGCCTAGCTTTACCTTTAAGATCGGCACTTAGGTATGTTTTATCCCCGTGTTCCCAAGTGGGATTGAACTCTTTAATATAATGCATTTTTTTATGCCCAATCTGATTTGTCCACACGGCAGTCCTGAATTTTTATAACACAAACTTTTTTATTTCCTCTTTGGTGTTAGGACACTCATGTAACTTAATGTCCCATTTTCCCAACCACTTGATGTTTTGCTTCATCCATGTCTTCTTCCTCTGATCTAACACCTCGTTCACCACCATTTTGGGCCACTGGTGATTCCCCATGTTTTCAACCTTTTTTAGGTAGCTTAGTAACTGTGAAATCACTGCAGCTTCCATTGGGAAAGTACTGGCCTCTGCCAAGAGGATCTCATATGGAACAATTGCTTTAACTTTAAGACCACTGGTGATAAGATGTTTTTGAATTCTTTCCAACTATCTCCATCTGTGATTTGGCATGTTGCTTCCCCAAACCTCACAATCGTAGAGGACAACCAGTGTGACCAACAAACCAAAAAGGGTTTTCTTGGTTTTCAAATCCCAAAGTTCTACTTTCCTACACCTGTTCTGGAGAAGGTAAGAAGCTCTCCAACCTCCTTGAATCCTTATCACCCTACAAGTTTCCCAACTGACCCTGGTATGAAAAATAATGCCAAAATACTTGTATTCTTCGACGATTTCCAACGGGCTACCTTCGAACATAAAATGAGTTTGTTGTTATTTCCTTTTTAGAGAGAAGATCATGACTTTAGTCTTACTAATGTTCACTTGCATCCCGACATCTTTGCAAAATAGCTCTAAAGCCTTCAAATGACCCCTCAAACCATGGGCAATTTTTGCTATAAGAATAAGATCATCTGCATATAAAAGTAGCTTTACTACAAAACTGGCCAACTGGATACCACCCCCTTCGGTTTTATTTATCCATTCCTCAAGTTTGTCAATGTAAAGACCAAACAAAGTGGGTGAGAGTGGGCACCCCTGCTTGACCCCGATGTTGTTGCCAAAGCATTCAGACATGCCTTCTCTAGTTCTGATTTTTGCTCTAACACGCTCATAAAGTTCGTGAACAGCTGCTCTAAACTCATTAGGGACCCCCAATTCTTTCATCCTTTTCCAGAGTTTGTCTCTCAGAACTGTGTCAAAAGATTTTTTAAAATCCACAAAACAACAATAAGCTTCCCCACCTTGGGTGTTCCAAGCTTTTTCAATCAAATGCCTATGAGTAATGCAGTGATCAATGGTAGAGTGCCTTGGTCTAAAACCAGCTTGTCCCTTTGCTCTTTTCCCTTCTTTTTCTACCCAACTATTGATTTTCGAATAAAGACGTCAATCTCTTGTCCACTCAACAAATTTTCTATTCAACGAGATTGCCACCAAAACTATTTTATGTCCATGTTGCTACTTGAGGTCCACGTAATCACCCAACCACTCCCACTGAGCTTTGCAAACACTTAAGGGTTTGAGAGTTTTTTGCTTTGTTTTAGACGGAAGGGTTTGAACCAACGAAAGAATGAGGTGGTTTGAATCATGAAGGTAACCACACATCGACAGAGGCGGTAGAAGCAGTAGAGAGGACGAAAAGCGATAGGGTTAGAAGAGCAACACAAACAAGGCCCACAGACAATACTCAAGTTTCACAAACAGTTGTTGGGGTCCACAATAGACAATATAATATGGGATTTATCTCTCCGCACAATAGACCATTGTTGGACTCTTGCCCCTTGTTTAAGCTTCCAACTCCCACACATCCCTTTATCACAGGGTTCTAAAGAAGTGTGTAGGTTTTCAGAGAAGGGTGTAGATTTCCAGACAGACAGACATCGCAGTAGTAGGGTTTTTGAGACAAGCAGGCATCACATCGTAGATAGACAGGCATCGTGATAGGGAGGGAGGCAGTCAGTTAGTCAGGGAGGCAGGGATTGCAAGCAGGCAAGTAGACGAAGAGCAAGTATCCCAGGCATCAAAGGCAAGGATTGTCATTGACAGGTAGACCCATCCAACTCAATCATTTTTCCTCGTACAACAATTTTTTTATTTTTTAATATACTTGTTAGTCAACACTAGTCCCCACGAGACATGCAAACCATGGTTAAACACGAGGGTTTTAAAGACAATCTAAGTCTGCAATTACCAAGGCTTACCATGCCAGAGGCACATTTATCGATAAAAACAAAAATTTGGTCGTGACGGGTAACTCTCAATCACAGGAAATAGGTACAATGACCTTTGTGAATGCAAAATAGTATAAAGGGATTCTAAGACGCAGGTAGGCCAAAAAACTAAGACAAACTCAAAAGAAAATTTTCACTTTGATTTTACGGAAAATAACATCTAACAAAAGAAATTTCTTTTTCAAAGAACATCAAATGGAGGGAAAAAATCAGTGCTAAGGGATGGTAGAGACGAATCAAAACTAAAAAATATGACTGCAAACAAGGATGAACAAGAGGAAACAAGGCAAGTATACAGCCCTACATCCACCCCGTTACTTTGGTCTTCAGAATTGTACATAAATGAGCTCATGGACATGAAAGAGAGACTTGGAATTCTAGAAAATATAAGGTGGCAAGAGGAAAACGAGAGAAAAGAATTTGTAGAATATAGACACAAGTTTGAAAATGAAAATAAAGTTCTCTAAGAATAGGTACTAAATCTTCAAAACATCATGGAAAGAGGACAACAGGAGTTGGTCATTCTAAAATGGGAACTAGGACATCTGAAAACAATTGGAATGAAAAACCCTAAAATGGTAAAAGAGAAGGAAACAATACAAATAAATGAAATTCAATCGGCAATTGAAAACATGGAAACAAAAGAAAACCAGCTAAAGGATCAGATAGAAGAGGCCAAAAGTTGGTCACAAGTAGTAAGTGAAACATCAATCGAACAAAAGCAAATCATAAGAAACACATCAAAACATAGATAAAAGAAGAAAGGGATAGACAAGAAAAGGCGATAAATTTTATTATCAAAGGTCTAAAAGACTTTGGTGAAAAGGAAAAAACTAACATTTTGGTAAGGGACTTTCTCTGAGACGAGCTGAAGTGGACCGATTATATACATCAAGCCAATACGATTGGGAGGAGAATAGGAGGAAAGGACTGTCATGTGCAAGTTATCCGAGAAGCATAGAAGATAAACAGTGTATCTTAAGAAGTAAGGGACTTCTTAGAGGCACATATATATATTTGGACAAAGACTTGACATTTGGTCAACAAGAAGATCAAAAGAAGGAATGGGAGAAAGTGAAAGAGGCAATAGATGCAAGAAAATGTGCACAGTTGAGGAATGGGAAAGCCCAAATCAATGATCGATTGTCAAACAAGAAATAGGAATTTGGGGCCCCACGAGAATCCATGCACACGGTAAGTTGGAATTACAGGGGGTATCTATGGAGAAGAGGACTTGGATTGGGGCCCATAACAGAGGGGAAGGATATTATTATTCTTACAGATACACATGAACATGAGGGATGTAAAGTCCCATAATTTGAAGGGTACAAGAAAATTTTAGTTTGGAAAGAAGGGAATGAAACAGGTAAAAGTCATGGGGGGATCACAGTGTTAATAAAGGAAATATGGCTCGAGATTGTCAAAGTTGAAAAGGAGGATCCAAACAAGCAATACATATGGCCGAAAATACCAGATAATGAGGTAACAATCAGATTGGCTACTTGCTACTTTGCACCAAAAAGCGCAAAGGCTTATAGGAGAAGAAATCTAGATGATGAATATCCTTATGCTTCATTAAAAAAACACATTTATGTGTTTAGTACTTTAGGGGAAATAATTTTAATTGGTGACTTTAATGCGAGGATCACAAACAATCAATATCTCCAGTTGAGCAGAGAAGAAGGTGGGGATGACAATCCTTTATGGCTTAACAAAGAAGAGGACCAAATTTTGGAAAGAATATCTTGAGATGGAAATGAAGAGGTGACACATTTTGGAGTTGAGCTTCTAGGCCTATGTAGTTTAAACAACACGGTTATTTACAATGGCATGAGGAATTGGCCTAGGTCAAGTAGTATCACTTGCAAAACATACAACAGTCAAAGTGTGGTGGACTATGTAGTTTGCTCTCAGAGTTCTATTTCTAGGTTGCTTGAGTTCGAGATAGGGGATTGTCATATCGAGCTAAAATTTGATCATAAACCTCTTTTTGTCAAGCTTGGCACCTTTTCAAATCAGCTCGAAAGAGAACAAGTTCATCATATGCAACAAACAACTCAACAAGAAGACAAAATCATTGTGAATAAAGAAAACTAGGAAATCTTCATTGCTACCCTTGAGAAAAAAATTTAGATGGCTAGAGACATAGAGGGCAAGGCAATCAAGGGGACAAGTGGTTATGTGCACAGTAATTTGTTGATTCCTTTTATTCACAAGGCATTAAGTGCCTGCAAAAGAACTAAGCCTAGAAAAGGAGCTGCAAATACTTTTCCATTGAGTATGTGGTATGACAAAGATTGTAAGGTTGCTAAGAGAGCCTTAAAGGAAAGTGAGATAGACGAAGAAGATAAAAAGAAATATAATAAATTGGTACAATACAAAAAAGAAAGCTATGTGAATATGAGAAATAATGGATTAATTTATCTTGGAAAACATAACCCAAAAGGCTTTTGGAGGGAGTTGCAGCAAAAGAAAAAACACATAGAAAATAATATCACAGATGCGCATTGGCTAGAGTATGCAAAGATCCTCTATGAGCGGTCTCAACAAAAGGATATCCCTCCCATAATTAATACTTCGACTGAGCTTTTCTTGACATAAGACATCAAACAAGGCATAAAGAATCTAGCGAGTGATAAAGTGCAAGACATTGATGGGCTGCAGGCTAAATTTTTTAAGTGGGGTGTTGAGGTCGCCACTTCGCACATTAGAGAAGTATTAAATGATGTCACTCATAATGGCTTCCCATTGGAGTGGACAACTAGTGTTGTTATTCCTTTATTTAAAAGCAGTGAAATTAATAATCCATCTTAATCACACCATTATGGTCAATCCTCTTCTTGGTAAACTATTTGGGGGCATGATAGAACATAGAATCAACAGTTGGGTTGAAAGAGAGGATAAAAGAGCAAAAGGTCAAGCATGCTTCTGACCTAAACATTCAACCATCGACCATTGCATCACTCTTAGACACTTGGTTGAAAAAGTATGGGACACTCAAGGAGAGGATTTTTTTTGTTGTTTTGTGGATTTTAAGAAAGCCTTTGACATGGTACCTAAAGACAAACTTTGGAACAAGATGGACGAACTTGGGATTCTATATGAGCTTAGAGCAATAGTGCATAGACTTTATGAGCATGTTAGAGCTAAAATCAAAACTAGAGAGGGTGTGTTTGAATGTTTTGGTAGTGACATTGGTGTTAATCAAGGTTGCCCTCTTTCTCCCACCCTATTTAGTTTATACATTGACAAGCTTGAAGAATGGTTAAGCAAAACAGAGGGAGGAGGCATAAAATTGACAGGGTATGTGGTGAAGCTACTCTTATATGTCGATGACCTCATCCTAATCTCAAAAATAGCTCAAGAATCGAGGGATCATTTGAAGGCCTTAGAACTGTTTTGCCAGGAAGTTGGGATGCAAGTGAACATTAGCAAGACTAAAGTTATGATTTTTTCTTTAAAAAAAAAAGAAAAACAAATTAACTTTCTTTTTGAAGGTAGTCCGTTAAAAATTGTAACAAAATACAAATATCTTGGGATTGATTTTCATAACAAGCTTAGTTGGGAGACCTATTGAGCAAAAATTATATAAGGGGGTTGGAAAGCATCTTATCTAATTCAAAATAGATGTAGGAAAGTTGAACTTTGGGTCTGGAAAACTAAGAAAACTCTTTTTGGATTGCTAGTCACCCTGATCGCCTTGTATGGTTGTGAGGTCTGGGGAAGTAGCATGTGAAATCATGGATGGAGGCAATTAGAAAGAATTTAGAAACATCTAATCACAAGCACTCTTAAAGTCAAATCAACAATCCCTTGTGAGATCTTATTCGCTGAAGAGGGTATGTTTACGATGGAGGCATCGATAATAACTCGGATGCTAAGCTATATGAAAAGGTTGAAAGCATGGATAATCATACCCAAAATGGTTGTGGAGGAAAAAATAAAATGTAGAAAGAAAACTTGGATGAAGCAGAACAACAATTGGATGAACAAATGGGACATCAACTTTCAAGAGTGTCCTAATAACAACAGGGAAATAAAAAACTATGTGATGGAAAATTTTAGAACAACCATGTGGATAAAATAGATTGGTCGAAAGAAAGCATATTACATCAAATAATTTAACCCCACTTGGGATCATGATGAAAAAGCTTATCTAGGGGTATCTATCAAGGGTAAAGCAAGGACATCAGTAGCTCAAATAAGGAGAGGATCACATCATCTTAGATGTGAAACCAACAAATAGATTATACCCAAGGAGGAGTAGGAAAGGAGAACTTGTCTTTTTTGCAATCAAGGGTTAATAGAGATGAAATGGCACTTCATCATGGAGTGCTCAGCCTACGATGATATTCATATTCAATATGAACATAACTTGAAGGTGGATAACTTAAATGAGTTATTCTAAGAAACAAGACTTAAGAAGATTGCAGGGTTTGTACTCAAAATTCACAATAGGAGATATGATATTAAAAAGAGTCTGAAATTAGCTTAGAACCTCTGCTTTTGGTCCCATAAACTCTTCGGTCTTGTGGACATCATTAAAATCTTTCATTCATTCATTCATTTTATCGTATGTCTTGGCTCACCTGTAATCAAAATCCACCACTAATACTTTTTCTATTTAATGTAGATGATACTAACCTAGAGAGCACTTTCTTCTGTTTGAAAGCAACGCATGATGGACATATTTAATAACTTATGGAGTTCAATAACAACTTGAATAATATTTCACTATTGCTCATGCTACATATTAAAAAAAAACCATTCTTTCTTTGTGCCTAATTTTTTGTAAGCCAACACTTGAAGGTGAACATCTGGTAAAGTATCATTCAATTACCTATTCTTTAGGCTTACAAATACGCTTTAATCATTCAATTTATTTATAGTGATAATCCATACCAATATGGCATGTAATGCCCTTTCCCATGTTACCCAGACCTATAACTAAATTCTAATATAGATTTGACAAGACAACTATGTTTACCATTAAACAATTAAATATTTGTAACATTGCGTATGTGATTGTACCATCCAAGACAATATGCAAACGTGGACTCTTTTTAACATTTATCCAATTCTTTAGTGATCAACTTAGCATGGAAATACTCTAGACAATTATATCCTTCAAAGTAATGTCAACATCTTAGTGCATGTATATCGAGATATATATTAAAATTATAATATACTTTGAACTAGCCCTCTTTCTACATAATGAAGACTGATTGGCTTAAATGCTATACATTCAGCCTCGTCATAATAAGCATAAATTGTCATAAAATCAATACACATACTTTATTAATATACATTTTTTGTAGGCTAATACAATTTACAATTTACAGGTCATTAATATATATTGTCAATGCTAGACAATTTAACCATATAAATAAATATCTATTATATTTTTATATAGACCCATACAATATGCAATTTATAATTTACATGAAAAATATTTAGTATACAATTTGCTAAGCCTATAATTATTGACAATGTGCGATAATTATTGTCTATCTATATGATTTCAAAACACAAAAATAGATGACAACTATAGGAGAAAGGCCCCAATAGTTGAGCATGTTTAAATGGTGGAACAACCAAATGTTCAACTAAGACCCAATAGTTGTACATATTTTATCCAATAATTATTTTATTTCTATCTAAAAAGTAAACATATTTAATTACTTCTTTATGTAAAATGTACTATTATTAGGACATTGACATTTGACAATAATACATGTATCTAATAATATATAAAACTCAAAATTGAATATATTTTGAAATAATACAAATCAAAAGTATGTGTTTCACTATTCAAATAGAGTGACATATATAAAAATTAAGTGTCAACATGCATTAATGAAGTACCGATGTAAATATAAACTAAGAAATTTTTGTACATATATATATATATATATCCAAACATGTTTAGCTATTGAAACAAAGTGTGCAACTTTTAAATTCTATTGAATATAAAATTATTCATTTCATCCTATCATTCAACTCCTCCAATGTCACCTACTTCAACAGTTATATACAACTTTTGCATTACACCGTCTCCCACTGCTTTATCTCAGGATTCCTATCTCTGCTGGCCGGCTGGCTAAGGAGTCGTGGCAGGCGATCCTAGACAAATTCCGAGACAAGGTGAATCATTGGACCCACTGTTGGTTATCCTTTGTGGGTTGGGTTCAACTGATTCAATCAATGGTGCAGGCTCTCCCTATCTATAGGTGTATGGTCCAAGTGGCGCCGATGAGCTTTGTTAAGGACTTGGACTCCTTAACAAGATAGTTTTTATGGGCTGGGAATTTATCTTCGACCAAGTGGAGCTTAATTAAGTGGGAGACGGTGTGCATCCCAAAGAGGATTGGCGGGCTGGGATTACGACAGTCTGTGCTATCTGGTACTACTTTGGCTGCCAAACTATACTGGTGCTGGTGTGTGGAGCAAGATCGGCTGTGGGCTAGAGTGTTGTCCCACAAGTATTTTTTTGGGATTCCCCGGAGGGATATTCCATGGTATGATTTGGTTGGTAAAGGCTCGGTGATTTGGGCGACTCTCAAGAAAGGAGCCATGCTGATTAAGAGGGGTCTTTTTTGGATATGCAAGAGTGGGGTGGAGGTCCAGTTTTGGCATGACTCGTGGGATGGTTTCCCTCCTATAATTTGCCAATATCCTCAGCTGAGTACTCTGGCCTAGAGGTTTTGTGAAGCTAGCTGGAAAAGGGTGTGCGACTTTAAATCCCTTTCCTTTCAGGGTCAGGTGGCGATTGCCAGATGGAAGTCCCCAAAAGAGTGGTTGATTCTTGGTTTGGAGGCAGAGTGTGCGGACCTACAGAATATTCTGTCCCAACGTAGTTATAATGCACTTATGGACAACGATGTGTTAGCTTGGTCCTCGAACCCCAAGGGGAAGTGTACGGTGTCCTATGGCTATCAGGAGTTGATTTCCCAGTAGTGTGAGGATAGAGGGGAAATTCAGTGGTGGAAGAAAGTTTGGAATGGTTTCTCGTGGCCGAAGTGTAACTGTTTTACATGGACTTTAGTGTGGAACAAATGTTTGACATGGGACAATATTCGGAAGCGGGGATTTGCTGGTCCTTCGAGGTGTGTGCTTTGCAATAGAGAGGAGGAAGACTCCTCTCACATTTTCTTTCGTTGTCCCTTCACTCTTCATTTGTGGCATTTTTAGTGGGGTGCGTGGCGGTGTCAGTGCATCCACGCTGTCTCTTTGGTAGATTTTTGGTCTAGAGTGGGCCATCCCCCTTCTTCAACTTCCTTCTTGCAGGATGCGTGGTACACTGGCTCTGTGTTCTTGCTCTGGCAAGTTTGGCTGGAAAGAAACTGGAAGATTTTTAAGTAAGAAAGATTGGTGACTCAGCAGGTCTAGAGTAGAATTAAGGGAATGATCTAGGAATCTATTGAAGCGAAGAGCGAGGTTATGCTGCCATTGAAGAAAGGGGACGCTGAGGTGCTGGAACGATTTGGCATAAGAGAGTTATCTCTGATTTCGGCTTGTGTTAAACGTGGTACACAGGGGTAGAGGAAAGTTCAACGGTTGGGGAAGTGGATGCCTCCACCTGCTGGGCTTTTGAAAATTAATATGGATGGGTCGTCTAGGGGCAACCCAGGGGCGGCTGGGATTGGGGGGATTGCTAGAGATTTTTTGAGATCGGTGGTTTTTATTTTTTTGGCATATCAGGGAGTGCAGACGGTTAGTAAGATGGAAGGTTTGGCTATCTTATATGCTTTGAGGAGAGCTTATGCTTTGGGTTGGAGGAGGGTGATCTGCAAAGCTAATTCTCAGGTCCTGATTAACTTGATCTTGGAAAGGAATTTTTTTGATGTGAGCTGGCACTTGGCCACGATAGTGCAGTAGATTTTACAGGTGAGTTCTTGCATGGAGTCTGTATCTTATGCCCACATTCCGCGAGAGTGGAATAGGACGGCTGATTGTTTGGTGAAATGGGCATCGAAAGAGGGAGAAGGCCGCAACGTGGATGAATGGGAGTAGCTGCCTGGCGATTTACGTCAGGAACTAGAACCGATTCTTGATGGAGATATTGGTGGAGTTGAGGTTTGAGGCTGTTGTTCTTGGTTTGCTTGTCTTTTGGGTTGTTTGGAAGCTTTTGTAATCTGTTGTTTTAAGTTTAATAAAGTTTTTACCCCTTTTTATAATTTAAAATATATATATATATATATATATACTTGCAAAAAATTAATGGTGTAAGGCTCACTAGTTTAAAAAAAACATATAATTCAGACACAAATTTAAATATTACCTCCAAAATTTATATATTCCCTCTAATTCCAAGCAAATCAATCATTTTTTTTTAAATATTACCTTCAAAATTTGAACATTCCCTCCAATTCTAAGCAAATCAAAGAAAATTTGAATTTCATTTTGTTTTAAACTTCATAAATACCTACAATGCATATGAGATTCTCCAATAATTTCATTATAATTCCTACAAACTAATTATTTCATCACAACAAAGAGAACAAATTATGAGTTACAAAGTATATATAGTCAAGCACAACACAAAGTAGAAGAGGATTCACAGTGTGACAATAAAATAGCTTGGCAGGGAAGTGCTTTTAGCATCAATCCCAAGTTAGAAATAACTTAAACTGACTTTTACTAAATGTCAATTAACACTTGTTTTCATGTTTTAAAATACCCAAAACATTAATAACTGACATCTAGAACTTACAACATGTTCGTAAAGTTTTTTATAGGCTTCTTATTTATAACTTTCTTTTTTGGCATACTTGAAAACTGTAAAGATAAATGAAACGTATACATGGAAGTAAGAAAGTTTATTCGAGGTACATCAAGATTCTAGGGTAGTAGGAAGCATAAGAGTATGTCTCAACCATCCAAAAGGAAAGTCAAAAAATATGTAAGTAGAGAATGAAGGTTGTCAAAAGAGAAATTTGATCGTTATTTATCATGATTCATAGGGTTAGTTATCACGATTATTAATATTGAACTCCAAGGGATTACAAAAAAACAACTTTTTGATGCCTATCATGCTAAAGTTGATGAAAGTTGAAATTCCTAAAAAGGTTGTTTTCTAGATTATGGGTCACTACTTACTGTTCAAACTGGTATATGCCAACCAATAAATTGTTTGCTTCTCTTCAAAAGGGAATTGAAAGCACAGTTGTGAATTAGTACCTATGTTACTACAAACAAAAAATGAGATATCACAACCACAACCACAATGCAATAGAAAATGGGGTTAGAGGGTTGAAAATAAAATTACAAACACTATTTTTTTAAAATGGAAGGGTCAATTTATTTTTTATTTTTAAAAATTGTACAAAATAAATATCTCTAAATCTTTAGTATTAAAAGTTTTAATTTTTCAATCGAAACAATTATATTTATTTGTGACAATTAAGGAATGATAGGGCATCTCCCTCTTTTGAGGTGTCAAACGGATCCATTCAGCATTTGGATATTAAAGAAAACAAATAACCTAATCAAATTAATAAAGATCTATACACTATCAGGTTCTAGTTATGTGACAACAACGGTCTAGTAATAGTAGGGTTGCTAATAGAGAGCACCAACTGATTGAACAAATATGTTCTAACATGCAATGCATTTGAATGTGTACTGCAAGTATCTATTCACAAGTTTGCCATGTTTTCCAAAGGTGAAATTTAATTTATTGCAACTGTCACCCATTTGACCTTCTCAATGGTGTGGTAAGCATTAATGGGCATTGTAAAATTGCATGTATGTTGCTTAAGTGGGTTACCCAATTGGGCAAATAATAACTTCCAACATTCCCAATTTCAAATATCAAAGGGATAAAATGCCTCGATACACATAGATTGCAACAAGGTTGTGTATGCCACAAAGGTTGTATGTCTCTTGCAAAGTTTCTATAGTTTAAGAAAGCTTTTAAATGCCAAAATTATTCCAAATGAGCAAAAGCATGTGAATTAGTGCTTGGAAACATACCAAAATTTTAGTGAGGATCCTTAGTACTTAGCCAACAAATGTGCAACCTGTTATATTTATCACTCCTTTTGATAACAATTAATCGCATTCATTTTTGTTCTAATTTAATTTTTGCATCAGTTTCAATAACTACCCATCTCTGCATTTGCTCAACCTCTGCAAAATTAAAATTAGCTAGGTAAGATCAATTTTTAGTATCATTAACTATATTGACGATGGATAACTATGACAAGAAACTTCTAAATTAAAAAAATTGTTAGCACCATTTTTTAAGAAATTGATTTTGTTTAACAACTGTATCACTTTTTGACTTTTTTTGCATTTGACTTCCCCTCCAGTGTTCCCACAAGGGCATATCACTTGCATCCTTATTTGGAATGACATGAAAACCCCTTTATACATATTTGAAATGACATGCCACACTTTTTGCCATGACATGACAAGTATGGGTCATCCCCACTCCCAATCTCTATACCACCATGACTAATTTTCTATTGTTGATAATGAATGGAGGACGTCATGCAATCTAAGATATCTGATGTCGTGAGTTGGTAATTACTATTTAATTAATTTAAGCATGACATTTAATTAGTGTGGCATTCAATGAATGACCATTGATACGAGGTTGCCATTTTGCATTTATACTCCACTGCACCTCACACCTTTTTACATGCCTCAAAGGTATAGTGGAGTATAAATGTAGAATGACAACCTCATGTTAATGGTCGTTCATAACATTCATTGAATGCCACACTAATTAAATGTCACACTTTAATTAATTAAATAGTAATTACCAACTCACGACATCAAATATCTTAGATTGCATGATGTCCTCCACTCATTGTCAACAATAAAAATTTAGCCATGATGGTATAAAGATTGGGAATGAGGATGACCCATACTTATCATGTCATGGTAAAAAGGGCGATGTATCATTTCAAATATGTATAAAGGGGTTTTCATGTCATTCCAAATGAGGACGTAAGTACCAAGCCCTTGCAAGAACACTGGAGGGGATGTCGAAATGATGGATTTCCCTTGACGTCCCAAATGATGATGTATCACTTTCTATGCCATTTTAAGGTCATGCTAGGCCATAAGCCATTTTAGTAAATGAGCTCTTATTGTAGAAGTCCACAAAGTAATTTATTTTTAGCTACCTTATATTTTTCAAATTTTGTACCCTTAAGTTTTGACCTTATGCCAATACTGACCTCAAGAATACAATTTTCAACCAAATCCTGACTATTCACTTGTACCAGAGTCACATAATACCTATTTATTATTATAGCATTGAAATGTATACCCGCAAGAGCACATTTGAGAAAGTGCATTAGACAATCATGCACAGTTGATTATTCTTTGTATGACATTGACATATTCTTAATTAATATAGGAGGTATTAAGAATAATAACCAACTCTCTATAAAATTCATTCATAGGATTTTGGTCAGTCATATAATTGCCTTATGTTCATAGAAGCAATGAATGATAAAAATTACAACAAAAGACAAAGAAAAGCATAAAATTGATAAACTAGCCATAATTTGGCTTTAAAAAAATTAGACACACTACAATGAATCAGTTCAAGTAATAGAAAATTACCGTGTTAGTTTGAATGTATGAAGATTTTTTTTTTTTTTTTAAGTTGAGCTACTGAGCATCAAGCTCAAGCATTTCCCCATCCTTATTAGAACACCTGAATTTAAAGCTTGGCTGTAGAGAACCAAGGATTGATCATGCAGACCAAAGTATATGGAGTGTTTTTTTTGGGCATCACCAATAATTTTTCAAAATATAAAAGTGTCAAAAACTTGTTGGTCTCTTCTACTTGACAACATGATTGGATACAGCTTATCTGATAAGTTGTAGAAACTAGGACACATTAGGTGGTTTTTCTATGGATTGCACACTAATAGATGTACCGAATGTTATTGTTGAATTATTCTTATTGTAGATTAGTATGGTACAAAATAAGAAGTGGAAGAGGCCAATGCGTAAGTCACGTATGGACCCCAAAAAGAGGGCTGTGAAATTGGTTGATGTACCTGACTCTGAAGACGACAATGATGCTATGAAACCAATACAATAAATTGTGTCATATCCGCCTGAAGAGCCTCCTCCAAATCCATCAAAAGATATTGAGCAGAATGTTAAAATTAATGGAAATAATGTTGGTACATCAAAAAAAGTTTCCTTCATAAAAGAGTGGATAAATGATGACATGAAACAAGCAACAAGGGACGTGGAGGAAAATGGACTATCCACAAGGAGTGTTGCAGCCAAGTTGGGTATCCCTCCAAGTACATTGACAACTTGGTTGTGGGGTCTCACAACAACTAAGCGCAAGGGACCAGGAACCATTCTAACAGATGAAGAAGAGATGGAAATTGTGCAATGGTGTAAAAACATGGTAGATATGGGTCATGGGCTAGAAAATATATCACTAAAGGCTCATGTGGCATATATATGTAAAACAAGGCCTACTCCTTTCAAGGATGGTTTTCTTGGTAGATCTTGGTAGGAAGGATTTAAAAATAAGCATCCAAATTTATCCTTAAAGACAACGGAATGCATTGATCATGACATAGCAGTCATGCTTAGGCCAAGCACAGTTACAACCTTTTATGACAACTTGGAGAATATGTATAAAACATATCAATATGGACCACAAAAAAATATGAAATTGTGATGAAACAGGTGTCCAAGCTGGTATAAATTATGGGATGAGGGTCCTTGCAAAGACAGGCAACAAGACTGTTCCACACATTCTTCCCCAAAGTAGAGAGTGGATTACCATTATTTGTTGTGTTAATGCTACAGGGCAGAGCATATTAGGTTTTTATCTTTTTAAAGCACAAAGGTAGTTAGCAAATTATATTATAAACTATGAACTTGGTGCATGCATGGTAGTCCAACCAAACGCATGGATGACAAAATAATTGTTTATGAATTGGTTACACCACTTTGCAAGATCAGTTCCAGGTGGTGTATCACCATTAAATAGGCATCTTCTTATATTTGATGGCCATGGTAGCCACGTGGCTTATGAAATAATCCATGAAGCAAGAATATTGGGAATATATATAACCACTTCGGCTGCCCACACTAGCCACAAGATGCAACCACTAGATGTTAGTGTATTTTCACCCTTTAAGACCTACTTTAAAGATGAGAGATTCAAATGGATGTCCAAGCACCGTAACCTGGAAATAAGGATATCTAAATTGGTAACACTTAGTAGCAAGGCTTTCAAAAGAGCTTTGACTCCATCCATTATTAAAGCTAAATTTAGAAGAATTGGTATTTGGCCTTTCAATCGAGATACACTTGTTAATGACATGTGCCCTAGTGATGCATTCAATGTTGAGAAAGAATAGGAGGAAACATCTATGAAAAACATACTTTTGTTGGTCAGAGATGGAAGGGAAGAAATTCATCAAATTCAATGAGAAATTAAACAATCTAAAAGGACTAATCAAAATCAGCAAGCAGGAAAAATCAATGTTGAGTAGGAAGAGGAAGAAATAGCGGTTGAAAACATGCTTGCAATGGTTGGATATGAAAGAGAAGAAATCGAACAAATTCAATAAGAAATAAAAAAAATTTAAGCAATCAAATAAGCCTAATCAAAATGAACATGCAAGGCAAGTGGCATCATATCTGAAAATGCAGTGAGGGTAATTAACAATACATTCACAAGTTGAAGAAGAAAATAACACACCAAGTCATGTGAGCCAAACATAAGAAGCTATGACAATTGACGATGGGTTGAGCTTGCCAACACAAGTCAGTCAACCAGAATGGGTGAAATATGCATTTGCAGACATGGGGATTTCCCTCAACATCTCGAATGATGATGTTACGCTTTCTATGCCATCCCTTCCTCCTACCATTCCAAGTGGAATAGTTCATTACTATGCAAAATTAGAGGAATGTCATTTCAAAGCTACCAAATTAGAACCATTGGAAAATTATGTAGAAGACCCACAAGAACAAACCGATAATGAAGAACGAATAAAGTGAGTGAGTGGGTCATTAAGTAATTTTCTAAAGTTACCATTTTATAGGGTTGTTGAGAGAGTAGTCCATACAAGCAATGGAGCTATCAGGTTGAGCAAACAATCACAAATTATTACATTAGATGAGTACTTGCACTTGCTTGAGCAACAAGAAGCGCGGAAGAAGGATTTGGAGGAGATAAAATAAAGAAAAAAATAACAAATAATAGAGAGGAAGGCAAATAAAATTATTGAAGAAGAAAAAAGGGAATCCAAAAAACTGGAAAGAGAGCTAAAAAGACAAAGAAAATATTTGGAGAAGATGAGATAGCAACAAGAAAAAGAGAAAAGACAGAATAGGACAAACTTCAATGGGAGAAGGATAAGATTGAAAAGGAGATGTAGAGGCAAAGACGTCTAAGTAGTGAAGAAAATGAGGAAGGCAAATAAAATTATTGAAGAAGAAAAAACAGAATCCAAAAAACTGGAAAGAGAGCTAAAAAGACAAAGAAAAGATTTGGAGAAGATGAGATAGCAACAAGAAAAAGAGAAAAGACAGAATAGGACAGACTTCAATGGGAGAATGATAAGATTGAAAAGGAGATGTAGAGGCAAAGATGTCTAAGTAGTGAAGAAAATTCTCTTCCTTCACAACATCCAATCATGTTGGATTTCTACAACATTTTCAATCTACAATATACAAATGTCACTAATTTTCAACTCTACAACCTCTCTTCTCCTACAAACCAAATGCAATTTGCTTTTTCAACAATAATGCATTTTTTCGTATCAACAACCATGCATTCACATTAAAAATCATGCATTCTCCTTTAAGTCAAATGCAATTTACTCATGCAAGCCATATGTTGTTTCCTTCAACAGGCACGATCAATGTGTTATGCACACCCGCAAAGGAGGACACACCAATGCTCACTTTAAAAGAAGATAGTGAGAAACCACACAATCTTGAAGAAGAGTTCACCTTTCCATCACTAGTTTAATCTTGACATAGCAATGCTTTTAGAAGCAATGGTTTGATACTATCGTAGTAATAATAAGTACTAAATTTTTTTGTACAACATCATACAACTACCTCATATATTTTGTAACTTTTATGTTCTATGAATAGAAAACTTGTCCAAGCTTATTTTAATATCACCTATCTTTTCCATTTCAAGTAAAAAATATTTTTTTCATTGGTCTGTCAGCTACTAATGATAATGGTGTAAGTCATAGTGATGTAGGTATTTGTGTATGTACAAACACACACATACACATATAGATGTATGTATGTATGTATATTTAAACATACATATATGTGTGTGTTTGTATATTTATGTATGTATATGTCTATATGTGTATGTGTATATATGTATGTGTGTGTCTATATGTGTATGTGTATATATGTTAACATAATACATGTGTATATGTTACATAATACACATACATATACACATACATATACACATATAGACATACACATACACATATAGACATACACACATAAAAAACACATGTATGTGTGTATGTTATATATGTATGCACATGTATATTTAAACATACATTCAAGGTTGGTATGTTTGTGTCATATATGTGTATATATACATACACATACACATACATATATACACATTTGTATGTATGTGTGTTATATATGTATGTAAATACATTCACATATACATACATTTATACATAAATATATATAATGCATTATGAGACATATACACATATATAAACGCAAATATTTAACATATACATACACATTGAGGGCATGTAACCGATTTGTGTGTATGGATGCATGCCTTATTTTTATATATTAACAAATTGAATTTAATATACATGCATAACTCAAATTACAGGAAAAAATGATAAACATAGTTCATTGCCTCAGTGAGGTTAGAAAAAACCTCACCATAGAACCGTGATACATTAGTTCCTCCTCGGTTCCCTTCATTTCCTGCAAACCATTCAACGACATTCATAAAAAAAAAGTATTATTCAAACATAAAAAAATATTATTCGAGCATAAAAATACTATTCAAAGTTTTCAAACATTAATTTAAAATGTCATTGATTCAAAGGAGAACATAATAAGCTGAAGGAGAAAAAATAATTCCCAATAATAAATTATGTTTAAAAACACAAGAGATAATTCCGCTCAACCCTTCAAAGATGTCCACTCTTTTCTTTGTGTGTCCCTTCTTTTCTTGCCTTCAAATATGTCCACTCAACCCACTGTCCATCCTTCCAAGTCAATGATGGTAGGAGGTTATAAACTTTTATTATAGATGTATTACCTTCCCTTGTAAAAGTAAAAAATCATATAAGTGCACAAATTTCTGTACTTCTTACAACATATCAATAAGTATCTAATCTTTTCTTGGTTCTAGGCCACCTACTCTTATTCCAGTTTTCTAAAAGAACTACATTATCAAGTCATTTTCATACATCATTTTGATTCCATTCACACATATCAAACTTCTCATCTGTACATTTCAAGTTTCCTAACAACTATCTTAAAAGCGTGATCTGAATTCACTAATTGTTTAATAAAATCAACTTTACAAGAATCCATTCATGATTTAAGAGATGAATAAATTTAAATCTTGTTAATCTAACAGAAAACCATCCATCTCAATAATGTATTGAGTCTGTCACATATTCGAGTTTATTCCCCGTAAAATGAAGAAAAGGAAGTTGAGGAACCATTCATTTTAAAAGTGTTATCCAAAAAAACAAAATTAACGAGAATTCATGGAAAGAATGTCCCTGAATCACAAAAGCACCCAAAAGGATGAAATAAAAAATCTTATGCTCCTACAAATCATAGCAAATACCTACTGTAAAATATTACGATGGAACTTTTAGTCTACAACTTAATGAAAGCTATTATATTCACCAACCCATCATTTCAGAAAAAAACATCCTCTATCTATCAATGAAGAAATAAATGGGCCAATCAAATGGAAGAAAGGAATCCAAACATGAATAACATAGACTTTAAATTATGCATAAAATCTTGTATCAAAAGCAAATTAATCCAAGGACTACCTAAAACCCTCCCTACAAACAATATGGACAGATATCATTCATTCCTCTACAAAACAAGGATTGAGTATCATCATCTATGCAATACCCATCAAGTGGTTCTTATTCTTCAGATCAAATCATCATCCATACAATCCCCTATCAAGAATGTCAAAGGATAGGAACCTCCAACCTAAAGCCTAAACCTAAAGCAAAAGACATTAAAACCCTTAAAAACCGTTCAAATTTTCAAAAGCTTATGTAGATTTTAAAAAAAATACGAACCCACATATCTATGTCATTGAAAATAAAACCTGACCATAATAGTATTGGTGAACAGTGAATTGAGATTACGCACCTGGGTGGAAAAAAAGGGAAGAACAAAAAAAAAACCCCATCTAAACCCTAAAATTTCCCCCAAAAAAACACACTTATAGTCTAACGAAATAGACCCACATATCCATATCTCATGAAAAATTAAATCGGATCAAACGAGCAGTTAAAAAGAATGAAGTGAAAGACCCCTGATCATAGACAATGCATTAACCAAAAAAAACTTAAAACCCACCAAAAACCCTCAAATTTACCAAAACATTATGGGGAAAAGCAAACGAACCCACACATCGTAAACTCATTAAACATGAAAATCAATCAAAAGGGTACTGTAACTTGATATAATGAGAGGTGCCCCCCTGGTTAGAAACAGTTAAAAATGTTGAGATGGTGGTGCCACCAAGATCTTGCAAGGTTGCAATCCAAAGGGCCTTTGAATAAAGTATTAAAATATTGTTTTATCCTCCTTGGCTATTGCTTTGCTTGCTTGCATCGTCCTTTCTATAAAGACCAACACAAATAAACACTGATCACTACCCATTGCTGCTTTGCGTATCTTTCATGTGCCTTCAAACTTCATTACAGTCATTGGATGAGCCATACGAATTCTAGGCGGTTTGCCATTTTCAACACTGGAGGAGGTGCATGTCAGCGGCTGCAATGAAGGAGCTCAACCTTGAATGACCCTCAAATGATTAGCTTTTAGGGTTTTTGTATTAGATTTGGGTGAAGGTAAAAAGTAGTTAGGGTTAATTTCATTTGCGCTGGGTGAGGAGGGTATGTTAAAAGGGCTTTTTAAAATATGAATATATGTATTATTATTTTGTAAATAGTTTTTCATATTACTTTTGAGATTAAGAAATGGTGTTGTAAAGATTAAGTTTTGATCATAAGTTCAAAAAATACATTTATAACATCTCGTGATAAAATCAATTATATTATAAAATGTATAATGTGTTAGACCTTAAAACCTTAGAGCTTTCCCTAACACAACATTAAAAATAATAATAAACTGATAACAAAACTATTTGGCATTTATTTACAAAGTCGAGTGAAGAGTGTCTTCGTTTGAGTTTTCCCGCTTTGACAACATTCAAACCCTCGCTTTTTCCGAGCTCGATCTTCATTTTCCCGCTACAAATTACTTCCCCGGAATCGAACACCAGACACGAGCTTCAGTTTGGCTTTTTCACGGCCAAATCTGGTGGAGATCCGAGTTTTTTCTTGCATTTTTTGAGACCCTCTATTCTCAACGGCAAACTTGAAGGCGGCAGGATATGTCTAAGAATACAACTGAAATGGACTGCAACGGGGCCATCAATAGCGCTTCGACCCAGCCGAGAGCGAGGCTTTTCATCAAAGAAATGGTTATGGATAACTTCAAGTCATATGCTGGAGAACAGAGGGTTGGCCCCTTTCACAAGGTATGTAATTTTCTATTAAAAGTTTCCGCATGAATACATTCCACAAATTTCCTGGATTGATTGCTCTGATACTTTTATATCTACTTTTCCGGCGAGTTTAACCAACTACGTCACTGGAAGACCCCTTTATTAGCCTTCAATTCACAGGTTCAGCTTATCTCATATAATAAATCACAAATCCTATCTCTCTAAAATGTATTTATTGTAACGCTCTATTTTGGACTAGCACACATACTTTTTGTGTTCTACCTGCACCCAGGCAAAGGTAGATTTTAGGGTAACTTCCAAGCAAAATATCAATTGTCTGTCTGCAACCCTCGTGAAATACCACAAGGGGATTGTTTTTCCATTGACCTGGCGTATTGCTCGCTGTATCATCATATAATGCAAGTAGAATGCGAAAGGTATATGTGCGAGTCCAACACATAGTATTACAATTGGTCCAAAGCTTTAAATACCTTTCCACGATTTCTGGATAATTGCATTGTTATATTTATAACTACATTTCAGTGGGCTATCCCACTCACTCAACATCAGGGAATCGACTTTTGGTGGGTGATGTAGCTTACTCTAAACTTCAGTATAGAATAACTATGCAGTCAATCCGGAAAATTTGTGAAAAGGTATGTAATGCTTTAGATGTATGTGTAATGCTGTGTGTTGGACTAGCACATGTAAATTTTGTGTTTTACCGGCACTCTAAGACGAGTCTTTATATTTAGTGATGTTGTGAGGACATTGTAGGCATAGTTACCAGATTCAGCCGCATCTGGCCGAAATCCGGAACGTTCCGCATTTTTGCGGGCTTCCGGATTAAAAAATTTGGTTCGCCGTATTTTTGAACATTAAAACTGTACGGACGGGGAGAAACAATGGAAGTCAATAAAAAAATTTAGAAAATGTAAATCTAGTCCGAACCCAACAGTATAGAAATAAAATAAACAGTTAAGTATAAGTTTACATTTACTTATACTTTAAGTTATATTTTATTTATATACTTTCACGATGTTTGAGAGGGGTTTCGGACCGCTAGTAGCTATAATGCAAATTCTAGGTTTTGGAGGATCCTATCATATTTCAGAGTTAGTCAGATTCCAGGGTTTCAGGGTTTCAAACTTAGCCATATTTCAGGATTTCAAGATTTCAGAGTGGCTCCCATTTTGCTTGCCCGCGAGTGGTCTCAACACTACAGGAGTGGCTGAGTGGTTTAAAGTGGCACAAGAAGACATTGTTAGCATGGATCCCCATTTATGGTGGTAGACGTATGGTTCTTCTACCCTAGAGTTACAAAAGCTTGCCGTTCGTG
This sequence comes from Torreya grandis, assembly GCA_037957365.1. NCBI lineage: Eukaryota > Viridiplantae > Streptophyta > Pinopsida > Cupressales > Taxaceae > Torreya > Torreya grandis. The sequence goes on from JARHVA010000011.1 coordinate 7,235,791, forward strand.
TCCACAGTCAATGTGCCAGTGCTTTTGCATGCGAAAGAAATTGGAGCACGCATGATTTGATCCATATTAATAAGAGAAATCGACTAGGAGGCAAAAAGCTGTCAGATCTTGTGTTTGTTCATAGCAATTTAAGATTGCTTGAGCACAATCTGTCAAAAGAAGATGACAATCTTCATCTTGGAGAACCATCCTTTGAAGGAGTTGAGAAAAATATTGATAGTGTTGATGAACTGGATGGAGGATTCGCTGATGGTGCTACTGCTAGTGCTAGTTTTGATTTTGAAGCTGGGTTTGATGTTGCAAATGTTTGAAACTTAAGTTCTATATCAATTTTGAGCTTAGGCTCTAAACTATGAATATTTTGCTATCTTTTAATGTAATTCAAGTTTGAAATTCTTATGCATTTCTCATTTTTGCAAGTGTTAAATTAATGTTCATTCCTTAGTAGATTGAAATATTTTGCATATATATATATATATAATTTTATTTTTTGAACTGGATTTTACCGGATTTTTTTTGGATTTTTTCAAAAATTTCGTATTCTGCATTTTTTCCGCCTCCCAAATGCATTCGGATTTTCGAACCTGGTAACTATGATTGTAGGGTGCCAGCAGAACATGAAATGTAAGTGTGCTCGTCCACAGGCTTCACAATTTGTGATTTGAACTTAAGCTGAACTTAATAATTGAAGGGTTTATGAATGGATGCTCTCTCTTTGGCATATTGTTATTTGTTGTTTTTAAAATACACATTCACATATTTGCTTTATTGGATGTTAAACTGCAAGATCAGTCTGTTTTTAGTATTGCAGATTCACTGTTTAGGGTTTTTGTTACGAATTTTGCCACTTATGAACATGGTTAGAATGTATATGTAGGGACAAAAATCAAACAGGAGGAGGAGATATTTATAACACAAATAGGGACTAGTTGACACAAATAAGGACCGGTTCACAGTTCACACAGACTTGGGAGTAGGCAGGTAGATGGATGTCACTTGAGAAGAAATTGTATGAGAGAATTGTGTTTTGTGTACCACAAGAGCAGTAGAAACATTTAATTATGGAATGCCCAGCATACAATGACATTTGGATGGAGACTTTAAGATTGGACTGTATGCTAGAACTCTTTGAAGAGACAAGAATAAAGAATCTAGGCAATTTCTGGACAAAGAATAACGAACCTTCATAAATAGGCAATTTTGTCCTAAATTTCAGCTCCTTTTGGTGGTTGAGATAGCTGTAACATCTGTGGCTTCATAGATAGTTGGGTTATGCATACATTATTAAAATCATTTTATTTCAAAATTTTAAGAATCAAAGCAGCTTCTCGTAGCCTTTCTTTAATAGGAGTCAGATCCTTTTTTTCCACTCATTTGAAAAAGCATTGAATTTAGGGGAGGTGTTACTATCAAGTCTTTAACTGCTTAGTGCTTATACATTCAGCCATTCAATTGTTTGAGAAACAACATTAACATGCATGAGCTTTTAATCTGATTTTGTCCAACAGCAATTCCAGATTTCATATTAGCTACAAAAACTTTTAAGGGCAGAAGTTGGTGAGCAAAATCAGAGGCTTGTCATAACATGCAGACTTATTACTGTTTTTATTAGTCTTGAAACATTACAAAAATCAAATTCCAGTGGCCCTGATATAGGTTACAAAGGCACGCTGCTTGCAAGGCTGATTTACATCCATCTTATAGTTTATCTGGAGGGGATATGTCTCATCATATTTATCAAAATCTGTAACTGCAGTTACTGAAAGCTTCCACCCATCGAGGTGCCTCAGAGGCAGTTGGGATTGATGCCGATGAGCTGGGAAGGTAGCCAAATGGTTCCTCACCGTGGTTGTCATTCTCAATTCGGAAGTGATGAGCATAATCAATCTTAACCAGACATTCTCTCTAAGTCTGGTGGATGATATTCTGTTGTGGATGTAACGAGAGGTACTGGGAGGAGTGCCTTACTTCCATTCAGGCCCTCTTGATCCAGGTCATTCCCCTGATTACATCATCAGGCTCTGTATTGGATTTTTATTGTGATGATCGATCGATTGCTGCTCGCTCTCTTGTGTATGACTGATGCTTTTTAGAGTTTTGTTCTTCATCAACTATCCTCTCTTCCTTCAGCCCTTTTAACAGCTCTTGTTTTAGCATGGAACCTTCTTTTCTCAAGATTGGATTGTTTTGTAATGCATTGCCATACATATACTGATTTCGACAGGATTTATCCTCTCCTTTTAGGTTCTTTTTCTTAGAATATATAGACCTAGTTTTAGTTTTAGATTTTTACTTCTGGTTGCTGGAGTCTTTTTGCACTCCTGATTTTCTATTGTAACTTCTTGTACTTTTGAGTCCCATTGACCTACTTTAGTATTCATCAATTACTATACTTCACTTTTTTTGGTTCTTTATGTTGCCATGATTGTCGGCAAACTAAAACTTTTAAGATTTTTCACTTTTATTTTAAACTTAATTCTTCCCCTCTATAATTCATAAGATTCTTTACACAGTTTTGCTTAATAATACATGATACTCCTGCAAAGTTGGCCCCTTAGTTGACAGTTGTCCGGGGTTGCTGGAAAGGGCAATTACACATTGCTTTCTTATCAGCGGCATGCCTGTCTAAAATATTGATTTTGCCTGTCTTCAATGTTGATTTTGTAATTTTTTAAAAATCTGTTGTCCATTATGATTTTCCAAGCATCCTTCCAAACAGAGCTCGTTACAGTTGGATGCCTAAAAGTTGTATACTTTCTTTTGGCATGGGAGTTTGCTGAGTTGTAGAGCTTTGATTGGGTTATGTCTACATCTAGTTTTCTAAACAAACTATCAAACTTTGCTTTGGGCCTGCCATTAGTACCGTTTGGGATTTATTGTCCATATAGTTTGGTGCTTGACTAAGCAAAGATTTACAGTTTGGGCAAACACTGTGATGTGGAGGACATAAATTAGTTTTCATATGGTATTTCATTTGCAATAAAGGTACAGGAATCATCTGTTTTAACTTTAGTCTATTCTTACATTTTTTGTTGAAATTCCTGTTTTTTATCACTGTTCCAATTGCTTTATAGGATACACATTAAGTTTGAGCTGATGTCCTTAGATTGATTATACCTTTGCATACCGAGCACTGAAACACATACAATGGTGACAGAGTTTCTCAGCTGTGGTGGGTCCAAATGGGAGTGGTAAAAGCAATGTTATCGATGCAATGCTCTTTGTTTTTGGCAAGCGTGCCAAGCAGGTGAAGCTATGCTAGTGTTTTCTTTGGTCTTGTGTTTAGTTTCAATGCTTCCAAGATAATATGCTGCTGTTTCATACATATATCTTATTTCTTCAAAATCCTTTTATCATCTGGAACTAAAGTTTTTGACTGTTCTTGGGGCAGATGCGCTTGAACAAGGTGTCTGAACTTATTCATAACTCTACTAATCATCAGAATCTTGACAAAGCAAGTGTATCAGTGCATTTTCAAGAAATAATTGATCTGGTATTTGACACTACTCAGTTTTGGACATTCATTTATTTCTCTTTCATATTCTTCAGAAAGCCCATGCCATTCATTGGCAGTGTTATGCATTCCCTTTGTATAAATGGACTGGACTGTATTATTCTCTTCCATTACCGTAATTCTGCGTTTATATTTTCTTGCAGGAAGGTGAAAATTATGAGCCTGTTAAAGGAAGTGATTTTGTAGTCACCCGAGTTGCATTTCGAGACAATTCATCCAAATATTACATCAACAACCGGGGGAGTAATTTTACAGAAGTTACGAAGAAATTGAGAGCAAAAGGAGTAGACTTGGACAACAATCGTTTTCTCATTTTACAGGTTTAGTTTTATTTTGGTAAATTAATAACATGATTAGGAAGATTTGCTTTTGTATAAATTGGATTATATGTTTTTGTTTGTCCATGTAGGGTGAAGTGGAGCAAATTTCATTGATGAAGCCCAAAGCACAAGGGCCTCATGATGAAGGGTTTTTGGAGTACTTGGAGGATATCATTGGGTCAAATCAATATGTTGAAAAGATTGAAGAGGCTAGCAAAGAGTAAGTGATAATGCCTTCTTGCTGAAAATGCGTTATTGAGGATAACCAATTATTATCAAAAGAAGCAACTTAGACCTAATTGACTGCTATTGGCACATGGTTCTTTAATCTTTGTTGAGCAAAAACATGCTTCTTTACTTAGTGTATTTGTCTTTAGTATACCTGCCTTTATTTTTTAATGGTCAAAATCTTCACATCTAATTCAAATGCAGGATGCTATGTCTTTGAGATGTAAGAATAAGTATTTCACAATTTAGTGATTTACCGAGATAAAATTGGGAGTATTCTTGTAGAAGCTAAACGTATTGACATTTTCTCTATATGTTTGTCCTTTATAACATTCATGCAAACTCTAGTGAAAACAAAGCTTAAATTCTTATCTCCCTGCATGTGTCTTAAACAAAGAAGAATTTGAATTACAAAAATTTGGTCATTAGTTTCATCTTATGCACAGGCAAAAATGGAACTAAATAAAAAACACATTTAAAACAATAATGAATTGTATGTTTTATCTATTAGGAGTTTCTTTATTGAATTGTACAAAGGTTTATTTTAATTGTGGTAAATTGGGTTTATTTTTTCTTGATGTTTGGAGATACATCTAACCAAGGCAACCCATCACAATTTGCAATACCTTAATTTCATCTTTCAGTGGCACTATCACATTTGCATAAGGAGTTTGTAACTAGATGTGCATTTTGTTATTTTAACTATGGAGTCAAATTGAATCGAGAAATTGGAAAGAATACCTTCAAGAGGGAATCAACTTTATTGGTATACAATGGTTTGTCATCATTAAGATGATTCTTGAATGCATAGCCAGTTGAAAGGGGGTCATTCATCATTCCTCTTTATTTTTATGCTATTTTATTTGATCATTTTGGTATACCCCTTGCAACTGCACTTAGTTAAGGCAAACCTAATTTCTGGTAAGGCTGAAAGTCTTGTTAATTATATGGAAGTGGGCTGACCTCCCATTATGCTTTTTGCTATGTTCACTATGGTGACGTATTTCTCAATAGCTAAGAAGCCAATCACCTTGTCATACCACCCTCAGATCAAAGATTCATTGAAAGCCAATACCTCTGCCACTTGAATGTGGATTGTAACCTCTATTTGAATTTTTTATTGTGCTTTGGTGTTCTCTACGTATATGTTTATTTATTTGAAAAAATGCATATTGTTGAAGACCTAACACTTAAATTTGTGAATCTTGTTGCACTTGCATCTGATTTGCACATAGTATGTCACCCACACTTTGTGTCTCTTATAAATTGTTTATAGCAATTGTTGTGGTTTGCATTTTGTCTTTGATTAGGGTCTCAACATGTCTTTCATACAACCAAATGCTAGTTTCCACTCATTTTCTCTAATGTCTTTGCCTTTTGATATTTTTGGTTGCTAAGTGCATTAGCATACTTATTTGTGAGTGCATGGAATGTAATCCTTAGGTAAATATCATATTTCCATTCACTTCAAGTTGAGGTCAAGCTTTCTTATAACTTGTTTGATAGTCTTTTGTTTGTGTTCATCGATTTTCCTTATCAAGTTTGTCTTAGAGGTCAAATAGGGTGTTGATGTAGTGGAGAAATAATATATGAGCTCTGCCAAATAGAAATGTGCATTTGGACTAGGTGCCTTTGTGTGGGAATGAGATGAAAAGCAAGGTTTCTTAGAAAACATGTTTCATTTCTAGTTGATTGGTAAATGCTTACAAGAATGGGAATGTTGGGTGGATGAACATGTAGCAGACCCATGTGCTTCTCCAAAACCGACTACAATTTTTTTTTTTAAACAACCACCAAAATGCAATAACGCAAGTCTCATACAGTTATGCACATGAACATGATATTGCTAACACAAAGCGAACTTACAAAAACAACCATAATTATTCTTTCAGAATAATATGGGTAGGACGGTTATGTTATAATCATACTAATGCGTGACAAGCTATGATCCTAGGCCTAATATTAGGTTCTTTGGACATCACGTTACTCGAGTTGCTTTGGGGCTAAAATGGAGCCTACCATTGATTTTAGAACATTTGAAAACATATAAAATGCATATAAATTTACTTTTGTATGACATCAGATGAAAAATCTTGTGTTAGCTTTGGGTCTTGGCTTTTAATTAATTCCCACTATTAATTAATTTTATCATGGTTTGATTTTCTCACAAAAGAATATTTACATAAGGGCACTTGTGAATTGTCCACATCATTGTGGACCCCTCTTTAATGTTGTTTTTAAAGTGGAGTGTCCATGTCATTGTGGACCCCTCCTTAATATTGTTTTAATAAAAATGAAGTCTTCGACCCTTTTCTTCGATGACAATATAGTTGACTCATTTGTTCAGTGCTTAGTCCAAGGTGTGAATTTATATTGCAATGCATAGTGCAAAATACAAAGTTTTGTGCTCCTATTCACATCTTAACACATTAAAGGAAGTTGAGTTGGTGGTAAACTCTTGTGGCCTACAAAGGGCATGCACTCTTAGGCTCATGTGGCATTGCGGGATCTATTATGGTTTGGATTTTGTGGGTGCTTCTACGTTCATTTGTACGTTGACGTACTGCCTCTCGTGTCTCATGTCTTGTGTCTTGTAGTCCCATGATCTATTGTCTTGCACGTTGATGTCTAACGTCTTGCGGTCTCGTAGTCATGCGTTTTGCCATTCTTAGGGTTTCAACCTCCACGTAATTCTAGCTTGGGCTTTCCAAAAATGGGTTTTCGTGTTAACAAATGCAAAGGAAATAAGGGCTAAAGGCTCTTGAAAATTTGGCATAGTTTTTTGAACACTATAAAAAACGTGTGGGCTATTTATTAAGGTATGTGAAGTGGACTAAATATCCATAGTCCAAAAGTCAAATGTCACTCTTAATTTATTAAAAAGGGGCTCTTTTTAATCACAGACCTTATTAAATTTGACTAGGGCAATATACAAAAATGTATACATGTTATTTTGTCTAAATATATTCATGAGAGGTAAAGTCTGTCTTAAAAGGGACTCTACAACATGAAATTTTAATCATGCCATTTTAATTTATTTCCTTTTAATTTTTCTTTTGAGGAAGCGCCTAAATCAAGTGTCCATTTGTTTAATGGGATATTTAATTAACATATGGAGGGAAGGTCTCTTTTCTAAGAGCACCACATTTAAAATGAATCTTATAGGAGGGGAATATAACACATTTAATCAAATCATTTAAATTTTATAGATTTGTTATCTTGGTTTGAGCTATTCCTCTGTTTATTCCATATTTGAGTAGTTGTTTATTATGGTAGCTATATATCTTGGATACATAAATATATAGAGTATTTTGTGAGATATGAATGATCTAACACATTTATATGGTGAGCAGTGAACAACGATTTGTTTACAGAATTGTCAAGTAATTTATTGGTTTATGTTCTTTCTACTAAGTTTCACAAATCTGTAGAAGGTTGGACCAACGTATAACTTAAGCAAATAATTCTCTGACCTATCATTGTGAGCTACTATGATTCACTAGCAGTTAACAACATACTTAAAAGATATGGAAGCAATATAATTTCTGATACGGATCATTTTCAATAGAATAACAATTTGTTCCTTATTTCTAAGCTTCCATATGATTTCAATAAAATAAATTCAGCATTCGATTTAATTTCTACAATAGAGAAACTCAACACAATTTATTTTTTTTTCTCAATACTATAGAAACAAAAATGAAAGTAAGATTGTGTGCATTGATTAGCTAGAATGTTATGCTCATTGGCTGGTCTCCAAGAGAACAAATAATGAAATATCGGATGAAGAGATGAATTGGTGCCATGCTTCACTCGGCCACCTTATGGCAAGTGCATAATATCCAGCTGCTTTGTTGATTTTTCACTGCATTACTTGTTCTTTTTTGACCCAACATTTTGTTCCCAACTGATATCATAACATTCTCTCTCTTATTCATAATTCTGATTTATTAAACTAGTGAGCAAAGAGATGGGTCTCATACATATTTAATAGTTTAATAACAACAATTCAAGATGACAAATCGCATAAGGAATTACAACCCAACCAACAAAATATAAAACCATCTAATAAAGATAAATTGCAATAATAGGAAGTCAGAACAAAATATTCAAGGCTGAAAAAAATGTTACATTGAATACATGGTCTTCAAAACCCACAACAACTTGAGATCTAAGTGTTGTTCAAGCATGTAGCACGGGTATTCAAGAATACGTTTGCGTATAGTGGAGACATTTATCTTCACGAGAGACAATATACCCTAAAGACACAAGTCTGTGACTTAACCATCTCTCCCATGCCTTGATAGAGGCCTCTACGATATGTAACTAATAATGTCGGTGAATCTAACGAAACTACTAGACATAAAGCTCTATTCTTCTTTTTCTTCAATGCACCTAAATAAATCATAGAGGATGGAAAACAATAAGTAAGAAGAATAATCACATAAATTTAAATAAAACAATTTAGTTGTTTTTAAATATTTGGAAGTCTACAAAGGAGATTGTTAATAATCAAATAAAATCCACAGATTTCAAAATTGAATCTCATCTTTCAACAAGGGAAACTAAATGAAATGCAAACACAAAGAAGGTTCTCAATTAACAAATCTCAAATTTGTATGCAACCAAGACATTAAACAAAAGAAATACCAATCAAAACACTTTGGACATTACCTTGTACACAATGGCTTGCTGCCAAGTTCTTCAACTAATTTGTTTTTCTATTGCCAACACTTTAATCCTTCTTCTCAAGATTGAATTCTCTGTGTCCTTTTGAATGGCTGTGCTCCTATTTTATAACCCAAAATATTATTAAATTTTGTTGTTCGGTCTCACAAAAAATTTGCTTGTAATTAATAATGTAGATGTTTTCTTTTGTGCTTTTGTTTTTGTTGGCTATCTCAGAGCTCTAAGTATAATCATGTTGGTTTATAGACAAGAAGCAATATAACTTTCTTTTAATGTTTTCATCTACTTGTGGATTTTGGGTGTTCTTTCTAGATTTCCTAAACTCTCTCATTAAATTGAGACACTGTTCCTGTGCTTGCTATCATGTGGATTTTCTTCCACTCAATGATAATTTATATTTTCCATTTGGATAGAGCTCTCTTTCATTTCCACTTTGTCTTTTATGGAGCCCCTTTTCTATTTTACCATATTCATATCTTGGTGATCCTAAAATGTGAGCTCTTTTTGTATTTTATTCCTTTATTTTTTATGAACACATGCTCATACAATTAATTTGACCATGCGCTCATACAATTAATCTACATTAAAACACAATGTGCCCACTTGTATTTAATTGAAAGATGCCAAATGTCTAAGAGATCAAAGTGCCATGTAGCCCATTATATGCAAGATGGCTATCTACTGTTGGAGCTCTTATTGCGTCGTGTTGATTCAAATACATCGGTATAATGTTTCTATATTTTCTGTCGCTTGCACAAAAACTAGAATCATCACAATACCTTTATGGTATAACAAGGTGAATCCATTATATGGATAATCAATAGATCAAATTATAATTCACCATGACATGCTCATTTTAATTAATAATTTAAATATCACATCATCATGTGGGAGAGAAATATAAGATCTCATAAAGCAATAAAATGTTCATTCACAATTACAATCTCATAATTACACTCAAAAACATATATGTGTCTACATGTAAAATTCAACATTGTTTGTAACTCAACATCTAGAGTTTCGTAATCAAAAGATAACACAATAAGATAAGATAAATATATTAATGTTTGACAAATGACCACGAAAGTGGGGCAAAGGGACTGTAGAGTACAAAAGTGACAGCAAAGTGGGAAAACCAAATGGTTTCCCATGAAGAACACAAAGTGGAAATAAAAACAATACAATGAATACCAAATAATGAGAACACTTAGAAACAACCAAATATCGAGAACACTCAGAAAGGAATGCAAAGAGCAATTTGTGGCCAACGACCCCAACCAAAATGGGGGGGGTGTGAAGGTATAAAATGAGAGAAGAACTAGGAGGGGCAATGAGAAAGGTCCATCAAGGAGTGGATCCAACTCTCCTAACATTCGAGGCCAACAAAAAAAGATCATAATAGATTAATAGCCAAAGGAGGAAGAGGTGGAGTCCCTAGTTTGTCCCTTGTGCTGCTGTCTGGAGGGAGTGGCTTGTTGTGAAGATTTGGTGGATCTAGTCTGTCTCTCGGAGTTGGGATTGTAATGGTTATGCCGATGAGATCTCGGGGAGTTGTGAATGGTCTCTCGAATCCACATTGATTTGGAGTGTTAAGCTATGCTAATGTCAATCTGGCACTTGATGCCTCTCCCTGAAGGTAGCATCATAAAAAAGGAAGTAATTTGTTGGATAGATTATGGTCTTGTAGGGCTCTGAATTGTGTGATTGCAAACCCTAAGAGCCTCTTGCATGTATAGAGATAGACATCTCTAGTCTTCATATCTAAAGACGGAGAAAGCTTGGGTCTCCCTGAAAAGGCAGTGGAACCTCCCTTTGATCTTGTAGTAGATGGGGCAACGAAAGATAAAGTGCTCTTTCGTTTTGACCTCTTGAAGGTTGCATAATTGACAAATCTTGTTTGTCTGATCCATCTAGTGGTTTGTCTCAATTCGAAGCCTATGAGAACCCACTTTGAATTGTCCAAGGGGAATACGAAGAGCATGCATCCAATGGCAAAAAGTGTATTGGGGCCTGACAATAAGCCCATCCCTCGGTTCTAGGAAGTGCTTTGCATAAAATGCCATCTTTGGGCGTAAACCCTTACAGGGGTTAACCCAAGTGGTATTCTATAAATATCCTCCTTGATGATCCTGTTCATCTCTGGTTTGGTAGGTATAAGGTGGCTCAAAGCATCTAAGGAGTACTGGAAGGGAGGGAGACGGTTTATCCTAATCCCAATAGATCCGAAGAGGTCTAAGACCCCAATGTACCAACAACGTGCACGACCAAGAGGGCCAGAACGGACAATAACCTTTGAAGAACAATAAGCTAAGTACGGGTATTTGTCTTGCCCCTTAGCTGAGTCGGTGAAGCTCTGGATGCGATGCAAGGAGATAAGATCAAACATAGTCTCTAGTCGGAAAGGATAGGCCCCAAACTCCGCAAGGATGATGTGTTGGGGAATAGTCTATTTGCCCTTGATAATGCGGCAGAGGAGAAGTTTTTGGACTCTTTTAGCGGAGGCCCAATTTGACTCAAGCAAAGAGGGTCCCCAAACTATGGAACCATAGAGAACAATGGGCTTGATAAGGGTGTCCATGAGAGACATCTTGGAAGAGATGTCTTGAAAGTGGTGTTGAAAGCATTGTCTCTCAAGGAGGGCTAAAGATTCGTACCCCTTATTGACTCGAGGTTGGAGGGCTTGTCTCATGCTAAAACAGGGTCCAGAGAATTGCACTCCCAAGTAAGTATAGATACTGGTGATCTTGATTTCCTCACCTCTGAAGAAGAAATGGAGGTGTGAGGTCTTCAACTCGTTGAAGACCATAACCTTAGTTTTCCCTAGGTTGACTGTCAATTGTTGGAGATCATAGGATAGAGCTAAGGCATCCAACTGTTGCTACAACCCCTCAGGAGAAGAGGCCATGAGGACCACGTCATTTGCAAACAACAAGATAGATATCAAAACTTGGTGGAGAAGGCAACCATCATCGTCTTGGATATGCTCATGAAGAAAGGTCTCTAACTCATCAATGTATATCCCAAAAAGAGGTGGGGTAGGGGGCAGCCTTGTTTAACCTCGATGGTACAACTGATGAAGTTGGAGAGCCCATGAGTAGTATAGAGATAATTGAGGATTGTCTTGTAAAGGCGCATAATGGCTGTCAGAAGGGTCTTAGATATACCAATGTCTCTGAGCGTTTGGAATAGGGTCTCTTGTGGAATAGAATCAAATGCTTTTCAAAAGCCAACAAAGCAGTAGTAGAATTTCAAAGAGCGATGGCGTGCCTCCTCAACGATGGCTTGGAGGGTAAAGACATGGTCTATGGTCTAATGAGCTGGTCGGAATCCAACCTATCCCCTAGCACTGAGGTGTCTTTGTTCCAACTCTCTTGAAAGCCGCATGTGGGGAACTGTAACATATAGTTTTGAGAATGTGCGGCCCACCATGATCATCCTATAGTTGTTGGTATTTGAGTTGGGGCTCGATTTGTATATTGAATGAATAATGTGATGTGACCAAGATGGTGGAAAACCTGAATGGATCGCGTTCTTGAAGAGATCAACGAAGTATCTACCCAAGACCTCAAATTTGTGCTGGAATTATTCTACTTGAAAGCCCCCCTCATTAGTTGCTCTATAATTGTTCATCACTCTAATAACAACCTCTTTGATGTTCCTGCATGTGAATAAGTGGCAAGAAGGTGGGGAGGTAACTTGAATCCTGGGTTGCCCTAGGATATCATAGAGAGTGCATGTGTGTTAGATCATCAATCCAGGGTTAAGCTCAAGAGGGAGGGGAGATCGGTGGGGGAAGATGGTGTGCTAGAATTGTTTGGGAGAATGGATGAAGGAAGCTTGTAAGGTTTGTCTTCTCTAAGAGATAAAGAAACGTTTCTTGTGGCGGAGGAGACAACAATAGGACGATTTCTGTGTGGGGTAGGGGTGGGCATGGATGAAGGTGTAATGAAGTTGGCGGTGAAGAGTTTTGCAATCTTCATCGTACCACTTGTTCATGGGACATGTATTATTCGAGCTAGTGTTACCATGCTAATGGGAGGGGGAGGTGGCCTTGGTGGAGCTAGGAAAGGATTTAAGGGCAGCTTCCCAAATGGTGGAAGAAAGACGTGTATTTGGTAGCAACACACTCAAGTGGGAAGAGCTAGGACTCGTGTGGGTGAAGTTGGTGGATGTGGGAAAATTATCATCCCTTAGCCTAATTAATAAATTTCCCAATTATCATCCCTTAGCCTACGGGGAAAATTAGGGGAAAGGTCTTCAACATGTTTTATTTTATTATGAAAAATGGGACATTATAAATACCAAGGAGAGGTCGTATGGGGCTCTCGTGGGTTTCCCTGATGAAGAGGAGGTTCGACGACCCAAGAGCATCATACAATAGACCACGTGATGACCCAAAAGAGCCATTGCCATTCCAATAATTGATAGATTTACCTGTACCTTGTTTCCATCCCTGATTGGCTTGTCGTTTAGCAATTCTAGATCTAGGCTCCCATCTTGGGGGAAAGGAGTCCTTGATTATTGCTTTGAGGTTCTTGATGACCGCCCATTTCCCTGCCTATCTTGCTGCAATAACCAGCTCTTTGGAGCATTTAAGCTTTGTAACCTATGATTTGGTGAGATCTTCGTCAAGAACGATCTTCCTAGGAAGAGAGAACAACATTTGTTTGGCTTTAAGAGCTCTAAGCCGGTCAACAAGAGACTTGAATATGATGAAAAGGGTGGAGTTGTACCCTATCTAGGGTCTGTCGAGAGTCATATTAGGAATGCTCAGGTGTCCTTGAAGAAAGCAGTCCCAACATCAATGGGGTCTAAAGAAGAAAGAGGTAGGGCAAGCCCCCTCACCTTGAGGTTAAGCTCCCTGGCATGCTTGGTATGCTCTTTTGATAGCTTAGCCTGGACAATCTCCTTGACTGCCCCAAGGGGGGTATTGTCTCTACGACTAACTACCTATGCCCACGATTGGATGTGTGTTTTTGTTTCTTGTTTAAAAGAGGCCTGCAGTGATCTAATCTCTTGTTTATTTTTAAGGTCAATAATTTATGCATGTAAACCATCGTTAGGGGGAAGAGCTTGTTCGTTGTTGGTATTGATCAATTCTTTCAGAGAAATGTTCTCCGAGTCAACTGTTGCTACCTTGGTTGTGATGTTGGAAAATTTTGTTCGAAGAGCTTGATTTATATTTTCCACTTGTTGAATCCTATCGATTAGATCTTGGATAACGTTGTTCCCCTTGTCTCTTGATTTGCGTTGATACGTTTGAGTTAACGGGGGATGCAAATTGTCCATTTTTGCCATTGACCAAGCTCGACCAAGAACACATAACAAGTCGGAGTGACAACCGCAAAATACAAGCTCAGAATTGGGGGAATGTGAGTGCAAACGGGAAGATTTCTGATTGGAGAGGAGAGGAGAGGAGCAAATTGGAATCGTGAGTGAATGCAAGGATAAGGTTGGACGCAGGAAAAATCACGTTTTGCAAATTATAGTGTTTTTGCACTTTATCCTATCCCCCTTCTGGTTTGACCACGTCTGCACTTTGTTTGCAGTCTTTGCTGTTAGTAATCATGTCCTCAGAACATGAAACTAACTGCAAATACGTTTTATGTTTTCCTTGTTGACCATATTTTTGCCCTTTGATCTTCTTGTTTGCTTTGTCTTTGTCTGCTCACGTCCCCAAATTGTGACTCCTTTCGTTCCCTAATGCGATTGCAACAATGGATCCTTACTTCCTTGAATCTTCACGACTTTTGGAAACGTGAATGATGCCCTGTGCAAAAATGCGAATTGTGCCCTTCCTTTTCTCAGTTGTATTGCTCCAGTCGTGCCTTCGGTTGATGCTCTAGTCATGCCTTCCGTTGATGCTCCAATTGTGCCTTCTGTCGAGGAAAAAAAATAGAAGAAAGAAGAGAGGATTGGGCCAACATAGAGAAGAAAAATACGTAAGTCCATAACATAATCGTAATTACGAGGGTGACTGCCTTAGCTACAAAATAGGGGTCTTAGGGCGGGGCATTATAGAATACACTTGCCATCCACTACAAAATGTTGCATTTTTATTCATAATTTTCAAGCTTACCTTTAGGTTCAATTTTATAGTCTTTATCACTGCTGTCAATGTTGTACTGGTACAATCCAACAGGTATTTTTAAAGTTTAATTTTAAGTAATGATGTTTGAGTTTTTTATTTTATCATGCTGAGCGTAAAGCATTTCTCAATGCACTAATAACAGTAGTTCTTATGCAGCTTTCATTTAGCACTGTCAACCCTTAAACTATTCCTCAAGCCTGTAAAACTGCACAATTATTTTTGTGCTTTTTGGTTGCTGTTAGATTAATTACAAAGCTATAGTGTTTTGGCAATTTTTATTAACTAATAGGTTTTTCCTTCACCAACACAATTGCCAACAATCTTTTACATGAGCCATAGTCTGCACTTTCTGTAGGAATACAGATTATGGTTGTGGTAGGGGAAGCAGCTTGAAGAGACGAGATTTTGCTTATCTATTTCTGATTGCTCTCTTTAATTTAGTTGAAATTCAAGCTTACTAAGCAATTCTAGAAAGTCAAATTGAAGAACTCAAGATAACCTCAATTTTCAACTATTTTGCATATGATTGTTTTGCCTAAGCTAAAATACATTTGTTGACTTCCTAATTTAAGTGTTTGTTGGAGAACACAATACTATTTTTAAGTATCCTTGTGTGAGCTAAGGCAGTCTATTATTTCATGTAACCTCATTGAAGTATTTGGTGTGTAACAGTAATAGATCATGGCAGAATTTTGATATGGCAGATTATAAAATATTAAGCTATTGACCTTAACAGAGTGTCCAATTGTGAACTATAAATTTCAAAATGGAGGGCATTATATCTACCCATAATTCTCTAGTGTTATTAGCTTTCACTTTGGCTTTGAGTTAGTCGAGAGGCAAACTTAAGGTATACTTTGAATATCACTTTCCAAACTGGACATCTTAGAGGATGATAGACTTTGAATATCTTAGATTGGACTAACCTTTAACATATGTCGTTTAATTCATGTTTCATTTCAACATAGGAAATTTTTTATTGCAACTACTCTGCAACATGATTTTAGAAGATAATTTATGTTATAAATGACAGTAAATATTGATATTTTGGAATCGTGAGCCTCTGTCCCCTGTTGCAATGTTCTAAGGCTCCCAAAATTCATCGTTAAGAATGCAAAACTTTTGTTTTATTTTTACTTTCATTACTTGTACAACTAAAAGATCATGTGAGAAATTCTACTGCCTTAATGATTGCCAAGAAGGAGTTTTTTAATGATCTAATGGCCTGCATAATTTTAATTCTACTCATCCTTCATGGGAAGAAGGCCCGAGGGAAGACAATGTGTGAGTTGCCTTTTGCATCTGTTCTGTATAAAACACTATCAAAGTATTATAAAACACCCAAAAACTGAAGCTGAATGAGAATGCTAATATTTTATGGCTCCCGAAATTCATCGTTAATAATGCAAAACTTTTGTTTTATTTTTACTTTCATTATTTGTACAACTAAAAGATCATGTGAGAAATTTTATTGCCTTAATGATTGCGAAGAAGGGTTTTTTTAATGATCTAATGGCCTGCATAATTTTAATTTTACTCATCCTTCATGGGAAGGCGGCCTGAGGGAAGACAATGTGTAAGTTGCCTTTTGCATCTGTTCTGTATAAAACACTATTAAAGCATTATAAAACACCCAAAAACTGAAGGTGAATGAGAATGCTAATATTTTATTTTGATATAATGCTTTGTGCTGGTAGTAGTTCGCAATTCTGTCTTGCTAGTTTTTTGTTCTTGGTTTTATTGTAATTCAGTAATGCTTTAGGTGCTTTTGGGAGATTGAATCTGAAGAACTTACCTAAAACCCTGAAGCTTTTGGCAGTACTACCTTTTTGGTGCTATGCTAAGTGGCAGACATTGATTGATTTCTCCTATCTTCCAGGCTTGAAGTTCTCAATGAAAAAAGATCAGGCATAGTTCAAAGAGTGAAATTAGCAGAAAAAGAGAAAGATGGCTTAGAGGTTAAAATTCTGAACCCTGGTTTTGCTTCTACGAATAGTTATAATACCATTGGATTTACCACAATGAGTACTAACGTAGAAGTGATTGATCAACAGGGTGCTAAGAACGAAGCAGAGGCATTCATGCTGAAGGAAGCAGAACTTTTCAAGTGGCAGGAGAAGGCAACAGAATTGGCTTTAATCGATGCTAATAACCACATTTCTGAGTTACAAGAAAGTGTCACCAAATTGGAAGAAAACCTCAAAGAGGAGAAGTAGGTATCTTGATGGCAATTTTATCCATCTTCATAATTCTACTTGATTTGCTTAACAGTTTGACATTACTAATTGTTTCAGGGAAAAGTTCAAACAAAACTCCAAAGCAATGAAGGAGCTTGAGGCAACCCATAATAAACATTTGAAGAGACAGGATGTGAGTCCTTGATTCTTACTTGATTTTGGTGTGCTCATTTGTTGTTTTTAATGATATGCTGCATGTTTATATTTGCAAGTGAAAAATTAGAAAGCAGGAATTGTGAGTTAATAGCAACAAATAGGTGAAATGCTCAGGGTTTGACTTGTGTTATAGGTTCCTTATTTTCCAGGCTCATTTATTAAGTTGAATCATATGTCATTCAAATTGAAGGATGGAGTTGATGAATATCTAAGTAGGAGATCAATTTGGGAGGCCAACAAATGAGAGCAATGCTGTAGTAAGCAGGGTAAATTTTAAGGAATGGCAATTTTTTTGATTAACTAATTCCAGGTGAATGTTTTTAGATTAAAAACTTGGAAACATATGTATGGTAGGCGAATGCTACGGAAAAACATAAAAATTACTACTAATACATGTATATTTTGGCGAATTCAACAAATTTATGTATATTTTATAGGAAAATTTGGCGAATAGTGTTTCAAAATATGTTTTATTGGTGAATCCATAATTTGGATTTTTTGTGAAAAAACGGACAATTGGCAAGAAATACTTGGACAAGTAAGGCTTAGGTAGAAAGAACCAATGGAATCATCATCTATAACAACAAACAATCAAATGCAGAATTTGAGAGTGCTCATAGAGGAATGCCTTGGGCAAGAGAGCAATGTTATCACATGCTTGTAGCAAGGTTCAAGCCACAAGAAACAACTGCATCATTGTCTATGATTACAAAGTGGGCAATGCAAGATTTGAGACTGATCATAGGGGAACATATAGGTCAAAAGGGCCAGGCTGGACAAACCAAGGAGGATGCTTGGTAATCCCCCTCTTAGCTTCTCCTAACATCTAAGGCTGTTGAACCTTTGGTAGTTGAAAAAAAACTAGCAATATGTGCTTGCTTTTGTAACTGTGTGTAGCCAAGTTGGAGATCCTTGATCCTGAAATGAGGAAAGCACTTTGCCTAGATTAAGGTTGGGGATGTTCTAGTAGTAACACACAAAGAAGAGCACCTTCTCATTGACTTGTCCACATCTAAGTGTGAATAAGGTGTATCCAAAAAATGTTTACTGCCTCCAATGCTTGTAGTTGGTTGAAAGATGGAAGTAAACATTTTGAAAGCTCTAGGGGTCCTCTACGATAATCAAGGTTTGAGGATGGCATCATTTGGAAGAAAAAGGTTGAAGCACTTTTGATTAGGAATTAGAAAAAGCGGCTAAAGAACCACCCGAATTTCTATATTGAATGTATCCCATGGTAGATAGGTTACCTAAAAATAAAGTGCTCCCTAGCCCCTAACTTGGGATCAAGCCATTAGAATCTTAGTCTCTATAGATGTTCCATGTTGTCACATGTTTGTAGCAAGGCTAAAGCCAAAAGAACTAGTGATGTCATTGTCTATCATCTCAGATGGGCCAATGCAAGATTTGAGGATGGTCATTGGGGTATGTTTAGGGTTGAAGGGACTAGTCTTTTAATCCTAGGAGGAAGTTGAGAACTTCCCATGGAGGCTTTGCTAACATCCAACTTTGATGAACCTTTGGTGGTAGGGAAATTGTTAATAAAGTGTGCGTGCCTCCTTGATCTAGGTTTCAGACAATGGGAAACTCCTTGACACCAAAACATGACATGCACTATTTCTAAAATGAGGTTGGGGGCCTAGGAGCACTTTGGTAATGATTTGCCCCCATTTTAGTGTGAGGTGGTTGCATCCATCGGGCACTTACTACCTCCGATGTCTATATTAGGCCATAAGAAGAAAGTAATTGTGTTGAAAGCTCTAGGGGTGTTTTGAAAGGATCTATTGTTGAGAATGACAACATATAGAAGAAAAATGGGCAAGAACCTTTGATCAAGGTATTAGAAGAAAGTGGATAAAGGACCTCCCAAGTCTTTGTACAAACAATACATCTCCTCTAAATCTCATAGTTGATAGGACACTTGGAAATAATGTGTTCCTCTGTCTCTACTACTTAGATGGGGCATAGACCACAAGTCTTGTCACCTTGCACAATATGGTGGTTAGTCTCAACTTGTAAGCCTTGGGAACACATCCTTAGTTGGCGAAGGGAAATCCTCAAGCCATAAGACCAATGACGCTAGAGGTAGTCATGCTGAATGAAGATGCCATCTACAATTAATAAAAAATGCCAAGCATTGAAAGCCAGCTTGGGCTGGAGCAATTGTAGAGTTGATGTCCAAGCATCTTGATTGTACAGTCTTTGATTGCCTTTTTGTTGACCTTTATTTGAGGGATGAAGGCACAAAGGTGCATCTAAAGTGTATGTGAATGGATGAAATTGATTGATAGAGTTGTTGATAGATTGGAGCAAATTGGTCTCAAGATACTTGCAATGTCAGTGCCTAGATGGATTCAAATAGGCAAAGAACAAAGGGCCAAACTTGGGTGCTTCTCTTGACTTGAGGCTGAATCACCCAAGGTGCTAAATCTATGAATATATATAGTAATTTTGAAAATATCAAGGCAAAGTGTTTGGTTGAAAAATAGCCTCGGACATTGCATCTACAAACTATCCTTTTGCAACCAATTATACAATGAACCATGTTGATAGATGAAGGAGCGAGCTAGTCTCAGAGTACCAACAACGTCAGCTTCTATTGGGTCCTAGTGATGTAATCCTCTTTGAAGGACATAGGGTCAACTATGCATGCTTCTCATGCCTTGAAGTTGAATCCCCAATGCTTCCGAGTTTGTGAATGTACGAAGTAAGCCCAAAGATAGTCTCAAGGCACACAGGTTCTTTGGTGGTTGATAAAATGATGTTTCTTATTTTTTACTAAGAGTTTCTCTTGTTGCATTATGGGCAAGTCTAATGTTCCTTTTAGCAGGTTTACAATTAGAGTCTTACACCTTCTCAGTTTTACATTGGCGATGATTGAAAGAGATTTGGTGGGAGTGCTTGTTAATACAATTAGTTAACTTAGTGGTAAATGTGTTGATAAGAACAATGATTGAAGGAGCTTTAAGGGGGGAGTGAACAGCATTTTGTAGGCCTTTTAGAAATGGATGAAGATTCTTTTGTATGAACAATGTCTCTGTGTTTTTTTCAGTTGGTAAAATAAATGTTTCCAAGTGTTATGTTTATGTTTAATGTTAAAAAGACAGGTCTCCGGTCAGAATCAGGTTTGTGATCTGTCCGGATATGAATTTTTTAAATTTGTTTAATAAGTGAAATGAGGAGGTGGCATAATCTATAGTGCTGCTACCATTATCCTGGATGCAAGTAAGTTGGTGGGAATTGGGCCAGTATTTTAAGCCATTACATTTTACAAGCACTTGATTGCTGCTTGTCTTGACTAGCTCCTGGCCAAATATTTTTTTTCGGTGTAGTCTTCAAAACTTCTGGAGAATTCATGTGTTAGGCTTGAGTGTTCATCAAGCCGTAGTGGATCTAAGAGGCACCTCTTTGAAGGGACATCTTGAAAATGTACCCATAAACACTAGTGCTCTAGGATAAAAATTGATTCATGTCCCTTGCAAAGAAGTGTTCAACAGACATTCTTCACAATAGAAGATGGTCCAAAATACTCAACTCCCAAGTAGGTGTAAGCTATTGTGATCTCCAGATGTTCTCCTTTGTAGGAAATTTGAAATTGGAAAGAACATTCTTACAGGCATTTAAGACCATGATCTTAGTGTTACTATGGTTTACAATAACAAGATAAATTTTGCACAAATGAGCAAGTGCATCAAATTGTCTTTGTAACTATCAGCTGAGTGGAGGAAGTCGACAACGATATCAACAAAAAGAAGTATAACATGCAAAAATGATTTAATATACAACAGTCCTCAACATGAGCACCTTGTTAGAGGAATTCCTAAAGCTCATTAATATATATACCAGAAATAATTGACAAGAGAGGGTACATTCTTAACTTAACTGTGACGATACTCTTAAAAAATCCAAAGAAAGCATGGGAAGATTGGTACTGGCCAAAAAATCTCATAGAGCCTCATGATGTCAATAGTTGAAAGAATCAATGTCACCAACCCACATCACACAACGTTTTGAAAAACAGATATATTTGGCGGAGTCAAAGACAATCCTAAATTCTTCTAAGAATTAGAAGACTTTTAAAGTCTACTGACGAGCCTTGTCAACAATAGCTCAAATTACAAAAATGTGGTCAATAGTTTAAGATTCCAACACAAACAAGACTTGTGGCTTCTTTTGCCACAGTAACCCATGGCATGGTATGTAATTCTTGGGTCTTATCTGCCCATCAAGAGGTTTTCTTGATGCCAAGACCTTGATCAGTGTATCCCATTTTCCTCAACAACTTGAAAGAAATTTATTTGGAATTGGGACAATTTTTCAAAACTGCCAGATGTATAAAAGGGGAATAATTGTATTACATCTTGTCACAAGCTACCTTTTTGGTTAGCCAATTCTTGTTGAAGATTCTGCATATCTTGGTTGAATCTTTCCTTTAATCAACACTTTCCTTTAAGGACAAAGTTTCTGAATCGAGAAATTTTCTTTTGCATTTTTATGATCTGCTCTATGAAGAAGCAAAGGTTGTTCTGCAATTGTTTGTTCTCATCCCCTAGGTGTCACTTCAAGCGGTGCCACATCACGTGTTACTTTATCTTGAAACATCTTGATTGTTCACTTGGGGTTGGCATTGTTGGCTGACACATATTACTGCCCTGATTCACCTAACTGATTTTGTATATTTGAGGGCGAGGTGTTATTTGTCAGTTTAAACCTCTTGACTCTGTCCTCTAAAATTTTATTTTTCTGACTGCAACCAACTAAGATGAAATGGGGGGCCGTCCTCCTCACCCACATTATTGAGTGGAAGAGGCACTCCGCTTCCTCTAGCTCCAAGGGGGAAGCTTGTGTTGTTGTGGCAGTGGATTAGGGACTCTATTTTATAATTTGCTTCCCTTTGCCCAACATAACTGGTGGTGTTGTCATTGTTGTTAGAGCGAGTGATGCAGTTTTGCACTTCAGCCAACAGTGCTTGTTACCATGATATGCTTTGTCTAAGTGTTGCTTGCTCTTGTGGATGGTGCACCACTTGCCCATATGTTTGTGTGGATTCTTATCACAGAAAATTTTCTTTGAAGGAGGCTTTGGCTGACGGTATTGGCATTGGGGGTTATTGTTTTGCTGCACATTGTCAGGCCTGATGCCATTATTGCTGGGAGCAATTTCTTTCTTGAAATTACTTTTAAACTTCATTTTGATCTTGAGTGCATATCGATATGCTTTTCCTAGTGTCTTGACCTTTTAAGGGCTCTATTTTGTCTTGGATGGAGAGAAGTAAACTGATGTATTATTTGAGGATTTGGCGACTTTCATCATTACATATAGCAACTCTTTCTAATAAGGCATTGAATATCCTGGTATGATCTTGCATTGTTAGTTTTCAATCCTTGTGCAATTATTGCAATTTTACATATTGATCATCATACTTTTAAACATGGAAGTACTTTTCGATGGCCTCTACAAAGTTTGCCCAAGTTTTGACCAGAACATCCTTCTTATGAAGTGTTAATTCTTTCTCGTCTTCATCCTCTGATGTTTTTGAAGACATTGTTTCCCACCTTTTTTTGACATGGAAGCAGCTTGTAAAAGTGCAAATGTTGCCTTTCCAACATTAGAGAATTTATTGACAGTGCAATGACTTCATTGATTCTGGCTTGAAAAGCATGGAAAGCCAACAAATTGTTGAAACTTGACATCTAGAAAATGACATTTCAAAGCAAGTATATAATTTTAGAATGAATATTTTTTGCACGAAGACATTTGCAAAAGATTTTCTGGATAACCTGCTTAAAAGTCTTAATCCAGAAGAGCTTTTGCAAAACTCTATAATTTATTATATTTGTAAGGTGGAGTATGCTATAGAATGGATTGGCATGTACTCCATCAATTTCCAATATTGTTGTTGCTCATTCTCCTTTACAAAATCAAGTTTTGTTTGTCCATGTATTGTAATTAATTTTGACAATGTCATCCTATGCATTGGATAGATTCTGCCACAACACAAAATCTCTTGCGAAAAAAGTAGGTAAACATATTGGTAGTTTATACAAATGTGAAAGGGTCATTGGAAGCATTAAGATATCGTAAACTTTGGAGGTTCGTTAATTCTTACAGGTTTCTGGAAACAGAAGAAAGAGTTAAAGTATACATGGAAGGACTAAGAAGGAAATATTTTAAATTCTTATTCGTTTCCATTGATTTTACATCATGCTATTGTGTGAAGTTCTGTACCCTACCTACTTGCTGAATATCTATAAATTTTATTTCCATTAATTTTTTTAGATTTATATGTAGAATTCAACTTCCCAAAATTGCTTGAATGTGTATTTTGATTTTCTTTGCCATTTGGAGGTTTGAAGGGTAGATTAGGTATGAGTTGGATTTGGTACATTTTTCTCCGAGATAGCTCAGAAATATCGGGTACATTTCACCTTCTCAATACCCTTTATGAATTTCTATTCTCCTTTTTGTGCAAAAGGCATACTTTCGACCTCTGGTAGATATAATTAAAATCTATTCCTATTGTTGCAGCAGAGTCATGTTTTGCCATCTTGGGCTAGATTGTTCTTTGGTTGCTGAAGTTTGTGTATAAGCACAATGCATGAATCTAGTGTGTATTTCTATATCTTTCTTTTGATCATTTGTTTGCTAACGGAATATCAGGAACTTGAGACTAAATTGAAAGCATGCAAAGATGAGTTTAAGGAATTTGAGAGGCAGGATGTCAAATATCGAGAAGATTTGAAGCACATAAAGCAAAAACTGAAGAAATTAGAGGAAAAAATTGCGAAGGTACATTTTCATTTATTTTCTTTTTCTGTTACAGGAAAGCTCTGCATTCTGACTAACTTGATTGTTTTATGGTATATAAAGGATTCTGCAAAGATCGAAGATATTGAAAAGGAGTCAGAAGAATCAGCCCTACTAATACCAAAGCTTGAAGAAGAGATCGTGAGGTTATCAGAAACACTTACTGAAGAGGATAAACTATTGGAGAAGATCAAGGAAAGCTCAAAAGGTGTACTCTCCTATTTTTTCCATTCTAGATTATTTAGCATTTCACAAAGACAAGTGCATCCCAAGTTTTATTTATGACGATTACTTTGCTTGTGAATCCCAAGTCTTATTCCCGAATCTGAAGTTCTCTGACAAGTGATTTCATGTTGATATTTTTATGATCATTGGTAGTTGTTTGAGTTATTCATGTTTTCATTTTGATGGGTAAGTTCAAGGATAGAGTAGTTTTAGTTGGAGGAATGGTCATTGCATTTTACCTGTACTCAATATCAACCAACAAATAGATGATGTCTATTTGTAGATTTTTCATGAAGTACATCTAAACATGAAAATTAGAAAACATGCTTCAAGTTTGACCTGTACAGATTGATCTGTGTAGAAGGCATGGAGTTCATCTGAAAAGAATTTTATTGTTTTGTATATAAACAATCTCTATGTGCACTTCCTAAGCACTGTTTGCATTCCAATAATAAAAGATTTTTTTTAGATAGAAGGTTAGCTTCTTAATTGAATTTCTAATTTTATATGTATAAAAGCCATTTTCTTGTTTTGTAGTCCTGCACCTTTTTATAAAGTAGTTATCCAACATGTATTACTATTCATGGCATTGCTTACAGTGGTTGGAAAAAATGTACTTGTCACTGATATGTGGAATTTTATTGATCTCTTCTGTAGAGGAAACGGAAAAGTATCGCACTGAACTTGCTAATGTTCGTGCGGATTTGGAACCATGGGAAAAACAGCAAATTGAATGTAAAGGAAAACTTGATGTGGCTAGGTCGGAAAGCAAGCTTTTGAAAGAGAAGGTAAGATTCTGAATGATTTAGAACAACACTTCTCTGTACAAGAGTTTCCAAAATATCACAGGTAAATGAATATGATGCTTCTTGATACGGAACTAGTCTACTTAGCATCTGAATTTAAGCATTAGAACATTTTTTGGAACACCTTCAGTTTAGTGCTTAATTTCTTTTGATTCTTGAGTGCAATAAATGATTCATTTACAGCTAAAACATATATTTTAAATTCTATAGAATTATTTTATGCGATTTGTGTCATCCAATCTACGTTGTGATACTATGATGTGTCTTATTTGATCTTGCTGCGCTTTCAGCATGAGGCTGGACGAAAAGCCTATGACGAAGCAAAAAGTCAGATGACTGATATTAAAATGAAAATGAAGGACAAAGAGGTTGACCTTCAGAACATGCAAGGTGCCATGGAGAAAAATAAACTTGTAGCAGCTGAAGCTCGGAATGAAGAACAGGTAGGTGTTTTGTAGTGATTATTTATGGCAGTGCTAATTTTTGATGAAATATCAATCTGTATGTCTATTTCCTAAAAGCAAATGCTTCCTACTGTATTGAGTTCTCCAGACTTGTGTGAAAGAGGAAGAGTCAATTGCATCCCATGAACAAGCAGCAAGGCAGAAGGTTTCAGAGCTTCGGTCAATTTTAGAATCAGAGAAGAGCCAGGGATCTGTGTTAAGGGCTGTACTGCAGGCAAAGGAATCAAACAAAATACAGGGAATATATGGGCGGTTAGGAGACCTTGGTGCAATTGATGGTGAATCTCTTACCTATGTTTTAATGACATTGTATATAAAGAAGATATTAAATAAATACAGCCATTTAAGCTTTGAGTGTCCAATATTACTCTGAGATAAAGCCATTTCAGGGTCTCTTAATAGCATTTTGTGTGTTATAAAGCCGTGGAATCATTTGTTTTTAATGTGTTTAGATTTATATTAGGTTGTAGCTTTCCAAATTGAACAAGTAAATTGTTGTAGTCTAGGACGTTATCTCATAGGGATGGATCTTTTGAAGGCTTTACAGAACAATGGGTTTTATTGCTTATATGACTTGGTCAAAGAAAAATGATAATGCTTGTTTTTTCTTTCCACTGATAGCAGTTTCTAAAAGTTTTCCCATGTTGTGAATGTTGTCAATCGTGATTTTTTTAACAGTATTTTGTATTTCTATGTTCCGACACTCTAGCATCCAGTCAACTCATTTTGTGTATCTGGTAACTTAGCTTTAACTCCAATTTTTTGAGTTTTTACATCCTTGTTGACTTTTGAGGGGTCCCTTTCATTAAATCTATACCAGTAAAGTTCCTGTCCTTTCAAACCAATTATCTGGATCAGATAGTTTTAACTTTCAAACTTTCAGCATACATCTTATTTTTCACTGTGCAAGGTATTTCACATCGAAATAAAAAATAAAAAATGTGTGATTGTAAGGGACTGAGGGTTAGAGAAGTAATATTTGACATTGCATTTCCTGAGTGATTATGACTTTTAAATACCTAACAAAAGACAGCATATCTAAGTGGTCAGATATCCTGTGGGTAGATCAGAATTTACCATAAATGTAGAGGGTACTTTATGCAAATATGGATGTATGGATACACATAAATACACATAAATGCATACATTTGTGTGTTTTGGTGTGTCCTTGTACGGCAATGTATCTGGACTTTGAAAATGACATAACCATGCCATTACTCATGCACTCTGTTGACTATGGCCTATTGTCTATGGTCAGTGGCTATTCTTACCAAATTTAATGCCTCGGAGTGTCTATGTCTAGACTTCTGTACAACCATGTAACTTTAGGGAGCACCATATTGCCTTTTTCAATATTTGGTTTAGTACGCATCAACCAGAGCTGAAAGCATGCTTACTTGGGCCTGTAGGAGGTGCACGATACTCCTTTCCACTTATGGAATAATTTGTCTGACATACAGCTTTTTGCTTAAATGCAAATGCTTCTGCCAAGTTAGATGTTATTTACAGGAAGTAAGCTAAACAACAAGATGTCTCTCCTATCTTTTGTTACAATTTGGTATTCCATATATTCATATTTTGCTTGCTATATGTTTCTAAACATAAATTGGTACAGGTTAAATATGTCAATGGGATTTCTCAAGAACTTATCCAATTATTTTATTTGTTTTTTTTCAATTGATTGGTGAAACTGACATAGCTGTTTGAGAAGATGTGTATCTAGATAGAAATCTTGAGTGTCAAGCAAGCAATTTAAACCACACCAGCAATAGCAAAAATAAAAACAGAAGAACTATGTAGATCACGAAGGCCGGGGAGAAAGAGTCATGGTGTTGATATTGACATCAATTAGAGTCCAGTTTTGAATTTTGACTTAGATATGCTATGCACCCAGTCAGGACAGCTAGAAGTTTCCCAAGAAAGACCTTTTGAAGGTTTATTGAATTGAGTTAGATATGCTATGCACCCAGTCAGGACAGCTAGAAGTTTCACGAAGGATACAGAACTCAGTTTAAACACTTGGAAAAGATGCATAAAGTCTCTTAGACCAGTTTGCTGTCCACAAAGGAGGAAAACAATAGAACTCAGTTCTAGACTGCCAAAAAGAAAACAAATGGAGTCAAAACCATCAATAATCTCAAATAGATTCAGGTAAAGAGAAAAATCAGGAGCTGCAAACCCTTTGTTTAGATTGGGAATTTTGCTGAAAAACAAATATTACTTATAATGATTAGACCAGATGTGAATATTTTCAAGGAACAGTGCACGATTCTACAATTAAATGGTATGATCAACTGAAATCTGATGAGAAGGATATGTGTGCAAAAGTAAACACAGCATTTAATAAATATATTAAAAAGTTGCATTTGGATGCCCAAATATTGAACGAGTAAAAAAGTTTGAGGCAAGGCAAGGATGAGCCAAAAAAGAAAGATTTAAGCAGGAGGTTGTTAAATCCGATACAAATGTTCAAAAACCCCATAGGAGAAGATTTAAAAATAGTGGCACTTTGTAATGGCATTGTGGAAAGTATTTGAAGAAAGTTAAGAGGAGTATACCAACTTCAGAATACCATGATACATACCAGAAAATGTTAGATGTAGAACAACAACAGTACTTCCAAAAACAAAATGTAGAAGAAGAAGATGAGTCAAAGTTAGAGGGGATTACTCAAGCAACTGAGTACAAAATATAGTAAAAAAACACATAATGGATTGGCATATGGTTTATAAAGTGTTGCATAGAATGACAAAATGAACGCGAATGCTCAATTATGTGTTGTGATATGTAATGTCAAAACATGACATAACAAAATGTCCATTCAACACACAAAACAAAACTACAGAGGATAAACTTTGCATGATGCATAGATTTAAATCTCGCCATAAATCGCCGATTTATTACAATCAACACAGGGAACAATATATCTTCTGAGAAATTGCAAGCCAATTTTCAACGATGATTACTCGGTGAAAATTGTGACTATTGTTGTGGCTTGCCCAACGAAGGATAAAAGCGTAGGTTGAAAAAAAAAAGTTATTTTATCATTTTCTCTGTGGGTTTTCTTTGCGTTTTTGTTGGCTCCAAGAACAGGAGGAAATAACAGTGGAATTACATTGTGAATAACGTATTTGACAATAATATAAAATTGTATTATTTCGGGATGGATTTACAAAGAACATGAAAGGCTTTATAGGCTTTTCACGGGAAGTTGGTTACACAACCAACCAACGGGTAAAACAACCCGAACACAACACACAACTAACTAATTAATTGGATCATAAACCCAACAAACTCCCCCTTGATCCAAAGGGTATAGAAAAGATTTGGAGCAATGACTTTGAAGTCATCAAAGAATCTCTATCGCAACTGCAATTGGTGCATTGTGCCTCCTAGTATTGATAAAAATCGATGCTGCTCCATATAGAAGCCCGTCTTGCGAGTTGTGACATAAAAGGCTGATGAACATGATCAAGGCCTGTTCATCCCCTATGATCATTGTACTGTACTGTAGTAAAATCTGATCAAAACCTGTCCAACTACATCGATCCACATAAGGCCCCACACAGGAACCTGTCCAAATGACAAACCCATATTCTATATGGCACATCTTCATGATGCCCAACAAACGCTGACAAACTTTGCTCAACATTGTTGATGCTAGTAACAACCCCTATGAACTCGTACTGTCATCGACAATTGATCGAAGTCCAACCAATGCCTAAATCTTCTTCCCTATCAAGCGAGAGGTGAGAAGCCGTGCATCGAGAGAAACAAAAACAACTCTCTCTGCTCCATATCATGAATATCAGATATAGAAAGCCAAAAATGAAACTAAAAACAAGAACACAAGCCAAAATTTGCCATTCAAGCATTAAACCAAAATTTCGAGCAAATAGCTAACTGGAGAGGGTAATTTTTCTCCAGCCTTCAAGGGATCTTCCAACCTCTAGTTGTCACTTAGATGGTGTCAATCAAAAGGATCTTGGGACATGTTGGTATTGTCTTCGAGAGCACAAACATGATATGACATTATAAAGAAATTCATTTTAAGGTGTTGGTTTTGATTGAAAATGCACCTTTATACATTAGTTTAATAGATTTATCGTAAAATCACAAAATAAACTATTCCGTTGTGTTCAAAATGTTTGAAAACCTATGAATTCCTTGGTCACATGACCACCTTTGCACAAAAAGAGTGATGGCAAAAAATTGTCTAAAAAAATTGAAAATACACCTTTATATTGTCGAGTACAAAATAGAATATTCTAGAAAATATTCTCTTTAAGTTGAAAAGCAAGTTGACTCGAAAAAAAAGATTTTGCACTCTTGATCACCTCTTGTGCAAGTGACCAATAAAACTCTTATATCCAACTCACCTTTAACCAGTTTAAATATGCGAAGAGAAAATATTTTAAACATTCCTACATGTTTTTGATGTGAAAAAATAAAGCTTAAATGATTCATAGCATGCAAAAAAAAAAATCATTGGATTTACTTGCATGTAAAAAGCAATTGCGTTGGCTTCCTTGGTGGAGCTCACAGGACAAATGAAAGCTTTTTGAATCTTTATAATGTCTGCAATTTGTGGAGTGCTATGTGAAATGTCGTATGGATTTGCATGGAGGCCCCAGACAAATTTGAAGTTTCTGTAACTTCAGAGATTGAAACGTATTTGTTTTGACTTCAGTTTTCAATGCAATTTTGAGACTGATTCAAACTCGTGGAAGCGTTGGACAGGTTCAATTTTTTGTATGACCTCTATGTGGATGTTTCCCTTTCTCAGATTAACTTCTGCTCTAAGGCTCTTGTGCACCTCAAGCAGATGTTGAGCTTTCAGATTATACTCAAGCGACATCAATACACTAATCGGACTGTACTTTGCAGTAAAAGACAATGCATAGGTAAAAAATAATTTGTTTTGATTGAAAAGATTTTATTTGCTCATCAGATCTTCGTACTCCGGAAATGAAATCAAAATAACCAAGTTTGCAAATAACTAACATGCGGTACAAGTTACCTTAGTGGTATTGTTTAAGAGATCATAAAACTCCACCTATACGGCGGTGCTAGGCTTTCCAATTTGCTCAGAACATCTTTAAAATTTTGCGTTTCACTGTTTCTTAGAAAAAATAAAAAAAATAAAAAATTCCTCAATCCACCTGCCAATCTCTATCTTCTTCAATCCTCTTTCTAGGCTCTAATACCACTGTTGGCTCCAGGGATGGGAGGAAATAACAACGGGATTACATTGTAAATAATGTATTTGACAATAATATAAAATTGTATTATTTTGAGATGGATTTACAAAGAACATGAAAAGCTTTATAGGATTTTCATGGGAAGTTGGTTACACAACCAACCAATGGGTAAAACAACCCAAACACAACAAACAACTAACTAATTAATTGGATCATAAACCCAACAATTTTTAATTAGCTAGCTATTAGGGCACAATATAGAGCACCGTAGGATTTATTTTGAGACTTAAATCTATACCAGGCCCAACTTAACATAGATCAGATGATTTGATCAGCAGTGAAACATTAGCTAGCCTTGAGTATCATTGAAGTCTAATATAGTCATG
The DNA here is from genome assembly GCA_037957365.1 of Torreya grandis. NCBI lineage: Eukaryota > Viridiplantae > Streptophyta > Pinopsida > Cupressales > Taxaceae > Torreya > Torreya grandis. The sequence goes on from JARHVA010000011.1 coordinate 7,266,912, forward strand.
CAGTGACTAGTCATTGACAATTTTACAGTCACTACAAGCCCTCAACTTCAAGGAATATTGAAATCTGATTACTGATATACTTAAAAATTGATATTACATTTTACTGTTTACATATGAGTGAATGAATGAAGTCATATTCAAGTGCAATTTTCAAGCATATTACATACTGGCCAGTGTCAACTGATACATATTACAAATAGAGACTATAGTGATTAACATTGAACTTTGAAGTATATACTTTGTTTTCAAGCCTCGAGGAAAACAATAACATAGTCACACAATATTACAACTTACAACATACATTGGCAACCACATGTATTCATTTTATTTTCCATTATCTTTCTAGTATGAATCATGATCATTTATATCTATTTCATCTTCCACTTCTTCCTTTGATTAGTAGTTAGAGTTAAATTCTAAAACGTTTTTTTTTGGTTTTTTTTTTTTTTGGTTTTATAGGGTTTAAGCATTGTTGTTATATATGCAATTGTTGTGGGATGAAGATGAGTGGAGGTGTGTTTATCGTTTGATCATATCACACATCAACGTTCAATTTAGCTGTTTGTTGTAACCCTAAGTCCAATGACTTTTATTAAAAGCATTGTGAAGCCACAACAAAAGGGAACTGTTATATATGCCATTGATCTACTATTCAAGGTGAAAAATCCTATTGTAATGTACCTTTTTTGGGCCAAAAGACCAAATAAGGGTTTTTTTAAAAATTCACAATATTTAAATAATTTTTGAATCGTGAAAATTGAAAAATCAGCAAACACTAGCTGAAATAAAAGCTCCAAATACATAAGAGCTCCAAATCACTACCAAACCGTAGGCGGCAAGGTGCAAGAAATAAATAGATAATTTTCAGCAATCACTTTGATCAATAACCACTTGAATATGAGCAAATATGATCAACTGAAAATAGAAAAATTGTACTTTTTCACCTTTTGAATGTAGGTGAATTTTTGAATTAAACTTGCTAGAAATTATCTGATTTTATTCAAGAAAACAATTGTTCACTCATCAAAATCCCACTAAAACCCTTGCAAATATCATAGATAAATTACCAAAAATATCCAAACAATTTCAGCACCTTTCTAGGGCCTCAAAGTGGCCAGACAACCTCCCAAACAAAGTAGCCCTAGGTCAAAAGGTTGCAATAAAATCAAAATTAATTGTTTTGCACCAATTAGGGTTTTTGGCACCCTCAATGACTTTCCACACATGCCAAACCAAGTCACCACACTTACGAAAAATCATGCAATATTTATTAGCTTCAAATTAGTGATTTATGAAGTCAAATCCACCATAAAATCTGTCAAATAAAATAAATAAATAATTCAAAAATTATTATTTACTTTTCCACTCAATTTACTTTTGGAAACCTTGCCACAACTCATAGAAATCCAACGCCACACTTCAACAATTCAATTTTAGCAATTTAAACTGAGCAATTGGACATCAAATTGCCTTCAAAACACTCTCCAAGACTTCTCAAAGCAAGTTGCCCCTCTCCTAGGGCAAGCACCAAATAAACTTTTGCAAGGTGGTGTTAAAGGCATCTTTTTGTTGACAAATCAGCTCTAAACTTGTGGTATTATTGGGCACACATCCCAATCATTTTTCAAGCATGAAAATTCACAATATTAAATTCAACATATTTTCAAATGAGGTCTCCACTTTGTATTTGTACCCTCTAAAAGGGGGCAAACCATTTTGAAAGGGTAAAATATCTCATGACTCTCATTGTCGACTTTTTAGGATATATTTTCTTTTTTTTTTGCTCAACTCCCAACCCAACATTCTTCTTTTTCAAATATAATATTAAATTAATTATCTGAATAACAAATATTAATTAAAATTACTTTTAGACAATAATCTAATAATTATTTATCTTTTAAATATCATAGTGGTAAAAACCATTTTAAAAAAAAATATTTTATAATCAACTAGAATTGTTTTATATGAATAAATGATAAAAATCACTATTCGGGCAATCATAATTAATTAATAAAATAAAACTCCAAAAATAAAATCTTAGTCTATAGGGAAAGTAGATTAAAGGTCTTCAATACCTGTTCATAAGTGATTTGAAAATGGGAACATTACAAAAATATGGTTGAAGAGAGCAAAAAATATTACCAAGTTCATATACAATCACATTTGGGTGCTAAACTTGATGAGAGGACACCAATGAAAAGGAGCTTGTGCGATGGGGAGTCACAATTGGTCACGAACTGAATCACATTGCAGAGCATTGTGGCTTCACTAACATCCCTTGAATAAATGTTTGTGAGTCACTAGTGGTTGGAGTCTTCTTATGTTAAGAAGGTTGAAGGGGAAAGGATTGTGAAGACCATTTTTGATGATGTGTTTGGGAAGTGCGTTGACAAAATCATTAAAATAATCTCCAATTTAACTATTTTTTATTTATCATTTATTTGTTATAATTTTTTTTTATTTTGAATTTTTGATTTTAAATTTGTGTATTATTTTGTTTAGGTGTTAGAGCATATGGTTCGAGTTCTACATTTGATGGATGGGGAGAGAAACCCAATGGGTTATTTGTATGAGGCCATGGGCGTGGCCAAGGAGCCATAGCCAAATATTATAGGCAAAATCAAATAAAATATGAATTTATTTGGTGCATAATTGATCAAATATGGAACAAGGCACTCCATTGACATATTCATACAACAACCTACTACTTGAATCATAAGTTTTTTTATTTCAATTTATTTAGGCCGATGAAGAGATTATGGATGGTCTTAATATATGCATGGATAGGATGATCATTGATGATGATATTAGAGATGTAGTTATTGCGGAGCTGTAGATTTACAAGAATGCAATGTGGAGACTTTTTTTTTACTTCTATGAATCAAAAGAAAAAACCCCTCTTAGCCAGGTGAAAACAAATTGAGTCATTTGCTTTTAATTTCTAGTTTCGCTACTCGTAGTCTATAGATACTACTAGTAGACCTTTTTTATTTTTTCAAGCTTAGTTGACTTAAAAAAATTATAAATTTCATATTTGTAAGATGTGTGGTGGGAAGGTTATGGTGCAAAAACATCAAATTTTCAAAGGCTAGCCATTCATAATTTGTGTCTATTGTGTAGCTCTTCTGAGTGTGAACGTAATTAGAGCATGTTTGAAGTTGTTTACATAGAAACACAATAGGTTGACAACACAATGCCTTATTGACCTTGTCTTTGTGCGATACAATATTTTTTTTTGCACAAGACAAATGGAAGAGCTAAATAAGTATGATGCAATTGACTTGGATGAGATCAATTTATATGTCAATTGGATTGTTGATGATGTAGAACCCATGTCTACCACGGAGGAGATTGTATATTTAGATAGGGAGGTAGAAGAAGCAATAGTATATGTGGCAACAAAGACATCAAGAGGGGTTGGTGAGGATCCAAATGATATCTTTGTTGATGATGTTGGCATTGCAGAGGAGGAATCTTTACCTACCACTTCCATGAGGCAGCCACAACAGACTTATTTTAGGCGCTAGAGATGAAATGTAATATGTATATTTGATATTGTATGAGTCTACAAGCATTGTAGTTTATAACTTTGTACTTTGTACTTTTTTTGGTTAAAACTTAAGAGACAATATACGTATGGCATTCTTGACATTCATTTCTCATGTCATTTAACAATTTTTTACATGTTATTTGAGTTCAATTTATGAATTTATATGTTTTTTAAAGTAAAGATAAAGTTGTCGAGTAATTGTTGATAAACTCGAGTCTCAAGTTTGAGTCCAAATTATAGGTTGTCGAGCATGAGTTTTTGAACAATTATATGTCACAACATTCATTTCAACTGGAGGATATTGAAACCAAAGAAATCAAAGATTAGTTGAGATGATAGATGTGGTACGGTTCCAAGGAAACCAACGGTTACAATGTAGAGAATGTAATGAATGGGCACTTTGTAAAATAATGGCCTAGTGACCCAGCTAGGGTTTTTAAGTTATGTATGGATAGTGGTTTGAGTGATCACATCGATGATGATTATCCCAAGATGAAATCAGCTAATATGGTGGAAATTGAGGGAAATGAGCAAGATAAACATTTATTGGCGGTAACAAGGGCAGCCAAACAATAGTTAGATATATTAGCAGAATCCTCGTAGATGAAGCATGCAATTTAGGTTGTTCAAGTTACTAACAATCATTCTAATGATTTGAGGTGGTTCCAAGAGGCTACACCTCCACACGAAATACATGAAACAAGATTGGGTTGACCAAGGACACATAAGAAATACCTATTGTAAAAAAGGAAATAAATCCATTAAGGTAGTTGGTGTCCTTGACATATTGAACAATGGTAATAGTTTTGATTAAACTACTCATAGATTGTGTAAATGTGATATCACAAACAAGTGGCCCCAAACATAGCCATTGAAATTGGGAATATGGTTCTTTCAAACGCTTTGATAGACAAAGTATGTGGAGTAAAATAGCTTTGGGGAAAATATAGAGTAAATTGGGAAAGCCAACATTGTTTCCAACATACTTACAATTGAAAATGGTAAAACAAGAGAGAATAACTCTAAGACATATTTTATTGGATCAATATATTGTATAGGCAGAAAGAAGCTAAACGTCACATTTGTAATTATAAACATGGAGTCTATTCCAACATTGTTGTTCATGGCTTGGCAGTCCATGGTTGGAATAGGCAAAAGCAATTTGTGATTGTGAACATACAACAATTGTAGTAAATCTAGTAGAGTTTGATTAACAACAAATACATAAAAGGACAAATTAAATGGAGAAGAGCAATCTTGTTCAAGGAGCGGTTTCGACTTAGACGTTGAGTAGGCTTATAGACTGAGGATTGCTACATTGACAAATGGGGGGAATATGAGAAGTTGAGTCCTCAATGCCTTGGTGAAACTAAAAAGTGTCAGTGAACATGATCAAAACACAAAATAATGAGTCAACTATTCTATATGATTTATATAGTAGGTGAATGATCCAAATGATTGTTTAGAGCCAAATTCTAAACTTTTTGGAAATTTTTTTTTCTTAGTTTTTGATACATTTTCTTATTTTGCATTTTTGGACCCTTTCGGTGCGGAAGTTGGACCCTAAACTTTGGTCAATGCCCTACATGGTTGTTCGAACTCGTGCTTGTAGGGCACCAAAAGTAGCTCACTTGGCAAGCTTTCCAATGCATCTTCCGGTTTCAAAACCAGGTCAACGAGCTAGTAGATATGACCCCAACAAGGAGCACTAATAATAATAAATATCATCATACAAAATTTGGTTGTTTGTCCATGTGGAGTAGCCTTATGGTTCCCATTTGAAACCCTTCATTTACTATTTTTAATGACAAATCTCAAGGCATATATATCTCTTATAGAGTTTTCCCATTTTTGTATACACTCTCAATTGCAATAAAATACTATTGTTTTTGCAATTATAGTTCTATCAATTTTGGTTCTATTGCTATAACATATTAAACTCCACAGTTAGTGCATTGTCCATTGAATTGCATACTTAAATCAAATCGTTGGTATCAAAGAAATTTGTTCCACTCTTGCATGTCTCATCATGCAACGTCAAAATCCAAGAAGCATCGTCTTGATGCTTGAGATCCTTCGAGTATCTTCCTTGTCGCTTCAAACAGCCTTAGACAGTGCAAAAGGAAATGGAAGATCCTTTTAAAGAATTAGTTGATGAAGCCCTTGAAAAGTAGAGGGAGATGATGGCACAGTTCACCAATGTTCTCTCATGGGTCTTCATAGAGGTTGGGCCCACACCACCCACACCTCCATAAAGTAAGGCCTATGGGGGTCCGATACCCTTCTAGCATAAGTAAGATTTGACATTCCTTGATTTGAAGGAAAATTTGATGTTGATGAACAGGATAAATGGCTTGACCAACTAGATTTGAATTTCTTTGATAATGAAAAGGTAACATTCACACTCTTGAAAGCTTCTTTGCATGTCAAAAAATTGTAGGAATCATATCGTCTTCAAGATGAAGATCAAGAATTGATGCCCTCTTTCATGGATTAATTACCTTGTAAACCAACTCAGGGGAGCTAAATTTTTCTCAAAGATTGATCTTAAGTTACGGTATCACGAAGTCCCCAAAATCTAGTAGATATTTGGAAGACTCTCTTCAAGTCCAAGGAGGGCTTGTTCGAGTGGTTGGTCATGCCATTTGGTTTGACAAATGCACCAACGACATTCATGAGGATAATGAATGATGTCTTGTAGTCATTCATAGATTATTTGATGGTTGTCTACTTGGATGACATTCTTGTCTTTTGTAAGACATGGTAAGAGCACGTGCAACATGTTCAAAGAGTGCTTCAAACCTTGTGTCAGCATAAGCTCTACGCCAACATAGAGAAGTGTTCCTTTGGCATGGAAAGCATTCGATACTAGGGCTACATCGTCAACACGGATGGTGTGTGCATGGACCTAGAGAAGTTATAGGCCATTGGGGATTGGCCACCCAAAAAGATTCTCATAGATCTCCACATTTTCTTGGGACTAGCCAATTTCTATCGAAGGTTTGTTTGTGGGTTCTCTCATATTGCAAGGCCTCTGAACCAGGTAGCAAAAGGAGTGATAGTGAATTGGATAGATGCAAAATAGAAGGTGTTTGCACAAATGAGACATAGACTCTACATAACACCAGTCATTGTATAGCTAGATCTACAACAGTCACTTGCGATCAAAATAGACACCTCAAAGTATTCGCTAGGGGCGATTCTCACCCAACATGGGCCCACAATTGCATGCTACAATGACACATTTTCTTACACAATGCCAAGGTATTCAACATATGAAAAGGAGTTGTATCCCATTTTGCTAGTGTGCAAACAACACAAACACTATATTCTTGGAAAAGAAACATCATGCACACAAATTTGAGCCCTTGCAATTCATGTAGACCCAAGGCAAGTTGCAAAATGATCGTCATCAGAGATGATCCACCTATCTTCAATAATTCCACCTCAACATTTGATGTAAGAAGGGAAGTGCCAATGAAGTTATTGATTGTTTGAGTTGACCTCCAATTGCAACATTGACAACAATTCTTGACTCTTGCGGGCATGATACATCCTAATGGCCTCAGTTGTATGAACAATATTCTAACTTTTTTGACATATACCAAAAATTGAAAGTTGGCAGACATGTTTTAGACTACCATCTATAGAAGGGGGATTTGTGCCACCTGGATACACCCTTGTGTTCCTCCAAGGAAGCATTGAAAAATGATTTGGGAGGCTCATTGCAATGGAGTGGCATGTCACTTTGGGGTGGAGAAAATAGTGGTAGTTTTGCAAAAGTATCTCTATTGGCCAAAGCTTTGCATGATATCACCACATACATCAAGTCTTGCACAACTTGTGCAATTGCGAAGTTGGCCAATTGAAAGCAGGGCCTTTACACTCCTACAAATTCTAAGAAAACCTTGGGAGTCTATGTCAATGGATTTCATGTTAGGTCTCCCTATAATAAGGCATGGTCATGATTGTGTTTTTGTGGTGGTCAACAGGTTCTCAAAGATGGCAATTCTAGCACCTTGCAAAAAGGGGATCTCAACAAAGGAGATAGCAAAACTCTTCTTTGAGCATGTGTGGGTTCATTTTGGCTTACCATGAAGGAAATTTGTGGCGATATTTGGGTCTACACTATGGTCAATGATGGACACAATTAGACATGTCCATTGCATTCCTTCCCCAATAGATGGGCAAGTAGAGGGTTTCAACCACATGATTGTGCATTGTCTTTGGATGTATCATTCAAAACATCCGTGCTCATGGGATGAGATCCTTGCCTATGTCCAACATAGCTACAATTGAGCTCTTCATGGCTCCATCAAACATAGCCCATTTCATGTATGTCTTGGATTCAACCATTAGCTCCCATTGATGTAGCATTGCCCATTGTGTTGGAGAAAGAATTTCTCCCATGCTTAGAAAGAAATGGATAAGGCAACTAGGTTTGTATAGCAAATTCAACACATTCAACAACAAGCTCATGAGATTCCATAGGTCATGATCAACATTGTGTTCTCCATTAGTTCCAAGTGGTCGACAAAGTTTGGTTACATCTTCAAACGGAGTCGCACAAGGGTCCATACATGAAGCTTGCAACTCTGCGATATGGGCCATATGCCAAGATCAAACAAGTGGGTGAAAATGAATTTGAGCTTAATTTGCCACCCTACTTCGAGTTGCATCTAGTGTTCAATGTAAAGATGCTTTGCCCATACTTCTCACCACTCATGGACACATCAAATGTTGGTGAGAAGTTGCAAAGTACAAAGCTGAATTCAGACTATATGACACCAATGACTACTAATTAGATCATTGATAGGGTGGTCAAAGACATGAAGCATCAACAAATCTTGTTGTACTGCGTGGTGAAGGTAGGACAGTTGGCACACCAAGGAAAGTGGCTCACCAAGAAGAATGTTCAACAAAGATTTCCACACTTGGTTTAAAGCTTAGAAGAAATGGAGCTCATTGCTTTTCAAGGAGGAATGAATGATTAGAAGATCGTTTAGAGCAAAATTATAAAAATTTCAAAAAATCTATTGTTTTGAAATTTGATGCAATTTTGTCTTTTACATTTTTGGGCCTCCGCGGTGTAGAATTTGGACCCTAAAATTTGGTTAGTGCCCTACATGGTTGTCGAAATCATGCTTGTTGGGCACCAAAACTAGCTTCACTTGACAAGCTTTCCAATGCATCATTCAATTTCAAATTTGGGGGTCAACAAGCTAGGAGATATGACCTTGACAAGGGGCACTAATAATAGTAATATTATCTTCAACCAAAATTCGGTTGTTTGTCCACTTTTGCCTGTTCAACACCACTTCAAAGGTGGATACATGTCATCTTCATGTGGAGTGACCTTTCGGTTCCCATTTGCAAACCTTTGTTTACTAATTTTAGTAACTTTTCAGGTTCTACATTGTACAACTATGAAGTAGATAATATGAAACAAATAAACAAATCTCTAGGCATACATCTCTCCTATAGAGTTTGCCCATTTTTGTATACATTCTCAATTGCAATAAAATACTATTTTTTTGAAATTATAGTTCTATTAATTTTGGTTTTATTGCTATAACATGTTAAGCTCTAATAGTTAGTGTGTTGTCCATCAAATTGCATACTTAATTTGGATCAATGAATCCAATGGTGTATCATGGTGATCCAATGGAAGGAAATGAGAAATGCTACATTGAAACTAGAGAAGCTAAACTAGATTTCAATTTGCTTATGAGTTTTGATTAGAACAAAAGTGAATTTCGATTCACAAGAGCCAAAAGTAATTACCATGAGCACAAATTGGGATTTAGAACTGGCAAGAGTGGCCATACATATTTTAACTAAAAGCGAGGAAGTGCTTGGCTAGATGCAAAAGAAATTGAAAGGAGTGCCGCGAGAACTATATGATCATCCCATTGCTCTAATACATGGGAGCTTTTTTAGTGAGAAGGCCATATATAATGGACCCTCAATATGTAGTACGGGTGCACAATGCCTATTTTAGAGACTATGCATCCATAGAATTTGGACTAGATGTTCTAACCACGTGATTTTCCATAGGAACAAATAATTCAATAAGCAAGACCAACCATATAAAAGTGAAATTGGGTACATTAGAACCAAAAGTAATTACTTTGAGGGCAACTTTAGAACCATAATTGAAAAGAGTGGGCATATAAATTTTAATTGAACACAATAAGTGCTTGGCTGGATACTCAAGGACTTGAAAGAAGTGCCATGAGAACTATGTGACCATTGCATTGATCAAATACATAATAACTTTGCTGGTAACAAGGCCATATAGAACAAACCCATGATATGCAATACGGTTATAAGAAGAACTAGAAAGGATATTGGAAGCATGCATTTTTTGTGATAGCTACAAGTGATTGACTGTCTCTAGTGGCAAATGAAACTAAAAATAATATAGGACCCTTGAACGAACTGGACCAAGCGTTGGATACAAGGTACCATATTGAGATCGGTACCTCAAACTTGTGGAACCCAACTTTTTAGCATTTCAATGAACAATTTTGTTCATATTTAGGGAAATGCCCTTGAAAATTTTGATAACATCTCTAGATGATTGGTGCATCGATGGGGTGATAGACAATTGACCTTAGGCATTATCACAATGCATGCGCTTGTGTTGGACGATACAACTACCATTAAATCCGAACAAAGTTTGTTCCTTGTATCATTTAATAAAATTTTTGGACATGTATTGTTGCTGAATAGCCAAAAAACCTGCTAAAGCAAACTTTCATCCATTTAACTCAACAATACGTCAATGGTTATTTGAAATATGGGGTTTAAATTGTTGGATCCTTCAATTTACTTTCCAAGAAAAAAGGCTATTGTAGATAGTTACAAGGGGCAATAAGGTACCTAACAAAATGGATAGCGGCTAAAGCTTTACCAAATAATCTGGCAAAAAGTGCAGCAAGCTTTACGTTGAACATTCCTTACAATCAGTGGATGGTATTATTCGTTGCCCTCATTGCCTCCAGCTCCATTAGTCACACTGCTTCACTTTTCCCATTGGCGAGATGAGAGTGTATTCTCACTAGTTACGTGTTGAAATAGATCACCGCATTCTCCTTCAAGACCTCCAGGAGGTGGAGATCAAGGACCAATTCATTTTTAGATGCCCCACTTACTATGAGATTTAGTGAAGATATCATTGTCTCTACAAGGATTCAAGCAACACTCTATCTACTTTTTTTAGATATCCAGACTAGTAGTGCCTCGATCTTTATTCTCGCGAGGTCATCACCCTCCAACACAGATCCCTATAGGAGGAGCCTAGAGGCTCTAGAGCCCCCATGTTGATCGCCTCTTTGTTCTAGCCCATCTTGACAATGGCAACACTAAGCGCACTTTGGACAACATTGTATCACACATCAGAGTTGATAGATTAGTTAGGTGGCGCTTCTTTCAACACATTATTACTCCTTAGATCACTCAAATCCCCTAGCTTGCTTTCCCTTGACATCGTGGCTCTACTCCTTGTTGGCGTGGCTTTGCCTCTTTTTGGTGACATGGATCTACTACTTATCAGTTGCTCCCAACCATAGGGGCAGACTCATATTATGTGTTTCTTTTCTATTATAAGGAGGTACACCAGCCTTGGATGTTAGGGGAGATTCTAGAGGCAGTGCTTTGCTTCCTCCTAGGATCTTCCAACCTGGCCCCTTCGACATTGGGTACTCCTCGATGAGCACTATTAGATCTTTTCACAATGATCGATGATGGCTCAATTGGCTCCTCTACTTCAAACACATACAAAGATACTTGGTGAAGGTTTCCAATCTTCATCGACACATGCTTTTGGGTTCTCTTGTTTGTCTTTCATATCTATTTGTATTGGTTTCATTACCACCTTTGTTAGTGGCTCACTAGATTAACTTTTTTCGTATGTAGAACTTTCTATTGTTAACTGATGTATTCTCAAGTCCCGTTGATCTACTTTTGGTCATTTGTGGACACTAATAATTTCTCTGTTTCTTTCTTTCTTATGAACATACTATTAACTAGAGTTGTTTGTCCAATGAATATAACTAGTGATTAAGAAACACATTTTATAAATGAGGTTATCAAGGAACGATAAATTGGTTCAGGAACAAATACAAATAAATCAGCAATTATTTGCTGAAAAACAGAGTTTGCTTGAAACTGTTGAACTACAAAATGCTGTGTTACATACTGCTTCTGGTTTGCAGGACACCTATGCAAAGTTGACAGCTAATTTGAAATTTTAGAATGAGAAGTTCGAGAAATCCTTGATCCTAGGAGACAGAAAAAACCAATAGTTGGAGTTAGAGCACTTGAACAATCCGCAAGTGCCTGTATGTGTGTTTAATATGCTGACTGGAGAGGACATTATCCATATGTCCCATTTGCGTCGAGTTGAGAGAGTAGGGCATCAGTGGGATCTCACAGAAAGCCACTTTCAGAGAAGGAACAAGATGACACGACACATTTTCAAGTGGATCCATTGATGGAAGACTGCAGTTCCACAGAAGAAATGACAACAGTGGTAAATGATGATTTGCAACAGCACCACCCTACCCCAAAGAGAACAGGGTTTGGCTAGTTAGTGGACTGGTTATTCTGCTTGGTTTTTGGTGGCAGGGGGTGGAGGAGGGGTAGCGCAGGCAGAAAAAGGGATACTTGGTGCATTTTTTATATTATTTAGCATCTTGTAGACTTAGTTATATTTGCTACCGGAAAGTTAAATCTATTTGTTATATATGGGTTTATTTTCAAAAGGGTATCAGCAAAGGCGTTGCTTTTTGTGATAACCTTTCGTTGATATTTTTATGGACAATGATGAAGTTATGAAGGCATCTCATTTTGGCAATTCATAGCTGTTATTGGCTTATTACTGCTATATTTCATTGCTCTAATATTTCAGCTATATTGTAATATGTTTGAACTTTTGAATATCATAGCTGTAAAAGAGGAGATTCAACCCTTATGCATGTTACCAAGGCCCTATGAAAACATCATATTCAATTCCTCAAGTAGCAGGTCTTCATGGTTCCTTAGCTCCTTCCCATTCCTCAATTTCTATTGGTGACCACAGGGCCTAAAGCTACAGGCCTGTCACTTAACCTTCTACACTGCGGTGTCTTGCCCTGCCCATCCTAGCTGCAATTGGTATTACAGCCTGCAAAATGAACAGAATAGCACCGATATTAGTTATGTCTGCCGGATAGAAGAGGTAGGCAAAACAAAAAGGCTTTCCTTTCAAGGATTAACTTTCCTTTTGCAGAATTTAAAATTTGAGATGATTATCATTCATCAGGTTTGCTTTAGCTGACACAAAATTAATAAGATTTGCCTCAAAAGCCAATTCACTAGTGCATAGTTGAGCAAGTGAGTTGGAATATCCAAGTACCATCAAGATCACGAGCCTTGTATGAAATATAAAGGAAAATTATCCAACATGAAGTTTGATTTGAATGGGAATATTTGAGCATGAGGGGCTTTAACCCATTCCATCTCTCCATATCATTATTGACCTCCATGTCTTTGTTGTTAAGGGTTAACAGTACAACTAGTTTGGCAAGGTTGGCAGGCTTGTTAGCTTTCAGGTAGCAGTAATTGAAGATCAAATGTTAAAATTTAGGAGAAGGAGGTCTTCTTCCAAAATACTCCACAATTTGCAGCCTTAAATCTCAAATTATGATCATGGAGTCTCCCGCTATTTTAAAACATCGAGATTCTTGGGCAGTGCAAATTCTATTCCATTAACTGGCCAATAGCTTAGGATTTGTTGTTAGTTCCATGGGGAATGGCAACAGTATAAGCCCACAACATTTTTCCTTTGTGATCCTGGAGGCCTCCTGGCTGCACATTTCCTTAAGGCCCTTCGATGCTTCATTGAAGTTTAATATCACCTTATTCTCTTTGGGAGGAATCCACATGGCACGGCTCTGCTTGGTCTTATGCTGCTAACCCCATTAGCAGCAGACAAAAAATCAGTTTTTGTGACATTTATATGGAAGCAATTGTGTTAAATCCTCTTTTCTTTCCATGTAATTTATGGCTAGTTCACGAATTGTTTCTTGTTTGAAAACTACAGGAATTCAGATGAGCAAATAAGAAACTTTTTTGCAGAAAAATGAAATGTTGCTGTTTCCATTGCAATGATTGCCATTATTTGATCCATGTTGACGATCATTTAATTTTAATGCTTTTACAAACTTGGATCATGAGTTTTTTCATCTGACGCTACAGGATTTCCATAGTAACAAACACGTATTCTTGTTTGCAGCAAAGTACGATGTTGCTGTATCCACCGCTTGTGGAGGGCTTGACTTTATTGTGGTGGAAACAACATCTGCTGCACAGGCATGTGTAGAATTATTGCGGAGTAAGAACCTTGGTATTGCAACATTTATGATACTGGTAAGCCTTTTACCGCAAGCTAGACTTTTTTCAATCTTATTTGGAAATGTGCACATACTGTTTTTGTGGGACGAAGTATTGTATCATGTATTCCACCATGTGGAATCTGCTTTTGAAGGTCCATGGAGGTACACTTTAAACATAAAATCATTAAAAAATCAGCCTTTTATATGTAATGATATCATTTATTATTTAGTCCCATTTATTTGTTTTATCTCATTGGTGTTGAACTGTGTTAATTTATATCTTGTAATTCACTATTTGAATGCAATGGAGATTTCTGTACGGATGCTGCTTTTTTTCCTTGTGTTCTGAATGTTTCTCAAAAGCAGGCAATTTTGGAGCCCTTATCATTTATGTTACAGAATTGATTCTATTTACCAAAGTCCTTGACTGAATAGTTACAAATCTATGTAAGTGATGCAGACGGAAATAGGGGGCCAAACTTATGGCTGCCTTACTCCCCAGCTGGGACTTACATTCACTCTCAAATGGACACACACAGACGCAAGAACTCAGAATGGAAACCAAACACACTCTATTGAATGAATAATAGTGTTACAGAGATTCACGCATGCCCTTTCCCCTACTGAGCTATGAAGAAGACATTACAACTCAGTCTCATGGACTGACTTTACTGAACATACACTATACTTGCAGGCTCTCAAGCTCTGCTTCTCTCCTTCTCTCCTTGTTCCTAAGACTGAACTTGCTAACTGAGTTCCTAACCCCTTTGCCAAAATAGATCTGGATCTTGCTAAGACTGACACCATGCAAGCCTCTTCAAGTTCCCTCTGCTTTGGAAAACGGTCTACACATTATGTTTTTCTGCTCTGGGCAGTAACTTTATCTGTGTCTCCAACGCAGGTGAAACTGCCGGTTATTGCAGACTGGTGACTATACTGAGGTTTCAAAACTGCCGCTTACATTAAGCAACATTTTCATCACCATCAAAAGGTGTCATTTGACCTCAGGGATGTGACTGAAACCATGCCTACTTGCCTTTTCTGACATGGAGTCTTGATGATGTTCTCAGGACTGTTGATTTTCTTGTATGCGTGCAACATTGTCAACATGGCTGACAAGTTGCATAAACATACATGCATCTGCACGAACCCAACCCATGTTTTTGGTTGATGCAAGATTGCATGGGAAACCGGATGCTTCTGCATCAGTAAGGTGTAATTTTTCTTTAGTAGTTTTTCCCATATTATCATAGCTGTTTCTTGAGTTTGTCTGCTGCAGGATAATGACTTGTCATGACTTAAATCATGCTTTGGAGGCTTATCTATGTTTGACAAACAATGATTTGTTTTGATGAATGATGTGTTCATCTTTCAGTTCATACTTTAGAGAGGATTATAATGAAATATGCGTTAATATATACTGTCATATGTGTGTAGATAATAGTTGCAATTTTAACTTGCGGTCTTTGATTTGCATACAATTGTTAATGGAAGCAACGATTAATTTAGTTTGTATGAGCATTTATAAAATAAAATTAGCTTAAGTATTTGAGACCAATTGTACCATCAGTTTCCAATTACTTTTTCCCACACTCACAATGATATGTGCTTATTCAAACATGTATCAGCTCCTAATGTGCACAAAATGTTCTCACTAAAATGGCCTTTGCATATTTAGGATGCCTTTATTTCATAATTCTTCAAAATACCTTAGATGCCCTGTATGTTTCACATCTTCAAGCTCTTATGCATCAACATTTAATCTTTCTGGGCGGTCTT
Source organism: Torreya grandis (assembly GCA_037957365.1). NCBI lineage: Eukaryota > Viridiplantae > Streptophyta > Pinopsida > Cupressales > Taxaceae > Torreya > Torreya grandis. The sequence continues at coordinate 7,282,620 of JARHVA010000011.1, forward strand.
TTTGAGTATTTTATTCTCTCTTAAACAGAACTGCATTGGTATGAGGTTCCTTCAACTTATTGCCTCCAACTGTTTCTGTACCCAGGCAGTACTAAACATGGATTGCTTTTTTTTGAAAGGGTGTTTTATCTCCTTTTCAGTACAAAAGATGGGTTTTAAAGATCATTCTTTTGTATATAGGGTTCTACTTCTCATTCACTAGTTTTATTCAAACTTCAAGATCATCCATTCCATAGAAATTGAATACAATTTAGCTATCTCCTGTAATAATTTGCCATTGGTTCTATGTTGGTGATTTTACTCGGGATGTCGACTATTTATCTAGCAAAAGTTGGATAGATGTGATTGCAGATAAGTTGTTTTGGTTCCAAACTAATAGGTTAGAGTGTAAAATTGGTGTTTTTTTGTTTTCTCTGTATGATTCAGGAGAAGCAAGAAAATCATCTCCCTAGACTGAAGGAGAAAGTTAAAACACCTGAAGGTGTTCCGCGCTTATTTGACTTGATCACTGTTCAGGATGAGCGTATTAAATTGGCATTTTATGCTGCACTAGGAAACACTGTTGTAGCAAAAGATCTTGATCAGGTATGATTACATGCTTTGCCTCTTATCTTATATTAGCAATCATTTCATTTTTTGTATTTAAAATGAAAGAGAAACTTGTGAATACTGATTCTCTTGGGCAATTAAGACATTTAGTCCCCATGCACTTGGAGGCCATTTAACCATATTATGTGTTTTCTTGAATGTTTACTCGATTTGACATAAACTTGGCTCTTTCACTTTTCTAATGCTATTTAATATGTTTTGTTAGGCCACTCGAATTGCTTATGGTTCAGACAAGGAGTTCAGGCGTGTGGTCACATTGGATGGTGCAGTTTTCGAGAAGTCTGGTACAATGAGTGGTGGTGGTGGAAAACCCCAGGGTGGTAGGATGGGAACATCCATAAGGGCTTGTAGTGTTTCTGGAGAAGCTATAGCAAGTGCGGAAAAGGAACTTGAAAACTTGGTTGAACAGCTTAGAAACATACGGCAGAGGATAAGTACTGCCATGAAGCAGTATCAAGGAGCTGAGAAGGCCATGTTGCATTTGGAGTTGGAAGTAGCTAAGACACGAATGGAGGTCTAGAAACTGAACAACAATATTGTTCAGTCTGTTAGTTATAAACATCATTGTTGAAATCATGGAAATGATTTGTCTTATGTTGGTTTACCACTGTTCTGATTGCAGATAGAGGGTCTCAGTGGTCGGCATGCTGACATTGAGAAGCAACTTGATTCTTTGAAGTCTGCAGCACAACCGTCAAAGATTGAATTAGACAGGTTGAAAGAACTTGATCAGATCATTACGAATGAAGAAAAAGAGCTTGCACGGCTTGTTAAAGACTCTAAAAAGCTTAAAGAGAAGGTTGGAATTATGACTTTGGACCCATTTTAATTGATCCATCAGGCATGCCTTATAGGCCTATAAGTGTTCTGTGGTAGAAATTTTGAATAACTAATGCAAGTACATTTTTGTTAGGTTGTTGAGCTTCAAAACAAGATAGAGAATGCAGGAGGAGAAAAGCTACAGAAACAAAAATCTAAAGTTGCCAAATTGCAGGGTGTAAGTTCCATTTACATGGATTTGGTTTTGAAGAAATGTATATTAGTATTGAATGCTGTATTAAGTAACTTGTTTTATTTGATTTGCCAAATTTTGTGTTCTCCACATTGGATTTGAGCAGGATATTGACAAGTCAAGTACAGAAATAAATCGTCGTAAGGTTCAGATCACGACAGGCAAGAAAACGATACATAAATTACAGAAGGCAATCGAGGAATCAAAAAAAGAAAACGACAGAACTGCTGATGAGAAAGAGAAGAAAACAGCTTGTTTCAAAGAGACCGAACAAAAAGCATTTCTAGTTCAAGAAAATTATAAAAAGACACAAGAGGTTTAGCTTCTCAATGGGTTTTCCCTTCCTCAATTTTGCTAGTTTGATATCTATGGACTGACATTTAATCAAACGATTTTTCAAGTGTCATGAGTGTATTTAGGATAGTCTTGAGTCTTGCATTTACAAATATGAGTTATGTTCTCATGTAGTTATGATGATTGAATGATTTGACATTGTAGCTATTAGACAAGCATAATGAAGAGGTAGAGAAAGCTAAGAATGAGTACAACGACCTCAAGAAGATTGTGGATGGGCTGAGATCTGGAGAGGCATGTGATCTTAGTTTCAGTTTAAATGACTTATTTACATAAAATATTTTAAGTGCCTTGGATGGTGAAAAATTTGTGATTTTAGCCTAATAGACTGTTTAGGTATGCAATCAAATGGTTTCGTTGCATTGAAACAATAATTATATATGTTTCATTGACAGGTTGACGTGCAATACAAATTAGAAGACGTGAAGAAAATCACTAAAGACTGGGAAACAAAAGGAAAGGGGTATAGTAAGAAGTTAGAAGAAATTCACAAGGCTCTTGAACAGCATATTGAGCAGTGGGTCCCATTTCCTCTTTACCTAGTTGAACATTGTCAGCACATTTAAAGTCATTTCCCCACTTTTTCTATTCTTTAGCTATTTTGACTGATGTTTTGTTTTGTGTTATTGTGCTTGAAGAATTCGAAATGAAGGGATTGATCCTGCATTGCTTCAGGCAACCCTAGGAAATGAACAATTGCTTGAACCCAGTAGCCTGGAAACAGCACTGGAGAAGGTAGCATTGTTGGAGGCTCAACTAAAGGAGTCAAAGCCAAGCTTGGACTCAATACAAGAGTAAAATCTTGTACCATCTTTTATTTCATATGCGACATTTTGATTCTGAAGTTTTAGGTTATGATTAATTTGGAAGGTAGTTGGTACCCGCAGCTGAGGGTACACTTTTTACCATCTTTATATTCTAAAAATAAAATTTATTGAATCTAAAGTCTAGAGTGAGTTATGATGTGCATAGTTATTTATTAAGAAGATTGAAAAGCTTTTCAATTTCTTAGGTACCGGAGGAAGGCTGCTTTATATTCTGAACGGGTCGAAGAACTCAATATTGTAACTTTAGAACGTGATGATCGAAAGAGACAATATGATGAACTGAGGAAGAAACGGTGAGTGCTCAAAGACTTGTGAAATTCAACTGTGAACGTCTGATATTTAAAGGTTGAACTTGAGGCATCCAATTAGTTATTAATTCAAACTCTGTGATGGTCTTTTATAAATTTCTTAGGTTAGAACTCTTGTATGGTTTGCATTCTTATACAATCAGGGCAGCAACTTCTCTATATTTCTCTAATTTTTACAATGCCTTATCTTTAGGCTGGATGAGTTCATGGCTGGATTCAATACTATATCACTGAAGTTAAAGGAAATGTATCAGGTCAGAAATCTTTGATTCGTTTGCATTACTAATGTTATAAATTTATGAATAATACACATATCAAGGTGTTGAGGAATTGAAAATATATGCAGATGATAACTCTGGGTGGTGATGCTGAGTTGGAGCTTGTTGACTCATTGGATCCTTTTGCTGAAGGTGTTGTTTTTAGTGTACGGCCTCCAAAAAAAAGCTGGAAAAATATTGCTAATCTATCTGGCGGTGAAAAGGTAAATGCATCAAGTCTCTCGTTGAGTTGTATATTTGAACTTTTAAGTGTTAAAGTGGCCCACATTGCTGATTAATGAAGTTGCCAAAAAGTACATCTTACTTGTTTTGCAATTACCCCAAGAAATGTCAACATTTTACCATTTAGTTGAATATGAATGTATCTGTTACAGGTGTGTATTTATATGTAATATATAAAGCTGGCCCCAATGAAAAATTGCAAAAAATAGTACTGTTTTTCGACCATTCTTAAATCTAGTATAGAATTTGTAATCTTTTTTGACCAGAACCTTACGGCTGAACATACCTATTTTTGCAGACATTAAGCTCATTGGCTTTGGTTTTTGCACTTCACCATTTCAAACCTACTCCTCTCTATGTCATGGATGAAATTGATGCTGCTTTAGGTAAGCTACAGTCCTGTCATTTCAAAATTTGGGTTTCTGTGCTCTTTGGATGTTATGGAAATTGCGCTACATTGTTGATAGTTTTGATTCATTAGACCACAGATCTAGAAGTTACAGCACGCTCTCTTTCTTGATTACAGCACGCTCTCTTTCTTGAAATACAAGTGAAATTGCAATAATCATCAATTAATTAGTTATTTGTGGGGGAATATGTTCTGCTAGCCACTGGTACCTTTGATTGCTTGTCCTAAGTTTGTTTTTATGTTCATTTTCATCAAGCGTAAGTAGCTTGGATGATATGGGATTGGTTTGCAGTAGCTTAGGGAGATCATATCCGATTGTTTTTTGAAAATAACTGCACTGATGGATGGATGAAATTATTCTTTTGAATGATGAAATGTTCAGATTTTAAAAATGTCTCAATAGTGGGTCACTACATCAAAGACCGGACTAAGGATGCCCAGTTTATTATTATCAGGCAAGGTTTCCCCTTTGTGGACCCGAATAAAGATCAGTAAATAGTTGTGTAGTTTCTTTGGAAATTGTGCCGATTTAATGTTAAATACATTCGGATCTTTTTGATTACTAGAATGTAGCCTAACAGATGTCTTCACTGATTCATGTTGCTTATGCAGCTTGAGGAATAATATGTTCGAGTTGGCAGATAGACTAATTGGTATATACAAGACTGACAATTGCACAAAAAGTGTGACAATTAATCCAAGCAGCTTTGCTGTTAGTACAGGCTCTAGTTAAACTACTCAGGAATGTGATGCAGGTTCATTTTTATGCATCCCTGTATTGTAATAAATCCATTTCTCATGGATGCTTGATATGGCACATAATGCAATTTATGGATCACACTTCTGGAGCATGAAAATGTTTAGAAAGCTATTGTGTTTCTGTAATTTATTCTCTGTTCATATTTGTGTGACCAATACATTCTTTGTTGTAACTTTAGTTGCATATATTTAAACTATTGTGATTATTCAAATGGAGTGCTCGAAAGGAATTCAGGTGTTATTTTGAACTACAAAATAAAATATGGGATACTTATTTGCATAAGAAATAATAGCCATTTTATTCGTTCTTAGGATTCTTTTGGTCAGTATAACACATGGTAACGTTGTTTTTTAAAGGTTTTTTTCCACACCATCTGAGGGATTTATGGAGTTTCTGATTTGGTCAACTTTGCTATATAAATGAAATAGAATCAGAATGCATGCAAAGTTTGTTCAGACTAGTATTTATAAACATTATATCATTTGTATATATCATTTATATATTACAAAGATGGTTACAACTGCTTACATTATGAATGTTTTAATTTCTAATTACCCATAAAGAAGGCTATCTTTGTTATGGCTGTTATGGCCAACACTTGTTTGCAGTGTTTCAGTTCTATTAATGACCTTTGATGGTGCTACTGCAAATTGTGAATGTATGGCTGTATTGGAACAACTAATACCTGTTACCTTAGTTTTTTTCTGAATGAACTGTAACAATGAAGCTTTTGTTTGATGTTTCCAGCGAGCAGATAACTAGTACCTTCTGCAAGTTTTCCACTTGCCGCTTTTGTACAAGTCCAAAATCTATACTATCTCCATACTAAAACTTTCTTGTCATGTCCTCTTTTTGATTGTGGAGCCGTTGAAGACCCTTATCTTGTTTTGTTTTCCAAGGGCTAACGGAAAAAGAATGAAGGGAAACACTTGGGGTTTTTAAAGAGCAATTATAAAAGTAGTTTATTATTATAATTTTCACTTAAGAATGAGACATTTGAGGGTCATGAGCACTAAGTGATTAAGTGAAAGCTTATAAGAAAAAGTCATTTTAATATTTGAATTGTTTTCACTTAAGAAGGGGACATTTAAGGGTCATGGGCACTCAAGTGATTAAGTGAAAGTTTATCAGAAAATGTCATTATAATATTTGAATTGTTCTTTTTTTTTTAGATCCACCATTTCAGTGAAAGACTATAAAAATAAAGGGGAATGTTTAACTTAGCCATTGAGGACAAAATCTTCCAATGGAAGTTGGATTAAGGACAAAAACTTTTATGTTCAATTAGGGCATTTTCATTTAGGGGTTACAAGGAGCATCATTGGTTTGAAATTACAAAATTAATATTATTTTTTAGGGTAGTGAATTATTTTAGGTGTGGCACTTAGGGTTTGAAGGCAAAGTTGGCAGTGATTTATGGTTTGAAGACCCTTAAGGACAACAATTAGTTCAATAAGTTCAACACTGCTTCACTAGGGTTGGGTGACTCAGTTTGGGAGTGTTTTTGGGGTGGTTTGAGCGTTGCCATTGGCTACAAAGGCAACAACCTACCTAGAAATTAATTCATACATTTTGTAAGGTCAAAAATGGTTTATTTGGAGATTTGAATTCACAATTATATTCTTCGTATTTTTATTATTTTTTTAGTTATTTAATTGAAGGAAAAATTTGATTTTTGAGTGGATGTCATTGGCTATATATTATTTGGTAAATTTTTATGTATTTTGGAAGGGTAAAATATTAATTTGTTGCTATAAATAACATTGCAATGTTCAATAAATCCTATTAGGGTTTGCATCATTAATTACAACATTTTTGTGAGGTTTATTATAATTAGGGTTTGTTATAAAATTTAGAAATATAATTTTAGGTTGCTAGGGTTTGTTTGAAAAAACTTAAATTTTAGATGTTTTGATTTTTGGACATTTTAGTGGTATCAGAGTCAAATGTTTTGGTTAGTTGTGGGGTGTGAGTGATTACAATGAATTGACAATCTAAGTTTTTGTTAAAAGAAGAATACAAAGATTCCATCCAAAAGATGGGGATGAAAAAGATGACAATTGATTAAGTCATGGATGATTTGTTGTAAAGCTATGTAAAATTATCAGAAGAAACTAAGGGCAATAGGCCTTAAAGCTTTGATACAGGGTATAGGGTCAAACCTTAGGGATCAAGAGCCCTTTATAGAATAAGAAAAAACCTAGCAAAAGTGACAAGTGTTTCATTACCACAAAATGATTTCCCCTTGACGATGAGAGAAGAGAGAGAGATTGTGGAGCACAAACCCAAAGGAGAAGGAAAGCCAAATTTACTAGTCAGGGGAAAGAATTGTGTGGTTGAAGTCTAATCATTGGAAGATAAATTTAATAAACACTTTGCTGATTTTCAAAACAACAGTGTGGAGAGACGTATTTGAAGAAGAAATGAGGAATCGCAAGGATAGAAGGGCTTTCACAAAGCTTACTTCACCAAAGGAGGACAAGCTTGTTGTTTGTAGCTTAAGGTATGAAAAACTTGGTAACATATCAGATTTATTGTGTTACATTATGTTGTTTTGGATTTGTTGCCCTCATAAGAAATATGTTAAAAGGGGTGATAAAAGGAGACAATTTACAACATGGGGCATGGGGGCCCTTTTATTCAAGTTGATAATTGTTGTTGCCAAAAGATGTGGGATCTTGGTAATACTTTGAGACTTTAAAGGATAACAATTCTGATTTTAATATATTTGCAATTGTGCTTTTCATTGGGGTAAGGAAAAAATCAAAGTTGGTTTCAAATAAGTATGAGGAAACTTTAAGGCATGTGAAGAATCATTTAAATTCTTGTTTTAAGAAACTTACGAATTTAAAAAATGTAGGTTCAAAGCAAGCTTGTGAAAGAATTGAATTTCTGTTTGTGATAAGGAAAAAGAAATCATATTTTAATCGGAAAATTGGTACCTTTGAAGCCTTTTGAACAACAAAGGGACAACATTTTGGGGCAACCCAAGGTTGCAACTTCAGAACTTCAGAACATTGGAACTCAGATATTTTGGGGTAGCAAATAGAGCTATAATTGGAAGACATCAAAGCGGTAGAGCCAAGCATTGTAGAGCAGCCAATTACAATTTTTTCTGAGTACCAAAAACTTGATATTTTAAGGCAACGAGATAAGGTTTTACATCAAGCTTGTGGGCAACAAAGGCCGCGCTGCAAAGGATAGATAATGAAAGGGAAGAGCCAAGGGAAGAAACTTTGGAGAGTATGAAGGGAACAAGTGAGCCTCAAGAAGAAATTTTTGAAGAAACTAGAGTTGAGAAAGAAGAACACAAGCCCTGTAAGGCAAAATATTAGAGTGATGTTGCAAGGAAGTTTAGGGAGCAAGAGAATGAAGCAAGGGTAAGGGAAAACGAGCAAGTAATTGATGAGCTCATTAGACTCTAATAAGACCTTGATTTGGGGTATTTTTTAGAAAATTCAAAAGTTGCAAATGTAGAATTTAAGCAAAAGGATAAAAATAAGTCCCAATATTTTGACAATCCACTTTTTGAGATGGATGTTGAGCTAGTTCGAAGTTCAGATTTTATATGGGATCCGGGTGAAACTCTTAGACCTTGGGAAGACGTTGCAAATTTCAAGTTGAGACAACCACCTAAGCATGTGGGGATCCATCCCACACCATGTTCGGTAAGCATAATTTTTTTTGGAATTATTGTTTGAGATAGCCCTTTCAATTTGCAAAAACTCAACGCATTGCAAGCATGAAAAATTCTGAATTATTTTAGAAAACTCAGCGCCTCATAATTAGAAAATTTTGAGTATTTTGTGAAAATGGCAAAAAAAATGAGTTTTAAGTTGCCATGCAGCTCACCCCATGTGTTAAAAAATTATGATTATTTTGAGGCAACCCAACCCACTACATGTGCTCGAAAATTTGAATTGTTTTAGAGAACTCAACCCATCTCCTATGACAATAAGTTTGAATTTTTTGAGAGGGAACAAACCCTTCAAAGTGTGAAAACTCAGTCTGTTTCTAATGCAAAAAATTCAAGAAATGTTGTAATGGGGTAGCTACCTTCAAGGATGGAAACTCGACTCCCTCTCAGCACGATAAGTGTCATAGACTTTGTAAAGTCTATGATAGGGCAATATTATTTAGGTTTGAATGTTTACTCCTTTTTGGAATAAGTATGCCTTGAAGGAAGAACTTCATAGTTTAGAATTAGAAGGTTGTGTGGAGGCCACAAATACTTCCCATGTTGTGGGGAAGGAAGGGCAAGCTAAGGGCAACTTGAGAGGTAAAGGAATTCTATATTGGTTTTGCACTCACATGCCATCTTGGAGGTATGAGTGGAAAGGACAACTTGGAAGAGGACTATGGGCTAGGTGGTTGCTTCATTGGGTCTCAAGGCAAGGTTGCCTTCTTTATGAAGGTATGCACATGGGAATTCTAAAAATGGGCACTCATATGGATCAAAAAAAGGTATGATTTTAGTTTTGTGTGAGTTTGCTTATTTCTGAAAAGGTTGTGAACCATATCATAAGATGGAAAGAAGAGCCTTGAGGATCATAGGCAAACACAAGGGGTGTTTTTGTACCACCTTAAAGGAGCTTTGCTTAGAAACTTGGGGAAGCATTGGCTAGAAATGGAATTTCTAGCAAGAATGGGGGATCCCACCAAGGAAGGAGGAATGCACCTCTAAGGTACATAAAGGGATAAGAATAATGGAGGGCAACAACTATATCTCTTTCTACCACGTTGCCTATGATAGTTTCAGCCCATTTATTACGAGTTCAAGGGTCATCAAATCCAACTCAAAGGTATGTTGCAAGAAGGAACTTCAAAAGGGTGAATGGCAGTTGAATGGTTTCATATATTGGGGTAATAAGAAGTTTGATTTATGTGCAATCAACCAATCAATCACAAAAAAGTGGCTGGCTTGTTTATATCTTTTACAATTTGAAAGATTGTTGGTTGTTGGGAAGCAATGAATGGATACCAAACACCTTGGGGAAGATTGTCAAATATGCAAGCAAGGAAAGGGAGTGGAGCCACCCCTGCATGGAGCATGAAGGAAGAAGATCCTCCATTTTGACTAACATGTTTGTGTCTTGTGTAGGTGTTGTAAGGTGGATAATCAAGCCCAGATTTACATAAATCACCTTGCTGGAACAAACTTTTATAGCTCCTACATCACTATAAATTCAAGGAATTCCTCTTCTTTTTTTATATTGTTAGGAAGCTTGGGGTACAAGGCCTCAAGGGAAAGAATGAGAAGGATAATGTGCTGCTGTTGTATTATTTTCAGCTTGAGTGGGCAACCAAGAGTGTTCAAGTATAGCATGAAAAGGCTTCACCAGGAGGCCTCCCTTCCATGGGAAGAACCGAGAGTTGAGTTTTGCATGGGGATAATTGTTGGGATAGCTCAATGGATGTTGCTATTGCTTGAAGAGAAACAATTTTGGGTGGGAAGGATGTCATGTTCCCATTTTAATCGTGGAGGCATTGAAGACCCTTAGCCTTGTTTTGTTTCCCAAGGGCTAAGGGAAAAAGGCAGTAGAAGGAAAACATTTGGGGTTTCTAAAGAGCAATTATAAAAGTACTTTATTATTCTAATTTTCACTTAAGAAGGGCATATTTGAGGGTCATGGTCACAAGTGATTAAGTGAAAGCTTATAAGAAAAGGTCATTTTAACATTTGGATTGTTTTCATTTAAAAAGGGGACATTTGAGAGTCATGGGCACTCAAGTGATTAAGTGAAAGCTTATACGAAAATGTTCTTTTAAAATTTGAATTCCCTCCCTTTTGGATGTACCCCTTTGGGGAAAGGCTATAAAGGTAAAGGGGGGATCTTGTGGAGAGGTTCATGCTATTTTGATAATTGAATTTGTAAGCTTAAGCATGAAAATGCTTAACTTAGCCATTGGAGATGAAACCCTTCAATGAAAGTTAGAGTAAGGATGAAAACCCTTATATTCAACTAGGACATCCTCATTCAGGGGTTGCAAGGAGCATCATTGGTTTGGAATTGTAGAATAAACATCATTTTTAGGGCAATGAATTATTCTAGGTGTGGCATCTAGGGTTTAAGGACAATGTTAGCAATGATTTAGGGTTTACATACCCTTAAGGATAGCAATTGGTTTGATAAGCTCAAAAACCCTTCACTAGGGTTGGGTGACTCAGTTTGGGAGTGTTTTTGGGGTAGATTGAGGGCTGCCATTTGCCACAAAGGCAACGACCTACCTAGAAATTAATTCATATATTTTGTAAGGTCAAAAGTGGCCTATTTGGAGATCTGAATTCATAGTTATATACGTGGTATTTTTATGTTTTTTTGCTATTTAATTGAAGGAAAAATATGATTTTCAAGTGGATATCATTGGCTATATATTATATTTTGGAAGGGTAACGTATTAATTTGATGCCCTAAATAACATTGCAATGTTCAGTAAACCCTGCTAGGGTTTACATGATTAATTACAACATTTTTGTGAGGTTTATTACAGTTAGGGTCTGCTATAAAATTCAAAAATATAATTTCAAGTTGTTAGGGTTTGCTTGAAAAACCCTGATTTTTAGATTTGTCTCGATTTGGGGACATTTCATCTTTCCTGCCACTCTCTTGCACCCAAGGGGTTCTTCATTGAACCTAAAAATCTGGTCTTGTACCTATTGCATGCTTTATGGGATCATTTTGTATGGATTACTTAACTGTCAACAAAAAGCTACTCAATCACTCCTAAGTGCAAGAATTAGATATACTTAAAATGTTAATTTGTATCAATCAAAACATCAATAACATCCTATTGTCTAAGCCTCTACAAATGTTCAAAGTGTGCATGCAAGAAGGTAGAAGTCTTATGCAAAAACATTACAAACTACTGACATCAAACAATTCCAATCAAAGAGAAGCCTTCACTAAAAGGGCAAACATGGTTGCCAAAAGTTACGTAGATTCAAATTTTTCATATGAGCTTAAAGGTCATGTTAGATTAAAAGGGAATGCATGAACTAGAGGTTGTGCCAATCAACAACAAAATAACAACACAAAAATCCAATGTAGATTGCAAGAAGAGTTGATTCTAAATTTTTTGATTGGGTAGAGGAGTAAAAGCTAATATGGCCATCCAAGATAAATCATAGTGAAAGTCATTTTATATGCAATAAGGGTACACAGTAGAATTTTGTCATGCAACTTTTGTAGGCAGGAGCTATATTAGACTTCAACTATTATATTGAAAGCAATTTTTTTTATATTGTTGATTTTTGTGGGATTTTCACACATATGTTTAATCCATCTCAAGATGACCTCCATGAGTAGTCATGTTACCTTATACGTGACAAAAACAATGCTTTTAGGGTAATAAGACTATTACTCATGGAGGTTATTTTGAAATAACTTGAGCACACGAATAAAAATCCCATTAAAATCAACAATAAATACAACTTTTGATGTCGGTGAGATGTTACTTGATTTTGTGTTAGTGTTAAATTGGGTTTTGCCAAAAACTATTGATTTCAAACCAAGTGTTTTACTAACAAACAATTGATATTGGCAAGGAGCATGGACGAATTTAAACTCTTGGTGCCAAGGGACACACGCTCACCAACTAAGATGACTTTGACAAGAACTTAAAGCAAAATGTCTCTAAAGGAGTAAAAGGGTGCATTGAAAATGATGGCACAACATCATGTCCTTAACAACACCCTTTCTAGTCAAAGAGCCTATGCCAAGCTTGTACTAACATGTTCAAATTATCATATTGGTTATCCATAAGAGTTGCGTATAACCTATGCCAAAGAAACCTTGCACTAGCAAGCCTTGAAACCAAACTTGAGTTGGGCTAACACTTGACAATGATATGTACTAGAATAGATGTTGAAAACAACAATGGCAATTGCTTTGTCAAAGATAAATGTTCAATTGGTCCAAGTTTGTAATAAGGATATTTATTGTATGATCTATCATACAAATTGTAAGTTTAGTTGAAAACAATAAAAAATGTCATTGACATCCAACACATGCTAATTTTGCCTGCACTTGAGAAGGCAAGGGTGATCCCATTCTAACCCTCTAGGGAAATCCTCTCTAAAGGGCACCCAACAAAATAAAGATGAAATTATCGAGCAATTGGTACCCTCCATGTATCTACCAAACAAATGTTAGTCATTTATCCATGCAAATGTTTTTCATCATTTTCTCGCTATGCAATTCATGTGAATAATTAACTATTCCAATCAGCTTTGAAGAAAAGTGGTCAAGTGCTATAGACAAGGATTGTGAGAAAGGAGGTTGTAAGGAATGTTAAAGGAGAATCTACTTATACAATAACAAGCATATAACCTAATTACATCCAAAGTGTCATTAGATGGTAACTAAGAGGTGTAAGAGGAAATCAAAAATAAAATTCCATTAAGCAAAAACTATGAGGTATATAAACAAAAGATTATAAATTTTATCATGAGACGATAACCATGGGATGTAAATAAATAGAAAGCAAATAATAATAAACATAGGAAGAAGGAGTCTCGTCCCATTTTACATGAAGGTCTGATACTTCTCATAGAGGGTTTTTGTAAAAATAAATCCATAGCTTCGATTCCTTTTTCTGATAAACATAAGGGTTCCAAAAAGTGTAAGAAGGATGAGAATGTTAAAGGGATAGAAAAGGCAAAACCAAAACCCTCTAGTTCTCAAAAAAAAATTGTAGAAGAGGATTTTGAGTTGGAGAGTACTGAAAGCTCTGAGCAGGATGTCCTGAAGGAAGAGGAAGGGACGGATGTTGGGGAGTTCAGCTCCAATTTGGATGGATATCCAGAAACTAAAGGAAAAATTGAGAAAGGGAATGAAGAGCTGAAAATGAGGGTAATCAGACTGTGTCCGGGGAAGGTGATAAAGACAAAGATATCTTAACTGATGATCCAGTTTTTATGAGAGAGGAAGATCATATGGTTTTGGCTTTTACTCCTGCTATGGAGACTGGGGGAAAAGAAGAGAAGGAACCTGTTAAGCATGAAGACCCTATTGAGACTAGAGAGAAGAAACTAATGGATAGGGAGGAAAAAATTGAAAAGGTTAATTCCCCTCCACATGAGGCTACAGAAGATATTTGTGACTCTCCACAGAGGGAAACCAAGCTTTCCTTCCTGCATTTTGCCAGGTTCAAAGCTGACTCTATTCTCCAAGTTGATTTTTGGATCTATAATGAAATAATGGGGCTGAAGAAGAAAGTGGAAACAATGCAACACAATCAAGATGTTGATCAGACCAAAATTAACCACTTGGAGATGCAAATGAGAGATATCCCAAAAAAACTTAAAGATTATGAGCATAATCTTAGAATGCTCATCAAGGAAAGTAAAACAAAGATGGAGAAGGTAACATCAAGCATTTGTGCTGCTACAACTAACCTCGGTAAAAGAGCAAATAAAGAAACAATATCCTTGGAGGGTCCTAGTAAGAGGACAAGGCAGAGTTTGAGGAAGAAAGCCTTGCAAGTTGCTACTACTTCGGCTGCTAAATCCATTCAGGATACTGCTACGATTGGGAAGGAGGCTGTTCAGATGATCGTGGAATTGCAATAGAAGACTAGGACCTTCTCTGCTAGTTTTGTTTCTATTCTAGTCTTTATTGCTGGTTGATGCAACTGGTTGTTGTGTTTGGTCTTGTTTCTTGGTTTTTGGTTAAAAACTTTATTTGAGGTTCCAGGTCCTTGTAAAACCTGGGTACTTTTATTGAACTATGTTTGTGGTTTCAGGTCCTTGTAAAACTTGATTTTGATGCTGCTCTTTAGTAGGTTTTAGGAATGCTTTTCCTGGTATTTGTTAATGTTTTATCCTTTTTGATTCTGTTATAGGGTTTCAGGGTCCCTTCAAAACCTGCTTTTACCATAATCTAAAACAATTGCTTTCTTTTTGTTTGGGGAAGTAAATGATATAAAATGAAGTAAAAGGGAAGCATTTTAGATTTGTTGATTACTTAAGTGTCAAGGTTTGCATCTAAGAAATATGCCATTATTAATTCATCAACACCAATCTTTAATATATAACTGAAATTATGATATGATAATCAAATTGTCGTGTCTTAAGAATTAGGCTTAAAAGAACAAAATTATTTTTAGGATTTTGACATAGTAGTGTTGACCATTCTAAAAAAGTTGCTAATAATTAGATTAATCAAGTAAATGACTTAAACAACTATGGAAGTAGAGAGTCAACATCAAAATTTACGTTGGAGAAACCCAACGTGGGAAGACTTTAGAGGAATGACATTCTGTGTTCTCATTTCTTCTATCATCATGCAATATTAACAAGCATATTAATCCAATTGAGCCTTCATGGACGTTGTGGAACTTTGGAAAGATTTACACAATGCTCTATGAGTTTGCCTTGCTCAAACTTGCTCATATAACACGTTGTACTTCATTGGCATGCATATTACCTAAATTATCAATGCATAACCCCAAAGGGTATATTAATATAATTAAATGAGCAAATGAATTTCATAGAAATTTTAAAAGCCAATTCCTACATAAATAAGGAAGATGACACATTTTAGTTTTCATTTTGTGTCGTTGAAATTATTATTGTCTTAGATAGGGGTAGATTCGACATAGTTGAATATGATTGCAATTTTCATGTTGAATTAAATGTGATTTTTTTAGGTGTTGACCATGTGTAGGATACTTTCTCTAAAATATATAAGGGACCATACCAAAGTGGTTTAAGTTTCTTAGCTTAACCTTGGTGTTGTTCTTTGCTTATGTAAAGACATACCTTGTTTTGAACTTGGAACTTGTGCTCAGTTGTATGGTGAGCATGCATTTATTTGTACTTTCTTGAGGCTATAATTTTTCTTGTAGTTGAATATGAACTTGTCTAATTTTATTAGTGAAGCTTTCAATCATCTCTATAAATTGGATAAAATCCTTGCATCATTTTAGGTGTTCCATCACAACATCAAATGGGTTATGATGTATCTAATGAGATTTATTTGTTGAAGTATGAACTGCCCCATTATATGCATGTTTAATGTATGCCAACATTTAATCCCTAGTTTTAAGATGCTTCATATTATACCCCCTTGAGCTATAGTAATCACCTATTGACTACTTCAGTGCAACCATTTATGGAAAGTAGTTGGCCTCTTCAACCTTGTGTTCATCCTCTCCTATACAATGAATACAAATATTACTGAGAACTTTGCATCTCTATAAGAAATCTTGAAACTAGGAAAGCCAAAGTAAACCCAAACATTAGGGAAAAACAAATATGTTGCTTCATCGCCCTTAAATAGTTTTTTGCATTGTATAAATAAACATATTTTGCTAAATTGATCTTCAATGACAAAAAAATAATCATGCCCTCTCTTTCAATTGGGAAAACCTCCAACAATGGATTATACAACCCTAATTTATATTGATTAGTTTACTTGTGCTACATAAAACACATTTTGTTATGAATTTAACAATATCATCTTGCTTTTTTTCCAAAATACATATCTTTACAAATGTGTGAAAGTCTTTGCTACACCAATGTGACTAGTCCCTTTGATACGCCCTTAACTACTAGCATACATTAGGAAATGTGTGGCCGACTTATGGCTAGCACAACCTTTTACTTAGCCATATGATAATTTCTATATTTTCATATTAGTAATAATGTTGACCTATGAAGTACCCATAGCTTTAGTACAATATATATAGGAGGTAGTGGTTAGTAGTAGATCATCCTATTGCAAATTATGTTTTTATTGCAAGGTTGTGATGGTTGTCCCCTCAAAGTATCTCAATCATATATTTCTAGTAGTCTGCTATGTTATCAATTTTTGGAGTGGATGTACTATTTGATGCGCTTATTATTGTGATATACTATTGTTGATTTATTTTTTATATTTATATTTCCATCCATTGTTGTGAATTTGCTTTATCTATCTAAAAAATTTCATGGCACCCTCTCATTAGTTGAATTCTTCCATTTTTTGGAACACAAATTTTCAAACTTATAGAGCAACCCATTTGGAGTTGATAGTCTTCCTTGTGCACATAATATGAACCTTTCACGCAATTTAAGTGTTTATATATCTCCATAATATATTCATCATGTGCATAATCCTCACCATATGCCTTGTGAACAAATGGTTCAAGCTAAGTCATGTTCAAAGCTAAAATCAAAGGTGTTCTAGACAAATATCAACTAACTTGTTGGTCACCTTTGTTATATTTGATAGTCAAATGCAATTATTGTGAGAACCCCATCCATTTATAGTGCCTTGCTCCAATTGAGTTTATTCTTGTGAATATTGGGGTGGTGGGTGATCTTTATGAGCAATATTTTTCTTTCCCTATTACATAGTACTTCCATTTTTAATAGTTTAAACAAGCCCATACAATTCATTGTCATATATAAAATATTTCAAAATTGCATCATGAATAGTTCTAAATGATGGCATATTGCCTTTATCTCCTTGAAAAGAACAACTCCCACAACATAAAACTTTCCATATGTTTATGCCAGATAAACATTAGGAAGTATACTTTTGTATATAGTCAAGTGGATGTAAAGTGTTAAAATACCAAAAGTGGGATACATGTGTCCATTTTTAGGGAAGTGTACAAGAATACGAAGATGAAGAATTGCAATGTATAATAGTCAAAAATATGTGCAATAGGAAACATACCACGAAAATTCAAGTATAGATGTGACTCATTCAAGAGGAAATTTGAAAATATCTGCCTATATATTGATTCAAAATGAAATGTAAGAACTGATCTCTTAGTGGCCAAGATAAACTTCACTAGCATTAAAGAAATATATTTACTTGAATTGCATTTTTGTGATTGTGGAATTGTTGAGATTATTGTACTTTATTTTCAATTTAAATGTTCTCTATATGTATTCCTTTTTGATCTCAAGACTTAATATACTTTCTATATTCTGGATGCTTGAACTAAATATGTTTCTCACTGCTACAACTATGAATGAGCTTGATTTACAACGTAAATTTGGATTATGGCTCTAGAATATAAGCTAAGATGTTATTTGTGTTTCCACCTCAAATGGTACCTAGAAATCAGGTTTTACCAAGATAGGTGAATTTATAGTTTGATGTTTCAATTATTCATATGCTAGTGATTTGTTTATACTTGAATCCTTTCTCTAGATGTTTTTGCACCAATATGATATTTAAGTTTCCCTTTATTCTTCAAGGAAAGAGTGGTGGCTTATTCTCTTGCTTATGAAAAGTAGATTTGATGACCGTATTTAGAGTCTCCTTTTCCAATTAATCATTTCAACAAATCATATTGGTTTTGGAGTTCCATATTTGACACTAAAACACGAGTCTCTTGGTTTCCCACATAGTTGTTTTGCATTCTTAGTGTTTGGCTTGCTCTTGGTTTCATACCTATGTAGTTTATATCAATATTTGATTAGGTTGATTTTATCATCAATATTTTCTTCACAATGTTGAAGTTATCCTTGCACCTTCCTCTGTTCATAGAAAACTTGGTGAGCTTCTCTTATCTCTTTTTGTCTCTCCTCTTCCCTATAAAGAGTAAGCCAAGAGTGAGTTATTATAATTGCATTTGTTATACTAAAACATGCAAAAATAAAACCACTATGATATATCATACATGTTACAACCCCCTTGTGATGTCAATAACATGATACAATGGTTGTTATATGCAAACCCAATTCATTTGACCTATTAGAACCCATCACTATTTTAGAGGTAAAATCACTGAGAGGGGGGTGAATAAGTGATGCTAGATATTTGATCCAATTACAAACACTTTAAACCCTTAACCATTCAACACATACAATCATTAATAATACACATCATTCATAATAATGAACAAGGAAGATAAAACAAGATCAATCACAAAACACATGATATATGTGGGAAACCCTCTTGAGGGATAAAATCCATTAAACCCTGCAAGATGGACTTCAATCCTATAATAATAAGATACAACATTTAGACCACCAAAAACTGATCAAGGAACACCCATAACTTATTTTAGTGAGATACCAATCCCACAAGGAGCTACTGCCCTTGTCTAGCTGAGCACCCACAACAACCAAACCTTTAACAACCTTTATCTTGCAAGGAGGAACCAACCCCCTAGGAAAATAAAAACCCACTCAGATACCTTGAACATATAATATTAAACACCTATTCATACTCTTAAACTAATGATGACCACCTTTTTATTCACTCTTCACCTTCACTCTTTAACCCAAACAGTCTCAAGGGCTCACTCACTAAATCTGCCACTTTTAGGCTCATTAGGTCCAATGACCTATGTATCCACCTGCATCAACTTGATAAAATAAACATGATTGATCATATTTTATCTTTGATGGTCCTCACTAACCTATACCTTCTCTTTTAAATGCTATCTCCTTTTCTTGAATCCACACTTCCACACGCAACATAAATAGGCCAACAATGCCTTGTATTTATACCACTCTCTTGGTATAACCCATCTTTGTCAACCAAGATGCTTACCATAATTGTTATAAATTTGAAATAGGTCCTCATAAAAACTACATGTAATAACCAAACACTCCTTAGGTTATCCAATACATCATTATCCCCAAACCACCATTAGGTCTTGGTGAGACCTAAAACAATTAGGCATTCATACTCGTACGTTACAACTTCAATTCCTTGGGCCACTTTTAGCTTCTACCAAAGATTTAAAAAAAAAAAACCTATCTCCAATATACCATTTATCACTCCCACATGGTTCCATTCCACCTTTAATACCAACTCAATACTTGAACCTACCAATCAGGTTTCCTTGCTCTTCAAGTCTTCATACACAAAAAACACAGTCTCAAAATTTTGAAGCAAACACTCAAGTATTTCACATATCCATATGATTATATGACATGGGTGAATCCTTAAGGACCTATAAAACACCTCCATGTGATTTAAACAC
This sequence comes from Torreya grandis, assembly GCA_037957365.1. Classification (NCBI taxonomy): domain Eukaryota; kingdom Viridiplantae; phylum Streptophyta; class Pinopsida; order Cupressales; family Taxaceae; genus Torreya; species Torreya grandis. Next base: position 7,302,333 of record JARHVA010000011.1, read on the forward strand.
TCCAACATAAAATATAATCACTAAAAACAACTCTCTCAAAATGACCACTCAGACTGGTCATATAAAGTCAAAATACAATCAAGCTATTTTGACTCTCCATATCTGATCAGGGGCATATCATGAAAAAAAATGCATTCTCATAAGACCTTGATAATTCCTTTAAATATTCATATTCATTTTTTTCCTCAACTTTGCTCAAAACACCTTCAAATTACCTCTACAAGATGGTCACTCAAACTGCCAGTGTATTCAATAAACACAATCAACTTCTAAGCCTTTGATCATACTAAATATGAATTGGTAAAAAAAACAATAACCCAAAAATATGGTCCTCATATATTATATAAAACTCTTAAATATTTATCTCATCTTGAAACATCAAAATACCATCAATAAATCTTTAATTATCCTTCTCGAGTTACTTGTAGAACATGGTGAAACACACAATCAACTTTGGAGCTTAATATATTTGACTTTACATAAATTCAAACCTTATAAATCAATTATCTAGATGTGCCTTGAATTCCTCTTCAAATTTTATTTTTACATTACCATCAAATTCATCCTAGATCAAAATATATTAGAAAAATACTGCAGACTAATTTTTCCCTTTTCTAATTCAAATGCCAACGGTCACTGGGTAATGCTTGCAGACACGTGTCTTCATCTTGTGTACTCGTAAAACTTGATTAAATGTGATTCATCAATATCCTCAATAATATCTTGGTATTTACCTTGCATTAATCATTGTTGATTTTAGATCCTCACTTTTGAGATCAAGCCACTTTGTAGCCCCACATGCCCTCTGTGTACCCTGCAGACAGTCTCTAATGAACTTCCACCACTTGGAAGCCCTACGTGCCTTCTAAGCATATTTTTAAATATTCAATTAATACACACAATTGGACTACTACCTAATAAGATCATGTGCTCTATTAGATCCTTATCTAGTCATATTAATTGCTCACGATTGATCTTCATTGCTTGATTAAACGCTCACCGTAGATCTTCGATAATGTAAATTTGGCTAAGTATGGAAACCACTGCAATCTGATTGGAAGGTTAACTTTACACATTAATGAATTTTTCTATGCTCAACCTCATGACCTAAAATATGAACTACATGATCACCTTTCATAGGGGAATCCATCCATATATCAAGTCACTCTTGAAACCTTCACATGTGTGAAATATGATGTCATCAAACTACTTACTCAACCTTGTCTGCCAAGATGAATAATTGAACCTAGAACTTTATATGACTACTTTGATTAATTCCTTTCAGTTTCACAAGCACTCTAAGCACTTAGAACACCCCATAGGGTCTCTACAACATGACCACACCATAAAGCTATCAAATGCAACTTCTTTGTCATTATTGCACTAGTATCTCGTACTATCTTTGACATTAATGACAACCTAACATCAATGAACATGCTAAAAAATATTCCCCTCTATCATTGATGGAAAAACACCTTCATAATGACTTATTACTCAATTGAACTCCTTCATTCTAATATTTCTCCCCCTTTGACATTAATGACAAATGGTCTCTTCCTCAATATGCCAACTTGATCATTGACCTGAAAAACTACTCACATAGCTTAGAAATATCTCCCTAACATCAAGCTCAATTTCATGTCATCTATTATTTGACATACACCAATATGAACTTGGGCTTCTCTGATCCTTAGACCTGTCTACCTACAGAACTCACAAGCTCTCTTTGCACATGCATGAAGATTCAATACCTTGTCAAAACACATGACTTGGTTTGATCAAGTCATCATATCAATCTTCTTGAATTCATAATTTTAGCATACATCTTCACACTTCTATCATGACTAAACATCTTCACATATGCTTCCCCTTATATCATGCACATCTTCTTCAAGTCACTCAAGCTAACTGAGTTAGCCCCCCCTTAGCCAAACACATATTCAAATGATATTCTTGTCCTAAAACATCAACGAAAGCTCAAATAACATCCACCATGCTTCCTCTGGCTTGTCAAGTGTCTCCTTGAAGCCTATATAGAGACACCCTAACCCACAATGTCCTAGAACAATGTGAAACCATGAGTCGCCCACAACTCCTCATATTCCTTCTCCTCCTTGGTCATCTAAAATTGATAGTTCTTCTTATTTTTCTTAGACTTAAGAGAAACAACTTGCTCATACACTATAATATTCTCATTTTATTTTAAGAATGAATTGAAAAGACATGGAAATAACAAATATTCATGACATACCTCATCACTAGACATTGGCAACTAATGTTCTTCACATGAAACTTATTCAACAATAATAGGATGTTTACTTGTATCCATACACACCTCAGGACTAGCCTCAACTAGAAACTTGGTATTTTCTTTGAGCTCAACTTGAACTGACTTTTGATTCTCCCTTTTTATCTAGATAGATGACACATTCTCTTGGCATTCCTAAACCTTCTTCATATCTGATTCCTCTTTTGATTTACCAGTCCGTCCACCTTGATATTTCAACTCAACTAAATTAGTTTTCTTGGTTTTCACTTCCTTAGGTTTCCATACCAAGGAAAGACCTTTCTTGAGCACTCTAGGATGTCCATGCACCTTCTTACGACTTGAGAGCTTGATTTTACAATATCTTGCAATATGATCAAGTTGATGATAACTAAAACAAATAACATCATTCATACCTTGTGCTTGATGAATATTATGAATCTCAACAAACATACCATCTTGTCTCTTAGGTTCATTATGCTCAAGCTTAACTGTCTTAGTTGGCCATACCTAGGTTATTCTTTTACCATGCATTCTAGGGTATAATCTAGCAATATGTCCCATGCCATGACAATTATAACATACTATATTATCCATACCTCTAGCTCACTAGCTACTCTTCCTTCTACAGTTTCTTGCCTTATGACCAAAAATCTTACATGCAAAACAATGACCATGAAACAAACATTCATACCTTATAGTGTTTGGTTACCTAATTAGTATTTTCACCTTCTTGTCTTGAGTTGACATCTCTTGCTCTTTATTAGTCTTGTTTACCTTGACAACAAATTTCTCATGGTCATCCTTCAATGAATATAGATTGGTCTTCAATTGAACACTCTCATCCTCTTTAGCTCTCATACTTGAACTTGCAGCCTTTAACTAAATTCTGAGATCTTGGATGGTCTCCTTATCCCTCTTAGCTTCTTTAGTCATGCCATCATTCAATTTACATGCTTGATATTCAATAATATTTATATAATCAAGATTGGACTTCAAATCATCATGCTCACCTTTATTTGAACTCAACTTGGCATTTGTCTCTTCTAACTGAGTTTTGAGATGTCTTCATTCTTCCTCTTTTAAAATCAAATAAGTCTTTGTAACTCTTAATTAACCCTCAAGAATGCTGATCTTCTCTTTATCATTTTTTGATATTGAGCTTGCCTTCAAGGATTATACCTCCTTATTGAGCTTGATGCACTCATCCTTAATAGCCTTAAATATTGAGGCCATGATCTTATTTTGAGGTTCTTTTTGATCATACTTGCACATCTTACCTCTGTACTTCTCAAAAATTACCTTTTACTAATTGTACTTTTCTTCACTTGATTTTAGACATGCATAAGTAACCTCTACTTGAGCCTTCAAATCTAGATTATATTTATTCAATTACTTATCCATCTTATGCTACTTAGGACCACCTTTAAGCTATTAGACCTACTCCAAAAGGACCCGCTTTGATACCAATTGTTAGAGTTACAATCACTGTGGGGGGGGGGTTGAATCAGTCATGTTATATGTTCAATCCAATTCCAAACCCTTTAAACCCTTAACCATTAAACACATACAATCATGAAGCATATACATCATTCATAACAACCAACATGGAAGATAAAACAAGATCAAGCTCAAAAAACATGATATATGTGAGAAACCCTCTTGGGGGGCAAAACCCATTAAACCTTGCAAGATGGACTACAATCCTATAATAACAAGATCCAACATTTATACCAGCACCAACTAATCAAGGAACACCCATACCTTATTTTAGTGAGACACCAATCCCACAAGGAGCTACTACCCTTGTCTAGTTGAGCACCCACAACAACTAAACCTTTAGTAAGATTTATCTTACAAGGAGGAACCAACCCCCTAGACAACTAAGCACCCACTAAACTACCTTGAATATATCATATTAAACACACATTTTTGATCTTCAACTAATGATGACCACCTTTGTTTACACTTTTCACCTTCACTCTTTCACCTAAACAGTCTCAAGGGCTAACTCGCTCAATCTGCCTCTTCTAGGCTCATTAGGTCCAATGACCTATGTATTTACCTACATCAGCTTGATCAGATAAACATGACTGATCATATTTAATATTTGATGTTCCTCACTAACCTGCACCTTCTCTTTCAAAGTTTCTCTCCTTCACTTGAATCAAAACTTCCACACGCAACACAAATAGGCCAACAATCCCTTGTATTTATACCACTGTCTTTGTATAGCCCATCTTGGTTGACCAAAATGCTTACCATACTTGTTATACCTTTTAAATAGGTCTTCATACATTTTAAATATAAGAAACACACACTCCTTAGGTTGGCCAATGCCTCATTAGCCCCAAACCACCATTAGGTCTTGGTGAGACCTAAAACAATTAGGCCTTTATACTCATACATTATAACTTCAACTCTTTGGGCTAATTACAGCTTCTACCAAAGTTTCAAACACATAAAACCTATCTCCAATAGACAATTTATCACTCCCTCATGGGTCCATGCCACCTATAACACCAAATCAATAGTTGAACCTACTAATTAGGTCTCCTTGCTCTTCAGGTCTTCATACCCAGAAAACACAGTCTCAAACTTCTAAAGAAAACACTCAAGAATTTCACATATTCATATTATTATATCACATTGGTGAACCCTTCAATACCTATGTAACACCTCTATGTGCTTTAGACACTTCAACACAAGCTCTAAGCACTAAAAACAACTCTCTCAAAATGACCACTCAGACTGGTCATATATAGTCAAAATACAATCAAGATATTTTGACTCTCCACATCTGATCATGGGCATATCATGAAAAAAATACTTCTCATAAGACTTTAATACTTCCTTGACATCTTCATATTCATTTTTTCCCTCAAATCTGCTTAGAACACCTTCAATTTATCTCTGCAATATGGTCACTAAAATTGCCAGTGTATTCAATAAACACAATCAACTTCCAAGCCTTTGTTCATACTAAATATGGAGTGGTCAAACCTCCATAATACACATATATGGTACTCATAGAGTATATAACACTCTTTAATAGTTATCCATCTTGAAACATAAAATTACCATCAATAAATCTTCAATTACCCTTCTCGGGTTACTTGCAGATCATATTCAAACACACAATCAACTTTAGAGCTTAATATATTTTATTGTACAAATATTCAAACATCCTAAATCACTTATTTGGATGTGCCTTGAATTCCAATTCAAAATTTTTTTTTACATTACCTTTAAATTCATCCCATATCAAAATATATTAGCAAAATACTGTAGACTAGTTTTTCCCTTTGCTAATTTACATGCCAACGATCATTGGTTAATGCATAAACATCTATAGACACATGTCTTCATCTCATGTCCTTGCACACATTTCTAAAATGTGCTCCATCAATCTTCTCAAGAGTGTCCTAGTCTTTACCTTGCATCACTCACCATTGATCTTAGATCCTCACTTCCGAGATCAAGCCATTTGGCAGCCCCACATGCCCTTTACGTACCCTGCAGTCAGTCTCCAATGAACTTTCACCACTTGGCATCCCCACATGCCTTTTGAGCATCCTTTGACATATTGACTTAATACACACCTTTGGATTACTATTTGACAAGATAACATGCTATTTTAGATCCTTATTTGGTCAGATTAGTTGCTCACCATAGATTTTTATCGCCTGATTAAACGCTCACTATAGATCTTCGATAATGCAAATTTGGCTAAGTATGGGAATCACTACAATCTACCTAGAAGGTCAAATTTTTACCTAAATAAATTTTGATATGCTTAACCTCATAACCTAAAATTTAAACCACATGATCATCTTTCATAGTGGAATCCATCCACATATCAAGCTACTCTTAAAACCTTCACATGTATGAAATATGACATCATCAAAATGCTTACTTAGCCTTGTATACCAAGATGACTACTTGAACCTAGACCTTCATATGAATACTCTGATGGATTCATTTCACTTCCAAAAGCATTGTAAGCACTCATAACACCCCATAAGGTCTTTGCAACATGACCACACCATCAAGCTATCAAACACAACTTCTCTATCATTAATGCACTAGTATCTCATGCTTTCTTTGACATCAATGACAACCTAACATCAATGACCATGCTCAAAAATATATAAAAAAACACACATTATACATTACATCGTTATTCCCAAGTTTAAATTCTAGGAATAAGTGATGAAGATATCTTAATTATGTAAATGTATATAAGCACAACCTCTTCTACATACCTTCTCCTACCTTGGGTCCAAAAATTGAAATTTGGATCAAATAATAACAATTGTAAATTTCTTCAATGAAATGATGTTAGACTATACACCTATAAAATCAACAGTCTTCTTTGTGAGAGTCATCTTGAGTGCTTTCTTTCCATCATTGACATCATTTAATGATCCCTCTTATGCTTTTAGATGCCAATGTCGTGCATAATAAAAATAATGTCATACTAAAATAAAATTTGGAAAACCTACTGCAAAACCATGTTTTTATGTGCATACAACATTTGAAAATGGATACTACACCTTACCCTATCTATTCCAACTCAATATTTTCATATCATGATTATCAAGTACCATAGGAATTCCACATTCATGTTGAAATCAATCTTCTCTATCATTATGATGCCCATATACATACTAAAACAACTTGGTGATGCTAAAATCAAACCTATCATCCACACCACAAGCTTCATGATGACCAAAGCATGTTGAAACCATTGTGTGATAATGTGACAAAACATACATATCCATCATACAATGATTGTAAAGCCTAAATCATGCTACAACAAAGACATAATGTTGAAAAGAAACCTATATACCCAAGCCACAATAATTGGGATGATTGTACATGTTACAACAATATTAATGAGAGAATAAATGTTACAATTGATGCCATTTCATATATACCTTTGATTCACATCGAGAAATGTATTCTAGTTTGTATTACTTTTGTGATGGTTATCAATTTTCTAGAAGTATTTTCCCAGCTTCTTTCTTGGAGTGCTTGCTCTCTTGGAATGCTTCTATTCTAGCTTATTTATATATACATATGTTCCAAAAAATGGTGAGAAAACCATGCATGACTTGTATATCAACATGAGAATGTAAATTAAATTTATACAACCTATTAATGCCTTTGGTTATCCATACTTGTGATTTCAAAGTGTATTTGACAATTGCTCCATACCATTGATGAGTGGAATGGCTTACTACTTGTTCACACAAGTGGAGTTAGTTCCCTACTCTCTTCTACCAATGATTGAAACCATACAAATTTTTTAAGGATCTTTTTGAGTTATATTAAATGTAAGTACTACCCTTATATGTGAACACAACTCAACATCTCACAAGTTTATATTTATAAATTATGTAAATGCTCATTCTAATAAATCAAGAACATATCATTAGAATCTATTTCTTTTCTTCATGTAGTTGCTCTCTTTCCCCTTCAAGTTTATTGGAAAGAGAACCAACTACCATATACATGGATGTTTATCACTTCGCCATGTTTTCTTTTTGATTGATCATGATTTCTTGAGATTTAAATATATATTCCAAGGTTTGTTTCAAAATGGTAACTCTCTCTTCAAGTCCTTCTAGTGAGGATTATTCTACCATTATTTATTCTTATGATTTTGTAATTTCTTCCTTTTTTTTTGAGGTTTCCCTTGATTGTGATTTCCATTCTTTGGGTGAAGACATGAATGGATTTTCCAACAATTTTTATCTAAATTCTTGATGACCTTGCAATGACCAAAAAATTGACTTGACTTACATATACCCATATGATATCTTCCCTTCTTCGAGTGCTTGCCATGGACTTTGTCTTCCTCTTCTTACTTATGTGAAGAGCATATTCTTTCTTTCCCTCCTTTCCCAAAGATCTTGGGATCTTTAGTGTTTAAATTTTTTCTCTTACATGAAACCAAACAATGGTTACTCTTTGTAAAAAGTGCAATGAATGAGATACCAAAGTTATTGTGCTACATGGCCCCTCTTTCCATAATGGGAATGGACAATGAAATGATTGTATCCTGCATAACTTATTAGGATGAAATTATGCTTGTTTGTATAATATTGATGGAGTACATATGTCATACCTTCTCCCTTGGGATGTTGTCCTCTCTTTCAATATTCTATGCACTCTTCCTCGATGTTATTTCATTTATTAAAAGGCATACCTATTTTTCAAGTTTTTACTTTGGCCATTTGAGGTAGTGTGATGATACCTTCCTTCTTAGTAGAAAGTTTCCATACTTTTAGAATCCATATTGTTTATGTGAAAAATGTACATTCTCTTTTCTTTCGAGTTATCCCTTTACATTATAACTCAAACATTTTATATTTTTACTAGTAAAGGGGGGGGGGGAGTCAACTTTATTTTTGCACTAAGTTATCTCTTTTGGGTTAGATTTCATTTCATTGCTGCAACTTTGGTTTTTAAACATTCATTGCATAGGGATGGTATGCTAACTCCTTGATGAATTTATTTATCATGGTTGAGATACATGTTGTTGTTGCATTTTTAGGCTCACTTAAATGATAATATGCTACATTTGGAATTTTATATGTTAACAATAAATGTTCATGTCTATGGTTTATTGGAGTTGATTCACTATGGTTGCAATTTCATTTTTAATGTTTGTCACTAATATGAATGGATCTTGATATTAGTTGTTGATTAATTAATTTATATCAACTAATAAAAATATTGAGATATAAGCACTCAAGGATGTAATGCATTAAAAAATTTAGTTACTAGGAATGTATATTATGAGTTTGTTTGGATTTTAAGAAGTGCCACTCTTATCCATTTGCATGCATTATATGGCTATTATTTGAGTTTGGTATTTCTTTAGTTTACTATGACCTCAAGGAGCTTAAAGGTTTGTGAAATGAGAATGTCTCTTTGGTGAAGAATACAGTTTATCACTGTTTTAAATAAGTTTCTAGTTCTCTATTTGATGCTAAAAAATTAGGTATTTGATTAAGTTTAAATTCATATATTTTTAGTAAAGAGGTGTTGCAGGATGGTTGAAGTTACAAATCATAGAGGCAAGTGATATTGTGTTGAACAATTTGATATATTATTGAAAATGTGGGCTTAGGAGATATAATATCTCTTGTTTTCACTTAAATATATTTTTGTAGAAGCAAATGTCATGGATAATAAAAATTAGTATTTTAGGTTGCTCAATTTGAAATGTCTTAGTTAAATTTACAACTAGTGAGTTTTGAGAGTCATGGGTTTGACTCTTTATTAGAAAATGTTATTTTTTTATTCTTATTAAGGGAATTTTAAATAGAATTGGTGTTTTGACCTTGTATTGTGATTGTTTCAAGTTGTATTTTGGTTATGAATTGTTTAGATTGCAACAACCACCAACAATCACCAATTTGTTGATCTCATATAATTAAAATATATTAATTTTTTGGAAGAATGAGTGGTCAAGACAACTAAGGTTGGGGTCAGCCCAAATCCAATGATAACATTGCTTAGAATATTATTTATTTTGTTTCCAATAGAAATGTAGCTCCTAGTGTATCTTATGGTGGAACAAATAGAGGAATGGGAGGGCCTTTTAGGAGTAAAAGGAGACTTTAAACGTTTCAACACTTAAATTATACTGATTTTGATAGTATACCTATGATTTATAGAGATATACATGGATAGGGTGGAGGTGCTCAACTTTTTAGCATATGACACACGTAAGAGTAAATAAATTTGGACATGGCTATGAGAGGGTCACTTAATCTAAAATTTTGGGAATTCCATCATGTTTATTCACTATCTTAATACTTACCTTTGACATCTTGAGATTTGCAAGTGAATAAAATTAGAATCGATAAAATGTTTGAAAAAAACTTATTGATGTTCCATCTTGTTCACAAATTGGCACTGGGACTTTGTTGGTGAACTCAAGTTTGCAAGTTGTTTCACATGCTTTTATCATTACTGTATTATGTGCAAACTATGTCTCTATTTATGTTATATTTTTATCAAAATCTAATGTTTTTCTATATTTTATAAGGTGAAAATTTATTTTTTACATCAATTTGGTGACACAAAGTCGACACGACAAATATTTTTTAGTTATGTTAAATTTGTTCCATATTCATGTCTAAAAAAATGGTGTGCTATTTTTTCTTCATTCACATTTGTGAATATTTTTGTGACATAATCTCATCACTAATATAATACTAAAAAATAAAAAAATATTTGTAATTAATTATTTATATATATATTTAAATATACATATTATTTTCAAATTAAATTATACACACACACAAAAGATGTTATAATTCAACAAAAACATGACATATTTTACTCAAAAAAATTATATACATTATTGTCATAAATGAGAAAATAACTAATTTCTCATCCATACTAAAATAATATTGGATGGAGTGAAATTCATGTATTATCCCTTCCAAAACAAAAAAAAAATATCATGGCTATTAACTAGACCCTGGTCCTTATCATGATCATCATCTATCATATCATTTGGGTCATATAAATGTGATGGTTCCAGATCATTATATGTGCCACTCTGCATGAAATATTTGTCATAATCGAGATCATCCTCACCATCCTCTTTAAAATTAGAATAATCAATCATCATTGATGATTTTTTGATTTGCTAAGACACAATTAATAATTATATAAGTACTTCAAGTTGAATATTTGTTAGATCACTAGTTATAATTACAAATTAAATAATTGGACCTTAGGTATTTTTAATTAAACAATGGATTTATTACTAGCACAAAGCCCCTAGAATGAGCCGACCTGTTGAATGCATCAATTTTCCATCACTAGGATTTAATTTGTTGTCACATTTACATACAGGGCCTACAATCTCAACACTTTTCATGCAATAAAATGTAAATAATAAATTGGGTTATCAATTAAAAAATATAATATAACTTGTTCAAATAAACTTACGAATTAGCAAACAATTTTTTATAAACTCAATTGGCTTAAGTGATGATTCAACAAATTTCCTTGATTCACCTAGGATTTGTGGGGCTTATCTTGCCTAATCTCAACCTTTGCATTAATTTAAAAATTCACAAAAAGTTGAAGTAATAATTATGAATAAAAATCTTATCAAATGGGATGAGATCAAGTGCTAAATCACAAGGAATTTTTTAGTGAAGACTTGAGTTCAAATCTCTAGGAGACATGTTATATGATAAAATATATAAATGTTAAGTGTTGAAATTGGGTAAACTACAACTTTCAATTCTAAGTGTGATGTATTGCAATGAATGATCCCAGGTACAAATATTGAATGAATTTAATAGAAGAGATACATCTTAGTCGTGGAATCTAATCCAAAGGGTACATAAAATTAACCAAATCAAAATAATGAAAAAAGAACAATTTTTTACATACCACACATTTGTTTTTCAAGATTACATATAACCCAATCTCTATCTTACTTGAGTCAATCATCACATAATTTATCCCAAGTAGATGCATTTATATTTAGAGGTCAGAGTGTTTGCCTTTCCTCACTCATATTTTCCAATGTATATCTCTTACAAATTAAATATCTTAGAAATTATTAAAAATCTTAAAAAAAATTTTAACTAATTTTGAAACCTTACCCTAATATCCTCCTCATCCTCTTAAGCCTATATGTTGCACATTGTTCAATTATCTTAATATTATTACAAGCTTTTCTAAAGTCTATATGAATTACACTAATCAAACATTTGTTACTCTCAATTGACATGGACTTGGATTCAAGGTTGCAATTTTCTTGAAACAATTTGTTAAATTTGAGAACTATTTTTTTTGGAACATGGAAAAAATATATTGAAAATAAAATATCTATTCTTCTAAAAATAATTTAAAGTAAAATTAAAAACTATAAAATATTTCTAATAATATACTTTATTTAAGCATTTTGTAAAATTTTCATCTCATAATTTATATACAAATTAAATTTAAGACTATTTAAAACTCGATGTTTATAATTCTCTAGTGTGATATAAGATGGTCAATCCTTATAAGAATTAAGTGGAGACTCATATTCACTCCCTCATTTCTTTGGAGAAAATATTATCAAGGTTTATGTGGGGAGCTAAGTAATATAAATACATTTTCTATGTTACCGATAGATCTATTGTGTTGGTGCAAATTATTATTTCCACCTAAAATATTAGTTAACTAAATTTTTTTATATTTTATTCTATGTATTAGATATTTTCTATTTTCTATGTTTTAGAGAAAAAAATATATTTCACTTTTTTGGGACCAATAGTGACAAGATTTTCCCATTTTCAACCAATCAGAAAAAGATCCTACACTTTGGAATTCATTTTAATGCTTCCTCCCTATATATAGTTTTCCATATTCTAAGCATTTCATTCTCATTTTTTAAGAATCAACTCCATTAGAGCAAGATTGTCAGGGAAATTCAAATTTTTATTTACATATAGTATTTGATCCTATGTCTTTATTATGGCTTTTTACATATTAAGTGATGGGATGTGTTATTATGGCTTTTAACATATTAAAAGATGGGATGTGTTTATAAGAAGATTTTATGTGAGATAAAATTGTGTCATATTTCTCTATTTTATATGGTATCAGAGCAATATTGTACAACCATTTGTTATGAATATCTAAAGTAAAAATCAATTTTTTTGGTTCTTATTTATTATATTTATCTTTTAATATTTTTTATAGTTTTTTTTTTTTTTGGTAGACTTTTTCTTAATCAATTCTCACTTCTAAAGTTTATATAAATATTTTTGAAAAGTTTTAGATGATCCATATAAAGAAAAAAATTAGCGTGGAATGTTGTGTTTTAAAAATAATAGTGGGGTTTTATGAGTTTTTGGAATTTCCAGACAATTTTTTCAAAACTTAGGGTATTTTCTCAATTTTTTTGAAATGTTAAGGCAATTTTCAACCAAAAAAAGGGAAAAATTTAAAAATTTCAAAAAATAATTTAAATTTCTTCATTGCCTGGTTTGATGTTCAACGATTATTTAAAGTTTTAAATTGTTTAGGGCTCTAATAGGGATTGTGTGGATTTATAGGTTTTTAGGGTTTTATGTAAAATATCAATAGTTTAAAATTATCTAGAGATTTTTATAATTATTTTATAACAAATTATTCTTTGTTAAAAAAAAATCATTAGAAATCATATTTTTTTGTTAGTTGGCATCTTTGCTATTTTGTCCTACAATCCATTGCCCTTTATAAGACTATCACCCATCCTAATATTAGTCATCACTATGCTCAATCCTTGTCTACACAACCCTCACACTCTTCATCCCCAACCCACTAGAACCTCCACTGAATTCTGATTCCCCTATAAAATATCATCTACAAATGCATCACTATGCAAACCCAATACCACTTAACGATAACCCCACTCCAATTTTCACAACTCTACTCCCCTTATTTCACAACCTTACCTAATACTTTCCTTCTTCTAGTCTTATATGACCCTCCCAAACTATCAATAACACTGCATTGACTATTACTTATCAATAAGAAAACCCCATTTACAAAACTTTAAAGTGGAATAACATTTGATCTGTAAGGTATTTTTAAGTGCCATTTTTTTTAGTTATTAAATTTATTATTTTTTCTATATTTATACTCATATCTAAGTCATTCTATATATAATTATTATTTTGTAATGTGTTTTCCTTCTCTGCACTTTATGAAATTTGGAAATATACAACACATTGTATAGTTATAAGCAATTGCGTAGGATTTATTTTCTTGTATATGCATTGAAGCATAAAGTGACATTGTTGAAGGGAAGGTAGCTTTGATATAAGGATATTTTTTTACTTTTTCTAGTGTGCATCAGTACACACACTCTTTGTAGTTTTAATGCAATTTAACGTGTTTGTACATTTTTCAGTCGTGACAAATTATAAAAACATGTCTAATAAATTTTCCATGGTAACTCCCTAAAACTATTACACATGAAAGTCAACAATGAGCAAATTTTTTAGGAGTAAATGTTTATATACTATCACAATTGATACATAGTAATAACTTGCCTAGGGTATCGAGAAGCCCAAATGGTATAATGATATAAATGGTCTGATATATTTGTATGTATCTTCTGAGCTAAATTTACACATAGAGCCTTTCTATAGTACACATGAGGCATGGGACAAACTAAAACAATTGTATGAAAATATTGTTATAATTAGACATTTTTAACTGGACACATAATGTATTGTTCTCAATCTAATTAACTTGATAACGTTTAGGACTACATTCCCAAAATCAAAATTTTAAGGTTAAAAACAAATATTTTAATGTCAAAAAATAAGACAAACAACTCATATTTTAGGTCTTTTCATATTAGGTGAGTCATACTTAGTCTTTGTACTTAACTTATACTCAAACCAAAATTCTTGGAGTGCTACTTTTAAAATGCTTATATTCGATGATTTTGCCAAAAGGTTGAGTCATGAGTAGGTCAAGCTCTTCCAGATGAAAATTATTTCAAAATATTTCTAAATTACATGTTCTAGTTATAGATCAAGCTAAGACTACTAAAAGACCTATAAAACAATAAAATCAAGGTCCTATTTTACCCTAATTTTAATTAACAGGTGAAGATTATTCTAATTAAAATAGGACTTTGAAATATAGTTTAGATTAATAAATATGGCAATCAAGCATACATCTGAATGCAAAAGACTGGGATTGATTCTTATGATTTGACAAGTGCAATATGATAAATATATAATTTACTAAGGAGATCAAGATACTTAACTTTTATGGTTGACTATTTGATTGTGATTGTATTATGGAAGTGAAAATCTTGAATAAATAGGCCTATGGTTTATTAAATCTAGAATTGAATCACTTTCTAAGTTAGGTCAGTTATATACAATCAAGGCAATATTGCTAACCAATACTGACGTACACAAAAGTAGGTAATGATAACTGTATGTCACTGGAGTCTGTCTTTACTTGCTCTATATTTGTGATCTTTAACCCTAATGAAGTGTGCAACTAAAAAAATTAGTCTCCTTTGCCTTGAAACACTATATGTTATTGTGAAGGCTAGAAACCTACAAAAATAAGGGAAGTTTAATGCACTGCTTTAACCCCAATCACCACTATCTGATGATCGACCATTACTTATGTATCCAATAACCCAATGAGGGAAATCAAGCCACACATAGTTCTGCCACCTGGTGTGCTTATGAAATTATGCTCCTTTGATATATGTATACAATTAATGATTTAGATTAGATACTTAACAATACTTTATATTAATTAGAGTTAGAGTGCTCCAAAATTAGCTTATGATTGCTCCTAGTGATAGGTTTGTAAATTGTAAAGAACAGGTTAGATTCACTCAGAGTGTAATAGTGTGTGTATGTGTACACACACACATGATATGTGCCAAGTCCATTTTGAATGAGAGATTGATTTGTTTGTATATGGATCTAATTAATTAATTTATCATGCCATCGATACACTACGCTAATGCGCTGGCTGTAAGGATGGGTTTGATTTTATAAACTAGCCATTTTTGGGAATGAGTTGGTATCAACCAAATCAGATCAGTACTTACTAATGATACAATCAAGTCTGGTGGAACTGACTTGTGTACATGTAGACTAAACTAAGAGTTTGATGATGTCTATTTAGTATATTTATCATGTTTTAAATAGACAATGAGGTTATTGTAGGTGTATAATAACATAACGAAAGGGTTTAATTATAAGATATCATGCAAGTGTGATATAATGGTGGATTAGGACCTTGTTTGAGGGCTCAAGTCATGCATGGTAAATATATGTTAGTCTTATCTTTATCGAATACCGAAGGCCATATTTTAGTATTGAAAAATGCCACTCTTTTATTATAGTAATGGATATGCTAGAGCAAAAGGATAAAGTATACGAAGGTCTGTATAACACACTTTGTATTTGGTATGAAGATCTAATTGTGCAGGTCACTCAATAATAAAACTTGTAATCATATGTAGTCAATGTCCATAGATTGACTATTTCAAATATGAAACTAATTTTTTGATATTTTTGAAAGAACAAAAGTTAGAGTACACTTGTGTATTGGTTTAAACCATGTTTTGCTTAAAACTTATTAGAAATGAAGGTTCCTTGAAACATTGCAGAGATTTGTGCTTCCTTGTTTGAATCACATGGAGATTTGGGGTGAAGATGCCCCAAATTTGTGTAACTATGTAGGATCTTGGGTTGGGAAGGTAACATGCCCCAATCCTCATGAATATGGGGAAAAGTACATAATGTACTAATTCAAATAACAATGCAGTAAAAGAGAGAACCACCAAGTTTGGTTTGCTCAAAAAAATAAATATGTAGATAAATGACAAAACTATCAGGCGAACTTCACTCAAAGAAAGTGAATCAACCATTATAGATTGCCTATAGATTTAAATGAAAGGTTTCACTTCAGTTTACTCAAGTTCACTCTATTCAAAGACAAAAGACATGATTTGTAGGGAATAAACAATTTTCATACCTCCATCATGAGCACATGTTTGATTGTGTAGTTTTGCTCAATGCAAAATAAAATGCAAGATTGAAAGAGAATAAACATGTTAATGTCCCCATCATGACCACATACCTAATAAGTATGAAGTGAAATGACAACCATTTTCCATTGAACTGTTAATTTTGTTTTTGTGTATGTGTATTAACTAGTATCACACCCTCTAAATTTTTACCAAATGATATAGAATGTTATGCATCTAGATGTTGAATTTGGGAACCTATGTCTCAAATGTATGTGTATGTGATAACTTGTAATCCTATCCCTATAAATTATTATACATATTCCCATAGATATGTACCCAAGCATGTATGAATTCATGAGTCAAGTGTCTGTAATGTGAATGCATATGCATGGCATATACCCCTATAATTTGTATCAATGCGCTGATATTTGTCATGTATATGAACCATCTGATATCTAAACTACTCTAAATCTTCAAAATCTATATTTTTATCTAATTTCCTGATCATGGAGGCTTATGTATCTATTATAAACCCATATAATTCCCCATTTGTAGACGAGAAATGTATGTTACTCATCTCAAAAGAAAAGTTAATTTCATCATGTCATGTATTATGTATCTATTATAAACCCATATAATTCCCCATTTGTAGACGAGAAATGTATGTTATAAGTCACTCATCTCAAAAGAAAAGTTAATTGCATCATGTCATGTATAAAGATAACATCATGTAATATCATTTGAATAAGTGGATAATATGCCATCATAGTAATATATTTGTCAAATAAAGCATGTAAGTGTCATGTATAGATAGATATATCAATGAAGCACACAATAGAAGTGTAATTGAATAAGACTACACAGTAACACATGATATAGATCATGGAACCACTTAGTGTTAACAAGATCAATAAGCTCAAGTTTTAGTGTAACACATAAGGCTAAGGGATACATACAAAGGACATAAAATGTTGAATCAAACAAGGATAGGGGCCACACACAAGGGGACATACAAATGTCACAAATAAGGGACAACAAGGATGTTATATCAAGCAAGGCCTAGGGACCACATACATTAGTCAAGCACAAAGTATCCTATCCTGTAAAAGAGTAACAATATAATGGAGCATAGGACAAGGAAATAGTCTACACCATCCATAAATATCAATGTCACATCATAGTATAATGACATATATATGTATCACTATGTAATAAATGAGTAACTAATAAGGCATTTATAAGCAATATAAATAACACAACATGGTTCAAAGGTCATAAAAAGATACAACATATAAAAGTGAAACCCATAGAACAAAATGCCCCTAGTATCAACATGGCCACTAGGTAGAGGGGAAACCAACATCTGTATGTCTGTGTGTAACTTGTATGCCATATATAGAAGTTATATACTATGAAATACATGTGTGTATATAAATTATATGTCATCTAACAAACATGTGATGAATAACATAAGTAAATAATGTAAACTAGAAATCATGTCATGCTTAGGTCTTGATTTTGGATTTTTTGAATATTTGAATGTTTTTATATTTTATGATTATTTGATTTTTTTGTATTTTTTGAATATTTTAAATTTGGGCTCATAAATATGAAAATAGGTCTTCTTCATCATGATTAAAGTTGACATATCATTTTTGTCCTTGGGATTATGTAATTGAATTGCTTTTTCTTCTTCTAGTTTTGATTATTCAAACGCTGTGCCTTTTGTCATCTCTGGAGATTATGCTCTTGATGGTAAGAATCACCATAATGTTGAATCACGATCATTCTTCCTCCATGTGAAAAAGTGAGATGCTAATTGGTTGAATTTACTGTAGCCTACATTTTTTGCCACCATAACTATTATAATGTGAAGGGTACTCTATATTTAGGAGGCATGACCCATATGCATGTATTTACCACTTTTGGTAAAATGATATATCCAAGGGTTCTTGACTAATACGTGTTATGTTGTAACTCTATAATGTCTTGTCCAGCTATTGTAAACCTAAAACACTACATATGGTCTGGTATCTATTGTCATAAATTTGAACATTTTTGTAGTAGTCACCTTATCATAAGGTAATAGTCAATGGCTCTTGTCAAGGATGATTTATGGTAATTTTTTTTGTAGATGGTGCCTTTATGGGGATTGATGTAGGTTGTTCTTATTGGTGATATAAAATATTGATAATTCCTTCATCCTTATATCTTTGAATTTATTTTGACAATGCTTTGTAGTGATCTGTGTCATGTATTGTGATTCTATGATAACCAAAATATGCCTTCCCTTCTTCATGTGAAATATGCCCCATAACTCAATTTTAAGTAGATGGAAAAGCAATAATTGTAATATTGTTTGTGCTGTATCCTACTAATTTTTTACTTGCAATGGTGTTGAAGTCTTAAAATATACCATATCCACATTAAGTACTGAATTATATGATTACTTCTTTGTCTAAGGCTTGTTTATATTTAATGATTCCTGGTGTATGATAGTATTGTAACTAATTTTTACAAGTAGGATATACTCATGATCTATCATTTTTCCTTTCCTTTGCCCCCAAAAGATTGTGTCTCAATAGGAGTTTCTGATTTGTCCTTATTTGCTATATATGAATCATTTTAATATGTTTTAAATCCAATAGGTGTGAATAAAGTATTAGATAAGTATTGTTATAAAGGATTGAAGTTAAAATTTTATATTTGATCACCTATCATATATTCCATGTTGATATATTCATCATCACTATCATAATAGTCTATAATCATGCCATCTTGACATTCCAAGTTCAAAAATAAAAGAAGATTAGGAATAGGTTGCGTCTCTACCAAATTAACTTGTGGTTCCTAGTATACAACTTGGCATGTAATAATTGGTTCATTATCTTTTTATGTACTTGATTCACCCATCTCATATGTGTGTATCTGAGCTATTAAAATGGGTTATGATTGTGCAATAATAGTATGGTCTTCCAACTATGATTATAATCAGTACTCATTAGTATATTGGGTTATTTTACAATATCTTAAAGGATATTCATATGTTGGTTTTGAATAGGATAGACTTCATGCTTATATTTGACACATATATCTTATGTTGATGGAACAAATTCCATAACATGTATCCATGGTCATCCCAAAAATAGGTTGTAATGTAACTAATTAGGCATAAGATGGAAAGTAGTAGGTACTATATTGGGATCTAGTATCACATCTAACGAGATGGTTCCAATTATTTGACATGAAGTGTTATCAAATGATTTTATGATTTGATCTAATTTTTGAATAGGATCCATGTTGATCCCAAATAATTGTAATAAGGTAGTGTTAAAAATGTTCAATCTAGAACCATTATGTCTCAACACATGCTTGACCAAGTTTTATAATTTAAATTAAATGAATGATGGAACATTTTGCTTTAGTGTGTTGTATAGGTAAGCATTATTTATCAAAAGTGATAATTTTTTTGTTCTCCTTGAATGTATTCATAATGGAAGTAGATGATGTAGGTTGTGTATCACTGGTAAAGTTTTTTCTTATAATGCCTTGTATCATATATCTTTGTAGACTGTTGATATTTTGAGGAAATATAACATACAAATCTTAACATGAGTATTATTTAGTCGATCAATGATGCCACACCTTTTAATTAGGTTGGATTACCTTACAAGAGGTAGAGGGGGTTAAGGAGGAAAATGTTGACTACATTTGTTTTTCCACACATGATAAGACACCCTACCTCATATAGTGTTAACAATGTCGACTATGGAATCCAAAATAATCCATTGATGAATAATGGGAGTGGGATGGTAGCTAGTATAACCTTGAGATCTTGGGGAAGGAGGAACAAATGGATTCATGCATTCCATTTGGCATCTAGTGGTAATAATAGGCATCTGAGATTGGATGTTATAGCAATAGGATTGGGGGAAGGCTTGGGATTACTCATTAGTAACTTTTGTCTTATTAGTGAATTTAATTTTAATCTATTTGCTTACATAATTGATCCAAATAAGGTACACTATCCATGTAGAACTATATGAAAAGATTTATTTCATTACTTGTGTTAACCAATGATGTTCATTAAACATGGTCATGAATAATGTGTATTATTAAGGACTAATAAGAAATCATATCTAAAAATAAAACACTAAGGTTGAAACCTGAAACCCTAAAGGAAAACCTAGAGATTTGCATTATTTGATATGTGTACAGGTTCACCAATATGTTTTACCCTAATTTTGATTAATGGGTGAAAATTAATCTAATTAAGATACAAATTTTGAATTTAATTCAGATCAATAAATTTGGCATTCAAGCATATATATGAATGTAAAATATTGAGATTGATTCTTTTGATTTGACAAGTGGTACATGTTAAATATTAAAATTACTAAGGGGATCAAGATACTTAGCTTTTCTAGTTGACTGTCTAACTGTGATTATATTCTGGAAGTGAAAACTGGGTATAAGTAGGCCTGTGGTTTGTTTGGTTCAAAAAATAATTCATTATCTGTGTTGGGTTCATTTAATAAGATCAGATTAGTATCACTGATTGATATTGACCTACACAAAATTAGGATATATTAACTATATGATCACCTATGAATATCTTTGTTTGATTTGTGTTTACAACCCTGAACATTAATGATGTGCACAACTCTAGAAATCAGTCTCTTTTGCCTTGGAACCCTATGTGAGATTAAGAGGGCTATGAAATTGAAAAAAAGGGAAGTATAATAGGTGGAGCTAACCCTAATCATCCCTATTTGATGATCGACCACTGACTGCATATCCAATACTCAAAGGAGGGAAATTAAGCCACACATAATTCTCCAACCTAGTATGATTGTGCAATGTGTTCCTTCACAATATGTATGTAACTAATGATGTGGATTTGATACTTGACAATGCTTACCTTGACCTAGATTTAGAGTTATTCAAACTTGGATTGTGACTTTTTCTAGTGATATTTTTGCAAATTGAGAAGGATAAGGTATATTTTATCATCATCAATAATGTATATTAGATAAATGCCAAGTCCCTCGGAATGAGATATTAATTAATTTATATATATATAACAATGAGTTTTAAAAATTAAACCCATCTTTAGGGTTCTCACATAATCCTATCATATCAATGAGATTAATTTTTTAATTGGATATATATATATATATATATATATATATATATATATCCAATTAAAAAATTAATCATGTCATTGATATGATAGGATTATGTGAGAACCCTAAAGATGGGTTTAATTTTAAAAACTCATTGTTGTTAGGAGCAGGTCGATACTAACCAAATCAGGTTGATATTGATTGGTGATATTGATTGTGTCTATTAGAACTGACTTATGTATAAGTGGATTGAATTAAGAGTCTAGAAATGTCTGTCTAGGATATTTAGCAAGATTAAAGCAGACAATGGGGTTATTTTAGGTGTGTAACAATAGAACAAAAGGGTTGAATCATAAGACAACATGCAAGTGTGAGAAAATGGCAGATTAAGATCTTGTTTGAGTGCTCAAGTCATGCATGGTAAATGTGTGTCAAGCTTGTTATTATCAAATAATGAAGACCATATTTTAGTATCTACAAGTATAAAAACAAAATTACATATGCATAATTCTTCATTTTGTTTTAATGTTTTTATACAAAAGAATGCCTGTGCGAAAAAGTGCAACTTTTGTGGATGAAATGGACATATTGAATCTAGATGTTTTAAAAACAATTTTATTTTTAATAATCAAATGATGAAGTACACAATAGTTTTTTAATATGATTCCTCCTCTTTTGGAAAGGGGAAGCTAAAATCCCTTTTTGCCAAAGGTTCTGCTTCATCATTATATTTTGAATGGGTGATTGACTATGGAGCCACTCACTACATGGCTTGATCTATAGATTTTTTTCTTATCAAGATATTTTATCTACACAATAAATCTTTGTGGGTGACTCTTCTTCTATGAATAGGTAGGGGCAAGGGTATGTTGAAATGCTTAATGTCACTTTCATTAATGTTTTTTACATGTCATATCTCTCAACAAATGTTCTTTTAATTTATCAGATGCTTCAAGCAAGAAATAAAATTGAGTTCACTCTTAATTCAACCATCATTCAAGAGCATGATGATCCTTCTTAGATCATTATTACAGTGGGAGACATATATCACCATGCACACTTTTATACATTTTCTCATTTTGTGCTTGATTCTTCTTCCCATGTGGTACTTACTCACACTAACAAATCAAGTAAGTTATGGCATGATAAATTTGGACACTTGAGCTATTACTATCTTCACCAGCTTCATCAACATAATATGGTCACTGAATCACTTTATTTTACATTTTTTGATGGTGTTTTCCTAGGGAGTGTTATAGGTAAAGAAAATTATGTGAAAGGTAAGACATAAAAAGATTTTTAAGTTATTCAACTTGTACACAGTGATATCATTGACCAATTTTCATCAATTTATTTTGATGTGTTTTTGTGTTAGCTTTCCTTGATGAATTTTGTAGATGTAATTGGGTATTTTTATTGAATAACAAAAGTCAACATTTTTCCACTTTTTTGTTTGACTTTCAAGCCTTTCTCAAAAATTAATATGGAAAGTACATCAAGTGTTTGTAGAAAAACCATGGCAAAGAATATGTGATTTCTAAAGTTGTGGACTTTTGTGCTACACTTAACGTCTAAATACAACTTATAGTTACATATTATCCACAATAGAATGAAATTGTTGAAAGAAATAAGCACACACAAAGAAATGGATAATTTTATGATTCAGTAAGGAGGACTTTCTACCTCTTTTTGGTATAAGGCTATAAATTAAGTGAATTATATTAAGAAATGAAATTCACACAAATATATCAATGGTATGACACTTGAAGAAACTTTGAGTGGTAGGAAACTTTTAGTTGAGCACTTGAGAGTCTTTGGATGTGTTATATGTGCTTGCATTCCCAAAGATAAATATAAGGATCTACAACATCAAATCAAGCCTTGCATAACAACAGGATATCTTGATAATGTCAAAGGCTACAAAGTGTTGCATCTAAATACACTGATTGATAACTTGTAAAAGCATTCATTTTCATAAGTGTCCTCCACATAGAACATTGACATTCCCACCTCTTATTCCATTTTTGATATGGGTTCTACTTCCATTAGTGATTTTAAAGATGAAACACATATTAGCATAGATATATTAAATACATTTATCTAAAATACATCGAGAGATATCAATCTCGAGGCACCTATCTAACTTACATCACAATATAGGTGCCTCAAGATTGATATCTCTCAGCATGTTTTAGATAAATGTATTTGAGATATCAATGCTAGTAGTGTGTGGCATGATTATTTAATAATAAATACTAATTAATGAGTCATTTCATGTCCATCCAAATAAGAAATATATATCACATTCAAAGATAATTTAATAACACATACTTGACAAAGCCAATTTTTCTAGACGATGGCAGAAAATTATTTGTAACATCTTTAAATCTACCTCTAAATTTCCATTATTATCATGTGTATTTTGTATATTATTTTCAACACTGTCATCCATTTCATTTCGTTCTCTATTATCTAGCATTTATAACACACGTTCTATGGTCATTAAATTCACTTCTTCAGAGTTAACATCAACATCAACTTTTGTTTAATGATGTCTTCAAACTGCTTCACGATTACATTCTTGTACTTGATTTATTTATTCCTTTTTGAATTGATTCAAATGTATTTCTCTTTGCATTATTCTTCTTAATTTATGTTGACCATGTTGAGATGTTTGTACATGACATGCCATTATTTTTTGTGCATGTACTCTCATTTTTGCTTTTAATTCTTGAATGACATTTCTGCCCTACATTTTGCACATCTTTCTCTTTCATTCATATTAAGTTGTCATCTTTATTCTTCTATTCTTTATTCACATTGTTGTCTTTGATATTGTCGAGCATATTCTCTTCAATATTCTATTCACTACTCTTCAGTTTCAAAATTTAATCGTGGACGTGCCATACCTATAAAATATAAACATAAAATATTCAATCTATTTTTTCAAAAAATTAAACTACAATTAACCTTTTATTATCAATACAAAAAATTAATAATAATATACTATTAAAAATAACAAAATACATCTCATAATAAATATTATATAAATAAAATTATCTATAATATTATTTTATATTTTAACTTTTCTTTTAACTAAATGTAATTATAATATATATATTTTATAAAATATTAACATTTAAACTAATTTAAATAAAATTATCTATGATTCTATTTTTCCCATTAACATGTAAACTAATTTAATTTAAATAATAAAATTATCTATGATTCTTAAGAAATTTATTTATTGACCTAAACACCTAGTTTAAATAAAATTATCTATGATTCTATTTTTCCCATTAACATGTAAACTAATTTAATTTAAATACTAAAATTATCTATGATTCTTAAGAAATTTATTTATTGACCTAAATACCATATCTAAACTAACTTATATACATTGATGTAGCCTATAATATATATTAGGCTTAAATATGTAAAACTTAAGGTATAAAACAAAAATACCTTAATATTATATTAGTATAAAATATAAGGTCTTATGTAATAATAACGATTTAAATATTATAAGAAATACTTATATATTAATTATTTATTACTATCCTTTCTATATATTAATGATCCAACAAAAATAATATGCGGATAAAAAATATTTTTGTAGAGAATTACAATAGAAAATTATATTAAAAATTAATATTTAGATAAATAATATTTTTATAACATAATTACAACCAAAAATTATATTATATTTATTTTTGGTTTTAGATTTTCGATAATTATTTAATATATTTAAAGCATGTTTTAGCAAAACACAACAAAACATTATAATAAAAGTTAAATAAT
The DNA here is from genome assembly GCA_037957365.1 of Torreya grandis. Classification (NCBI taxonomy): domain Eukaryota; kingdom Viridiplantae; phylum Streptophyta; class Pinopsida; order Cupressales; family Taxaceae; genus Torreya; species Torreya grandis. Next base: position 7,328,062 of record JARHVA010000011.1, read on the forward strand.
ATTTTTATAGAAAAACACAACAAAATATAAGATATATTTTTTTAATACATACCTCTTCCTTCCAAATATAAAATTTATGACGCAAAAATTTGGTTGCAATGTAATATGCTTATATATATTTTAGAATGTTATATATATATATATATATATATATATATATATATAACCAAATAAATTAAAAAAAATATATATATAACCAGTGGCAGATAAGAGTGTAATGGTATGAGTGGATAACTTATTTTTTTTTGAGCCGACATATAAAAATAAATTATAAAAAAATATATAACCAACCAACAGTTACTTTGAAAAGATATAATAAAAAGACGTGTTGTTTATATATATATATATATATATATATATATAAACAACACGTCTTTTTATTATATCTTTTCAAAGTAACTGTTGGTTGGTTATATATTTTTTTATAATTTATTTTTATATGTCGGCTCAAAAAAAAAAAGTTATCCACTCATACCATTACACATATCTTTTCAAAGTAACTGTTGGTTGGTTATATATTTTTTTATAATTTATTTTTATATGTCGGCTCAAAAAAAAAAAAGTTATCCACTCATACCATTACACTCTTATCTGCCACTATAGGTTACACCTCTTGGCATAATTATAGATGATGCTACACTTTAATCAACACCTAATCCTATACCTTAGTCTCTTTATTGATAGGTTCAAAAGACACATGTTGCAACTAGTTGTATTTATGATGGTCTTACTAATAGTCTACATAATCTACTAGATTATCAAGAGATCCCTCATGTATACATAGCCACAATAACAAATACTCAGTCTTTCCATGAGGCCAATATAACTTAAGAGTGGGGCTCAACCATGGAAGAAGCACATAACTATGTTATGATGAATGATACTTATGATTTAGTCTCTCTTCTAAAAAGAATAAATATGATTTGTTGGAGATGGATTTATTTAGCCAAATATGTAGTGGATGGTAGTATAGATAATCATAAGGCATGACTAGTTGCAAAAATATTTTCTCAGGTTGATGGAATTAATTATTCTAAGACCTTTAGCCTACTTTCCAAAATGAACTCCATTCACCTTATACTTTCTATTGCCACATCTTAGAGATGGATAGTGCATTAGATGGATGTGAAGAGTGTTTTTCTTCATGATGACCTTTATGAGGAGATTTATATGTAGAATCCATTTGGATTTATACTAGACTCATCACTTGTATTTTGGTTTAAGATATCCATTTATATCCTCAAGTAGGCCCATCGTGCATCATATGAGAATATGAAATCCTTCTTTCTCTCATTGTGATTACCTGATGGTCTACATTCAAAAACATCATTTTTAATTTATATTTTATGTTATTTATGTGGAAGACCTCATACTCAATCAAAACTCAGCTTCACTTCTTCATGATATGAAGTCTTCCCTGTATTCATAGTTCTAGATGCAGGACTTGGAAACTTTACACCATTTCCTTAGTTTGGATATCACTCATTCTAATTTAGGGACCTTACTTTCTTAACTCAAGTATGAATTACATATATTGGATAGATTTCATGTGTCTAATTTTAAGCCTAAATATACACCAATTTTTTCTAGAGTTAAGCTTACAATCAAGTGCTTTACACCCTTGGTTGATGGTACTTTGGATAGGTAGCTAGTTTTCAACTTTATAGTTTTGACTCATATTAATCTTGATATCTCTTTTATCATTGGGCCAATTTTTATCTTTACAAAAGAACGTCATAATATTCATTGGATTTTTTTCCAAATAAATATTTTATATATCAAGGACACTCATATGGATGAAATTCACTATTAAATATATTATTATATAGAGTTAGTAGGCTATATTGATTTTGATTGGGCTAAGACATAAATGACAAGAAGTCCACTTTAGGCTATGTTTCCATTTAAAAAATAAGTAGCATGGCATAGCCATTTCTTCCATGAATATAAAATATAGAGGAGTGAATTCCACTATAAAGTCTATTTAGATCTATCATATTTTGTTAATATATAGAGGTAAAAATGGATAATACTTGTATGTTAATTCATGAGAAGACTATTGATATCTGATACTTCCCTACAGATTAACATGTGGTTGACATCTTCACCACTTGCTAAGAGGATTATAGAGTTGGACCTAATTCCACTATATGATATTTTTTAACATGGTGTTGACAATATTATTGATATGTATAGACATTAAAATATAGTATTATAAACCTGGAAATGTTAGGATTGTCCTATCTCTATGTCACATGACTTGTGCATACACATGAATCTTTCACAACCTTCTCTCCTATCCACACAATTTATATGTGTTTTACCTTCCCAATTTTCTATTAGTCACCTACATAAACTCCCTAGTGTATGATTACATTGTTCATTATCATATTCATACTATCTCTAGATCATCATGTCAATATTATTCCCTTTCAAACAATTCCATTAGACTCATATGGTTGTATACTTCTATAGATGTCTAGTCCAACTTTTATGGACCTATCTTTATTCCCGACAATGTTCATTTTTCAAATTTAAATTATCTTTATGGATGGGCCAATACATTTTACATGTAGGTGGCATGAGAAATTATGAAAAGAGTCCCATATAAATAAAAAATAGTTATAAATGTATTTGATCATCTAACATTGTCATGAAAACACTAATCAAGCTTATTCTAACACTTGCACATTCAAAGGAATTGACCTAAATTTCCAAACTAAAAAAATAGCCATAAGGAGTAGGCCCTATACAAGTTTTAAGTATCTAATCCAAGCCATGCTTTCCAATATCAAGTGTCAAAATATATATTATAGGTTGCATTCATAAAAGAATCACCATTGCAGACATATGCCTAATGGGGATAACTATGTGCATTTTGTGTTACATTTTGAGAGTATTAGATATGTAGACAATAATCATCTATTCATTATGGAGTGGTTGAAGTCAGATGAGCCCACTTATTTCCCATTTTTTTCCTCATCCCCTTATATCTAAAGATTTTACTACCTACCATCCTGCTTCCATTATTCTCCTTAGACTTATATCAAATTTTACAGTCCATGCCTTCACCACATGGAGAGGGTAGGTTCCCCATCATGTGAAAAAAATGAGGTAGTCAACATGTTCCTCCTCATCCCCCTTCACATACCACGAGGGCATATAATCAAACCAAAGGATACGATATCATTGATCAACTAAAAAATACTTATGCTAAGATTTATATCCTTAAATTACTAAATAGATCAATTGCTTACAAGGACATCCTATATGAGGCATTTGTGAGATAACTCTATGTGTGATAACACACTTGCATACTTTACCATGATTATTAATGCAATAAAATATAGTGAAGTGAATTCATTTGAAATGGAATTATTTCCAGCCAAACATATAATAGATCAAAATATCTCATTGTTCATTTAGTTTCAAGGCAAAATTAAAAGAATAAATGTGTATTAAGAGAAAATGGATCATGAATGAATATCTGTACATAACTTTCTTATAATAATTGGGTGCCAATATGGATACTATTTAGAAATTAAATCAAAGTATAAAAGTATTTTATAAAATTCCACGTCATTTACTTAGATAAATATCATTGTAAGTGACAGTGGAACCCAATACATTGCATACCCTATTGTGAGTCATGCCTAATCTTCTATGTTACAATTTACTCTAGGGTCAACCTTAGAAACATGCTATGGAAGTAGTACCATCCACACTGCACATGTGTGTGAAGTTCATACATTATAGATATAAATTATATGAGTGTATAAACTAATTACTCCTTATCCCCCCATATATCACCTACTCTCTTGAGATACGATGTTGTGACTTGCATTTATTGTGAGGGTGTTTGCCTTCACTTGCTCCACATTACAATGCTATTAAATTTGGTGCATAATATGTGTTATGAATTGTTCATACCCCTACCACTATTCTATTTTGCATCCTTCCCATATGTATTTCTGTTATTATATACATGTGTTATAAATATTCAAAAATATAAATAAAATAAAATATTCCAAATAGCCAAAATCAGAACCTACGCATAACATGTTTGGTAGTTTACATTATTCATTTATGATATTTATCACAAGTTTAGTAGATTATGCATCCTTTTTCAAATGAACATGTATTTCATGGTATATGAGTGAGATGATAGACATACATGTTTTACATGATACACTCATGCACAAATTTAGGACATTCCTACACCTAGAGGCCATGCCAATACTAGGGGCATCTTATTCCATAGATGACATTGTTGCATGTTACATTTTTATATGACATTTTTTCCATTTATCATGTTGAGATAAATTTAATGCATACATATGCTTTATGATTACTTATATTCTTTAAAATGCTACATTTTATGGATATGTTATTTTGCTATGTTATGATGTTGACATAGATTGATGGTATAGACTATTTTTACTTGTTCTATGATTCATTGTTGATATTTATTTTCATATAGGCTAATCATTGAATATTATTTGTATGGATCTTGCCTTAATGTATGACATTTTTTAATTGAGTGTGTCATTATATGCCTCTTTATTTGGCCCTTGATTTATCTTATCATTTTTGCGTAATTTGGTTTTTCATTATACAACTATTTCTTTGGGCCCTTGCCTTATTATTTGAATTTTGTTTGATTGAATTTTTTATTGTATAAATCTTTATTTGAGCCTTTACCTTCTTCTATGACTTTTTATTTGTATGAAACTTGCCTTGTGTGACATTTTCTTATCCATTATGTGTGGCTCTTGCCTTGTGTGACATTTGATTATCCATTGGTGTGGATCTTCCCTTTTATAAAATTTAGTGATATTGTGTGTGCTTTATTTTGTGTGTCTTGGCCATGAAATCATGTGCTTATAAGTGGATAAATCTAAGATTTTTGATTGATTTTGTTATGTCTTGATCTATATCATACACCTTCATTCTTGTGCATGGTGCCATGATCCATATCATGCACCTTCCTACATAGGTTAATATTCATTGGTTATAGCTATGATGATGAATACCACATGCCTAATTTATATATCTATCTTGACATGACACTTATAGAACTTACACTAAATACCTCATATTTGCTTTGATGATATGTTCATATTATGATGACAAATTCTCCACATGTTAGCACATGCTTTTAATTGCCTATGTCTCTCTATATAACATGATGTGGTTAAATTTTTTATTTTGAGATGAGTAATTCACAGGATACATTCCTCACCTCAAAAGGTGGGCATGTTAGCGGGTTTGTTATAATTAGTAAAACCTTCATTTAAATATATTTTACATTTTGGGATAAATTACATGATTTAAAGAATTCAAATTAGTTCATAAAAATAGTTTGACTCAGATTATAAGACAAAGAAATATAGAGTGAGATAGATCTGGGGGCGTATAAAATACATATGCACACATTTTACAAGAACATAAGTTAAAGGTTTTAAGATATTTTTAGATGTAGGAAAAAGTAGGATATAGATCTAAAACATTATATATCATGTTGGCATTGACTGGATCATATTGAGGCTATGAACACTATTTAAGTGTCCACTATTGAAATTTTATATGTTATAATTGATTGGATCAACTTATGGGGCATGAAAATTATTCATACACACATATTATTATAATTTTTGTATTTTCTACGTATGCCATTGATGGCACTGAGAAGTTAACATTTTGAATATATAAATATGTTTACAATAATTACTTCACCCTATACGAGCCTAATATAGCCCCCCCTTCCATATTGAGGTTCAAGATCAATTCAATGAGTAGTGTGGTTTGTGAACATAGGATTGCAATAGGGGGAGAAAAGTATGGTGTTAGTGAATGAAATCAAATACAAATAAAGAACACACTAAGATAAAACCTTAAGCCTATCTCAAGGGGAGAGAATATTAACAAAACCAAATAAGAAACACAAATAGAATGCAAAGACAAAGAAATCTTTCACCTTCCTTGGATGCTCTAAATATCTTTTTGAAGTGGCTTGCTCAGCTTTGTCCTTCAAAAGGTCTGTTCCAATGGAGCTTGGCTATCCTCTACCTCCTCTTGGCACCATGTGGCTTGTGGCTTTGGCTTGGTTGATCAATTTGGAATTATAAAACTAATTGCAATGGATTTTGTAATCAATTTAGAATTATAAATTTACACCAATATAGCTTCAAAATGATGTTCATGGCTCTTCTATTTATAGATTTTCAAAATGGTTCAGGATTAACCATGACCATCCATTTCAAGATTGAGATGTGTGGACATAAATAAATATAATTATGTAATTAAATTTATAAATATCCCTCATAAATTTTGGTATAGAGGGGAATTCAAAAGGCATGGAGGGTCTTAATGAGGCATGGGGTGGTTTAATCCTGATATTTTATGCATTTATGGCTTATGGATGCAACCCCATAGAAATGATGTCATTTGATGAGGCAAATATTTAATATTCATTTCCAAAAATAAATATTCAAAAAGATTCATGGAATTATTAATTAGGCTCATGATTTGAATTTATTAGCTTTTAAACATGATTAGTCAATTTTGATGCAAATTTTGGCATTTGGTGTATGAATTAATCAAATTGGTCAAAATGTCTAGTTATTGGCTTGAAATTTAAATATATTAGAATTGGAAGTTGATATTAGATGTGTTGGAACCATATTCCCATTTAGGATTTTTCCAATGCAAAATAATAAAGGCATGTGTCTCATGCAAGAATTTTGGTAGAAAAGAGCAATCCAGAGCACCTAGGTGTGAAAATGTCATTTTGACTCAAAATGATCTGATCAAATTTATCCTAATCATAAAATAAATTGCCTCATTTAATGATACTTGAGCCAAAATCAGCACTTGAATATGACAGGTTCACATCATTTAGTGTGATTTAGTGTTTTTAAGCCAAATTGTGCATTTTGGTATAAATTGGTCAAAAGCCTGGTTGGAGGTTATCGGTGGCCAGTTTTAGGTGTCTACATGGATGAGGTTTAAGATATCTCAATAATATAACACTACTCCATATTCATGAGGTTTAGGGAATTTATTCTCCAAACCCATGGCCCTTGCCTTAGTACATTTATCATATCCAACATGTTATATGATAACATGGTTCACCCACTTATAGGCATATTACTTCCTTACTCCTTAATATTAAAAATATTCATGTATGTAAATCCTTTTAGAACTAATTTTATATATGGAAATTGATGATACATATTCATTACAGGTTTGCATGGAGAAATCTATGCACTTTAAGCCTTCTCCCAAAGACAAAGTGTGTTATATAAACACATGTAGATATCTTTATCCATTTACTCTAGCATTGTTTTTCTTTCATTACTAGAATAAAAAGGGGGGGGGGGCAGAATTTGTAGACACTAGCATTTGGTATTAGACTCTTGAAAATGTCAGTATCAACATATCTCTACCTCACATGACTTGTGCGTACATATATGGATCTTGCACAACCTTATCTTTTATCCACATGCTTTCTATGGTCCCTACCTTCTTGATTTTCTATCAATAACTATCATAAACACTAAAATTTAACCACTAAGTACTTAAAAATATTTAATCTTGACATCCTTACCTCACTTGACCTATTCACCATTCCATTAACTTGAAATCTCTATGAGAGCCTTCACTATTCTACTTACTAGTTTCAAAATACTGAAAACATCATTCAAACATCCCTAATCTACTTACAAATTTGTGTCAACCAAGTTCCAACAGTCTCTATACTTTTGGAATAAGATTTTACTAGGTTAGACTGGGCCATAACCCAATCTTATCCACTAATATGACTTTGTCTACCATGATCCAATGGTTACTTTTCAAATTTGAGACATTTCATGTTGGCCCTCCTAAAATTTTAGAAGAGTTGGTTAATGGAAATATTTTAAATTTGCCACTATATAAACACATCAAGGACACTCAATAAAAACTTGGCTATTTTATAAAATCACTCTATATACAAGCTATTACACATTGAGCAAAAGAGCTCTTTCTAAATTTGAGTTTTAATTTATTCTAACAGTCATAGGATAATTCTAAAGCTATTTTATTATAGGTTGAGGGTATTCATTGTTAAGCATTGAAGGCAATCCACTAGCTTCATCCATATAGTGCAAGTATCAAAATTCACACACTCAATATAGGAGGGATAAGTATATTAGCCTAAGTCCATTTGGTTATGCAGATAAAACTCATATTAAGTGGGGTATTATAAGAATAAATTGGATATTAATCTTACACGATTCCCCCCTTTACATTTGATGTCTATTTGGTTTATGTGCATGATGTAGGGTTTTAAAATTATAGGTAATTCCATGCAACAACTTAGTACCCATAGACAATCAACATACCACCTTTGACATGCATAGATACCCGAATAGGAAAATCAACCACACAATTAATGAAGATGTGTTTTCAGTCAAATAAATAAGGCCACAATGCACCCCTATCTACCCTAGCGTGGACCTATCCCAAAACATTTCAGGATTCTATTTTCATATGTAACACACTTTAGATATCCTTTCAGTTAGTTCCACAATAATGATCTACTTGCACTGTCAACATAAGTCATATTTGTGCTAGGTTTGCATATTTCATTAAACTTTAATATTTTATAGCTCTTTTTAGTTTTTATAATTTATTGTATTTTACATTCAGATTCTGTATATTTCATAAATTTGAATAATATTTCAAATAATTTAGTGTTTATTACATTTAATTATCAAATCAAAATAAGTATTAAACATTCTGATGAACCTGTAATTTTTTATTAGAACACTGTTTACTATTTGCTTGATTTTTGCCATAGTATTTTATAAAAAATGTAAATTCATGACACTAAAAGAGCATTCAAATATGGAAATAAATCTGTCACCATAAGGCAATATTTTATGATGTTAGATTTTAATCTGACATTGAAGAAATTATCTTGTCACTTTGGATAACATTTAAGACTAAAGCGTTTATTTTGACATCAAGTTGAAATTTGTTGATCTCTATACACAAAAATATGTCAACTTTTCTTATCTATTTATTTGCTATTGCTTATAGATTTTTTTTCGAATTCATGTTCTGATAGTTGTAAAACTACATAGATATTTTTCATTTTTTGCTAAGTGATAACTTATTTTAATGGCACCAATAAGTGAGGGATATTGTCTCAATACCTAGGCCCTAAATAGTTATATATATATATATATATATATATATATATATATATATATATATCAATTTTAGTTTCCTTGTACCTCATGATATATTGGAAATGTTTAGGGTTCCTTATTTACATAGTAAGAACCCTATTTTTCTATTTCAATTATGGTGTGCGTGAGAGGGGCATATCACCTAGAGAAGTTACTCTCACCATACCCTTAGAGATGCGATAGTCATCTATAGGCATGATTTATCCTCTGTAGTTAGTGATTTGAAACATTGGGCTGACACTAATCTATAATGAGAAAGTATATTTGAGAGGCCACACAATCATTCAAACCCTTGCATAGATCACCCTTTATACCTTGATTTTTTCTTGTATTATATTCATAGTCATTAAATATTTTATATTTGAAACATTATTTTTTAGCAATAAGGTTGTTATTTATCATATGTAATTTATATGGATTCATTATATATATCATGGGTAGTCAAATAAAAAATGCTAATGATGTCCATCCTCTAGATTTTTTATTCTTTACTTATGTTGTGCCTTTTACTTATGATGATGAATGGACAAATTGACAAAAACAAAAAGTTATGGAAGAAGCATATATCAATGATTATGATTTTGATGATGTAACAATAAATATAAAATTTGATTTTGTTGAAAATTGGGAACAAGAGTTCATAGAAATGATTAGCCAACTTAACCTTGAGGAACAAAATGCACCTCTTCATTCATCCTTGAATCCCTCATTGGATTCACCTCTAGATCCCTCTTTGGATTTACTTCTAGATTCCTCTTCCGATCCCTCTTAACACTTATCTATAGATTCCTCTATGGAATTACCTTTAGATTCCCTTCAGGATCCTCCTTCCCCTTCTTCCTTGAATGTTCGTATAGAGTTAACAAAGCATTCTAAAAATGAATATCTACTTTCTTTTAAATTTCCACCTACAATCAAAGAGGAGGAACCTTATTCTTGAACACCTAAATTATCTTTCCACCTTGCTAATTCACTTTATCACTTTCATGACTATAAAATAAATACTCATAAAATAATCTCAAAGAATGATGATATTAATCATAAACAAAATCTTATTTATACTTTGAAGTACAACTGACTAAAAATAATAATGATGTTATCTATTCTCTTTTATAAATAGTGAATATTAAATGTACATGTTATATCTCTCCCCCCTTGTCAACCAATGAGGATGAAATTCATTCCTCTTCCATTAGTACATCACAAGATACAATTGAGAACAATGACATTCCTCATCCCACATCTCCTCTTGATAGTGTTTGTATACATACTAAATTAGAAGTACATAGGGTTTGCATTTGTGAATCCCTAAAAGATCAAATCAACACTATGACAAAGTAAATAGAAGAGTTACAAAAGTAAAATCAATATTTCAGTTTAAATATCATATTAATTGAAAATAATAGCAAATATACAGTGAATACAAAGTATGTTAGTGTTAATCATGTATCTACATCTTCATCTAGCTATCTTGTGCCTAAAAAACAACATACATCTATAATTATTAATTAAAAAAGTGTAAAAAAGGATAATACAATTTTAAGTGAGATTCTAAGATAAATGCTTTGAAACAAATTGATTACATTACCTTTTGTGCCTCCTATAAAAAGATCAAGATTCTATTGTGTATATCATAGAATGCATGGGCATCATACAAATAGTTGTTTGGATTTGAAGAAGAAAGTAAAAAATATCATCGATAATGGTGATCCTATAATGAATACATTAATCAAGCCACCCATTCACATTATAATTTATTCTGCCAAGGAATAAGTGCATGTAGAACAAGTGGAACATTTAGAATTAGTGGAAGAGGAACAAAGACAAGTATGGATACAAAAGGATAATTAAGGGGAAAAAAAGTTATAAATGACAAAAATAGAGCACTAAAAGATTCAAAAGGAAAAATTAGAGCAATAAAAGATTCAAAAACAAAAATTAGAGCAAGTAAGATTATAAAAAAAATGAGATGAAAAATCAAGATTTCAAAAAGAATAATTACAAAAGGAACAATTTGAAAAGCAAAGGTTACAAAAGTTACAACAAGAGATGTTTTAAAGAAAGCATATCTTTAGGTAACATTAAATCTAATATAATTAATGGAATATTCATAGAGGCACATGATACAATACATATTACAAAGGTGAAATCAGAAGGGTCAATACCATAATATGAGGTAGTTATTTTTTCATACACAAGTACAAAATATGATCAAAATGACATATCATAATTTCAAGCACAACCTAAGAAGTTGGTTGTCTCCTATGGTGATTATGATCATGATAATGATTATACAGAATATGATTGGAATGACACAACTAATATTAGGATGAATATGGAAACATGATTGAGGGGTATATCACACATGATACATTTACTAATTCTAATAGATGCACATCTAGCAAAGATTATTCACAAGAAGTCACTTCTTCATACCATGAAGTTGGGTATACATACATGCATCCTCTTGATGATCTCTTTGGTTGGACACAACCTCATACTTCCTTCTAACCCACTAGTTGGACCAATTATCTTTCTTAGGTATTTACTTATTTTATTTGTACATAGCTTATTTACTTTTACCTCGTTGCTAATTCTTCTATCCCAAATTCCAAACTTTATTGTATCACTTGGCTTTATTTTAATTTAGGAACTTTCCATTTTTATTTTGAAATTGATTCAAACAATCCAAAATAACTATATTACAATGCTTTCAATGCACATTCTTTATGGAAGTCTACTTGCTTACTATGACATATCTATCATGCTATGGCTTTTGTTGCACTTACATGATCACATATTTGTAATTTTACATACAACATGAGCACACATATTTCATTTCCCACTGGGGGGCATGCACATTATTATCTATATAAATAATTTATGCTACATTTCTATGACTCTTTTACTCATACATTAGGGGCATTTTCCTTGCCTTCCTTACCACACTGTGCTTTAGCACCTTGTTGCAGATCATTCGAATCCCTCCCATTTATTATATTTTTGAAGCCTTGATTCTTAGTAATTTTCAAATATTTTAAATTCTTATCTTGAAAAATTCAAAAATCCAAAAAATTTTTAAAAAATAGGACCTCCAAGCATTTTCTTATGTTGCTAATTTACTTCTTTCCATATGTTATTTAATTCATGTTAAGTAGATAACATATTTTAGTTTTCAATACACACTAATTTTTATGGGGTATGTGATTGTGATATAAGACATACTATTACATGGTTATATGATGTCAGGATTCCCTTTTCAATGAGTGGCCTTGCTAAGCTTGGGGCATCTCTTCATTCTCTGTGAAAATTTCAATAGGTTGTATCTATCCACAACCTTTATACCATGATGAGATATATATCATGAAAGTGTTTTAATATTCATTCATACTTTACATTACATGGATATACTATTTGATAACAAAGACATTGATACACATGGTTGATGTAGACTAGTCTCATTTTCTCTATGTTTATTTTCAAATTCTTACTTCACTACATGATAAGTTAGGACTTGCTTGTTTATTGAGTGTGGCCCTTGACCTTGTGTGTGAAACTTATAAATGTTATTAATTGTACAAAATCATCATTACATTTGAGTGTGTACCTTATCTTTGTGTGTTTTTGTGACATTCACATGTCCATTGTATGTGGCCTTTGGGACTTATGTGTGACATTCTATGCAAATTATGTGACATTACTTGTATGTTCATTGCTTGTTTCTATGGTTAGGTGATTGATATCATGCATCAATTCAATTTTATACTTTTACTCTTATGCCATTATACATATCATGCACATGTCGCATATGTCCTTCAATGTTATATCTATTTAACACATGTTTCATATGCAAGTCATTGCACTATTCAATACTATGATGCAATACATTTAAAATGTTCACATACTACTACATGATTATATTTTTCACATATTCCACAAGTTTTATTTTGATATTAGTGACTTTTAGGCTACACTCCTCATCTCAAAATGTGGGCATTACAATGGTATTGCTCGACAAATCAAGCCCTCATGAGCAATAAATTTAATATTTATGATAATATATTATTTTCAAAATTACAATACGATTCATAATTTTTAGATTAGGGGGAATATGACATGCATGTGTACTCATTCCTACAATTACTTGAATACAAATTGACACATTTGATGCATATGCATGGGCATGTGAAAAATAGATATAGTAACAAGTTACAAGTTCCAAATAATTACAAAGTTAATTAGCACTCTATATCAAGTTAGTATAGATATAGGGGAATGATTTTCATTATTGCTTTTTATACCATACTAAAAATTACAAATTTTACTTTTTTTTTAAAATTCAAAATTTTTCAAAAGGTACAAAGTTTTAATAGAATCTAAACCCAACTGTAACAATGTAACTCATCTCATTTTTCAAGTCAACCAAATTAGAATCTAATGACACTCAATGTCCATGGTTTCACTATAGAGAGCCACATTCGGTGGTTTCACCCATTTTTATACTAAAATTATTACATAGAGTATTACAATATTTCCAACTCAAGGGATTTCAATTGTTTTAATAATTGAGACTTGATCATTCTCAATTCACCAAAGATTCAACATTTCCTCAAATTCCTCAATAAGGGGGCACAAACACTTCTCCAATTTCAAGTTACAAGGCAATTAGATTGTATATATTCTATGTGTATTATTTCTTTGCTCTCTTTTTAAATTCAAAATTTCAAGTTTTAGATTTTTAATTTTCAAATATGGATGGTAACTACCTTTGGTGGCATTATTGTAGGTTTTGCATTAAATAACCTTGCCCAATCAAGCTTCACATCAATAGATAAAGTGTGTATACAAACTTAGGTATAAATATATTTTAATTTAATAGTTATATTCCATTACATCACTAAAATAAATGGGAGGTAAATGTAGACACTCAAATTTAACCACTAAGTACTTGAAATATTTAATATTTACATCCTTACCTTAACCTATTTACCATTATGGTAACTTGAAATATCTATGGGATAATTCACTATTATAATTAATATTTTAAAAATAATGAAAGCATCATTCATACATCCCTAATCTACTTACAGATTCTTGTCAGCCAAGTTTCAACTATCTTTGTCCTTTTGGGACAAGACCGCACAAAGTTAGATAGGGCTGCAACCTAGCCTTGTCCACTAGTACAACCTTATCTCCTACGCTCCAAAAATTAATTTTCAAATTTTAGACATTTAATTTCAACCCTCCTATACTTTAACAAAGTTAGTTAATGGAAATATTTCAAATATGCCACTATATAAACAAATCAAGGTTATTCAATACAAACTTGGAAATTTCATAAAAGTAGTCTATATACAAGCTACTGCACATTGAGAAAAAGAGCCTTATTATTCCTAATCTATGTTTTGATTTATTCAAGTAGTCATAGACCAAGTTTAAAACTATTTTATTATAGGATAAGGTTATTCATTGTCAAGAATTTAATCCAATTCACTAGTTACATCCATACAATGCAAGTATCAAAATTCACACTCTCACTCTAGGAGGGTGAACTACATAGACCTGGGGATATTTTGCCATGTAGGTAACAGTCAAATTATGCTTTTTTTTTTAATAATAGATTGAATATTCCCCTTACTTGATTCCCCTATTTAAATTTGATGTCTATTCAATTTATGTGCATAAACAAGGGTTTCAACATTGCAGATACTTCCATACGAAAACTTAGTAGTCATAAAAAATAAATAAACTGCCTCTGATAGGTGTAGGTACATGAGTAAGAAAATTAGTTGCACAATCAATGTATATGTAACTACAATAAAATAGACAAGGTTACAATATACTTATGTTTACCCCAGCATGACCTTGTTTGAATGTATTTAGGATTTTATTTTTAGGCGTGATACCCTTAAAATATAATTATAGTTAGTTCCACATCAATGATCTAATTTCAAAGTCAATATAAGTTAAAATTGAGCTAGGTTTTCATATTTTTATAATTTACTATATTTTACATTTAGATTCTATATATTCTATAAATCCAAATAATATTTTAAATAGTTTAATGATTATTACATTTAATTGTTAAATCAAAATAACCATTAAACACCTAAAATAATTCCCTAGTTTGTGCCTTACTTGGTCATTATTATACTTAGATTGTCTATTCTTACCTTTTAGACAATTTCATCAGACTCAGACACCTATAGAATGCCATAGATGTCCAAATTTGATGGACTTGTCCCTATGCTAAGTAAAAGTCATTTTTTAGATTTAAATTATCTTTATGGGTAGGCTCATACATTTCACATGTTACCAATGTAACAAATTAAATAATCCTATATAAATAAAAAATAGGTCTATCTTATTTGACTGTCTAGCATTTTCAAGAAAGAAGTAAGCAAGTCTATTTTAACATTTGAAAACTCAAAGGGATTTCCCTAAATTTACCAATTCATAAATTAGTCATAAGGAGTAGGCCCTAACCAAGTCTAAAACAACTAACCTAAGCCAAGTTTAACATTATCAATTGTCAAAGGATAGATTACAAGTTACATACATGAAAGAAGCACCATTGCACACATAAACCTAAGGAGGAGAACTATGTGTGGTTTGAATTCCATCTTTGGAGTATTGCATGTGTAGGTAGTGATCAACCATTAATTGGGGAGTGGTTGAGATTAACTTAACCTATCTCATTTCTCCTTTTGTAGGCCTAAACCTAATGTTGACAGTGAAACTATGGTTTCAAAGTGAAGGAGATAAGTTTAGATCAATCTTTTAGTGTACTACATTAAATAATACAAATTAGTTCAAAATTTATATCTTATTAGATCACATAAAAAAGGTAAAATAATATGTTATTTGATCAATTGGGGCCTCCTATTGAGGATTGTACTATTGTCTCCATCTATGTTGATCTAACTCATGAGATTTTCCTTTTTGATCAAGACACTGATGACGATGATGTTCTTAGTAGGATTTGTCATATGTTTTCTTAATAGGGATATTATTTTTCTATTGAGGAGGTTGCCTATGCATCACATTGAGGATTTTGTGTCTTTGAGGCTAGGGAGATGAGATTTTTTACTTTGCTTGTTGATTTGGTAGGGAATTTTCATCCCATAGTTTTGCACTTGAGTTGTAAGTTGAGGGTGACATACACACTCTTCCAATTAAGTTGAAAACTCAAAAGGGTGGTTTAATGAAAAATGAAAAGGGCATCATTGAATTGTGTACCTATATATAGGTACTAGGAGATATTATGTCATTGATTTAGAGTACTTAATTTTAGGGGGTTATATGAAGTAGTTCTCCATTCTCATCTAACATAGGGGAAAATCTATGTTAAGATATCAAGTTTTGTTAATTATTGAGTCTATAGCTATGGATCTTATGTTCTTAGATATTTTAATGATATGAGTTGATGTGGTTTGGGGTGGTATTATAGAGATACATCCAAATATATCATCTTGTGGATATTTTTGTTTATTTCGAGTAGACATTTGATTTATTGAGTCCAATAGGGTGGATATGTTTTCTTGATTGATTTTTGTTTCTCATATTATGTGGATTTGAGTTTTTTTATAAAAAGTAATTACAAATTTTAACTCACATTCATTGATAATTAATTGAGTTACCTAATATTTTTCTAGATGTTGATCTGTCTGCTTGTACACCTGATGGATCATTTTTCACATGACCTACAGTTGTCAAAGTACCCATGTTTTTTGAAGATAAGAGCACTTGTTTTGTATCTTGTTGCTTATGATTATATTGATTGTTATTGCTACTAGATCCTTTTATTTTAAATTAGATACTTGTCATATAAATTGTTGATGGGTCATTCAGTACACTAACTAAGGTGGGATGGTCACCTATCTAGCCCCTCTTGAAAGGAGACCCAACAATCTCCCCAAGGTCTATATTTGTTAGGACACGACATACTAGGTGACCCACTTATTCTATACAAAAATATTCCAATTCAATAAGCCTACTCGATTAAAATATTAAAACATGATTTAAACATTGTTTTAGTATTTAAAACATTGATGGGAATGCAGGTTTTCATTTTGTTCATATGGGGTTTAGATGCATTTCAGGAAATGTCCACAAGTTTGTATTTTTTGATTTGCCCAATGTTTACAAGTTTTAAATGTAATAAATGCCATTGATTTTAAAGTGTTTATTGCATACATAAAATCATGTAGAAATGGAAAAAAATAATATTTGTAATTAAGGTTTATCATTCAAAGTAGATTGCATTTAAATCCTACACTAACCTTGACTAACCGATTAAAAAACAAACAAGAGAAAAGTAGAAAAAGAGAGAAAAACTTTTTGTCATGGAGCCAAATCCATTCTATTTGATTGAATGAACGAAAAAATCATTCTCCCACATGGACAACATACACACAACCATTAATGTAGATGATGCTAGAGTTTAAAGAAAATAAAACTAGAAAGAAGGAAACACATCCACTGTATTACAAGGAAATGAAAATAAACTTCCATAACATCAATTAAAAATATGTTTGTTTGAATAACACAAGTATGAGTTTACATCGAACATCTGGGTACAAATTTGGGTAATATAACCCCAAGACATAAAGAAAGGGGGAGAGATTACAGTATAAACTAGGAAAACTATATGAAATAAAAAGTGATCGGTTGACAATATTCAATGGAGGAAAAATGATCTAGTCTTTGGAATGGCTTTGATTTGGAATTATATAGAAACTTCCATTCCAATGGGAAGAATTTTTTCTTTCAAAACTTACTTGGAGCCATTAAATGCAACCACCAAATTTATTTTCCCTCCAAGTGTTAATCCCATTTCAATTTTTGATTAAAAAAAGAAAAAACAAGTTAAAATATTACATTTAAAACCTCTTTTATAAAACATGATATACGAACATTGATAAATTTTAGAGGGCACAAAATTTACTCAAATCAAAAGAACCACAAACTCTGGGTCAGAACCAAATTCTCGATGCCATAAACGGATTTAAAAATGGATGAACAGATGAGAAGCTATGATCAAAAAACCAAAATTGGGTCAAAACACTACACGTAGACCTAATCAAGCTTTTAGGAACAATGAAGATTCACTTTTTGAAAATTTGTAATTCCTTACCTAATCAGGATTCTAAAACGCAATTATCAAGGTGAGGCACTTGGGAAAATTACTTAGACCTAATCGATATTCTCATCTTCAAATAACACTAATATTTGATTTTAAGGGGGTACTAAGACCTAATTGGGTATGGGACCCTTGATTAGTAGTAAGAGATATACATCTGTGAGATTCATGTTGTATTTGGCCTTAAAATATTTCACAATATTGTGGGCTTTAGTGGGAGGCTATTAAAGTTGTAAGTGGGGATAAAATCCCTCTCAACACTGCACAAATTAAATTAGGGTCCTATAGATCTAGTCAGGTCCACAAGCTCGATTAATGTTAGACAAGGGCCACAAGACCTCAATTGACCTAGTTGGGGCTCCAACCCTAATTAACATTGATCTCAAGAGCACATGAAGTTGATAGATGTAGTTGGGGTTAAAACCCTGACTATAACTTTAGAATTTGTATGTTGAAAGCTAAGACCCAAGTAGTGCTAAAATCTTGATTACTAGGGCAACGACTTGGGTGATGCAATGAGACCTAATCAAGGTTATTTTATTGATTAACAAAGTAGAATATTAGAATGAATACCTAAACCTAAGTATAATTAAAAGTCTGATTATCACTACGAGGAAGCCCAATAATTAAGGCAAGACCTAATCAAGTAAAAATCCTTGATTATAACTGAGAATGGAATTTTTAAAGCCTGCAAACCTATTCAAGAATTGAAATCCTGTTTAGTCTTGAAACTTTTAAACTTAAATAATGATTAAAATAGACCTAACCAAATTTTTGGGTAAGTTTTAATAATATTTTCTAAGTGTAATAAGTACATCAATAAGTCAATGTTAGATCAAGTAACTTATATGAAAGTTTACTGCATGAACTTGGTCATCGTAATGAAGTTGGTCTCAAGAGATGATTTGGCATGCAAACCAAGATGACCTCTAAGAGTGGATTGAGACTGCTAAGAAAGAAAGATTTTCAAAGGTAAACTAGACCAATGAAACTTCACTTTCATGCTAAGTTCTTAATATGCGACTTTCTTGTAATAACATGGTATTTTCAATGAAGGTCGTTTTGAGACCCAGTTCAATGCATGGATTGAGGAAAACCACCAAAGCAACTTAAGATAATTGAGACAAAAATCCATACTCAAAATAAAGAGTGGATAAAAATGCAAAAATAGGGGTACCATGATTATATAGAAACTAGGGTGTGTTGTGTAAGTAACAATAAATGGTGACTCTATTGGAAAATACTCTTGAGTATTTTGAAATGAAATAAATGTGTCTACAAACCCAAAATATCTAGTTGAGACATAAAATGGAACATGAATGGATCTAAGAGAGGAGAAAGAATGGCTACGAGATCAAATCTAATATTCTCATTGACTCAGTGTGTTCTTGGATTAATTACCATTTCATGGAACTTGCGAGAACTAGCTACTACAAATGCAATCATCAGGCCAGTGAATTCTACCTTGAAAATGATTGCATGGACATTAATCTACTACCAAATAGATATTCATATCCATGATGGAGATGTCTATGATACCACTCAAGGCCTTTCTCTACTGTCAACCATGCATCCATAACCTTGGTATAGGTTGCCTGAACACCTATAGATTTAATTTTTTCACAATTTAGTTTTATTTTCTTTCTCTTTGTTTTAAATATCTCAATTCTAGGTTGGGGACCACCATGTAAAATGAAAGTCTAAACTATAGATTTTTCACCATAGATCTTAACCATAGTAAGTTTTTCAAGTTAAACCTAGAAACCATTAAAATATAATGTTTTGTCATGGTTTTGAGAGAATATATTTAGAGGTTGAATAGTTGACCCAAATTTGCACAAACCCCAAAAAATTAGAACACACACTATAACACAAGCTTTCAAAATTGAATTCAAAAATAAAATCTTAAGCCACAAACTAATTAGAGTCCTTAAGCATTAGAAAACCATTAAAACTACTTATGTACACACCTAATTTCCTCATTTCATTAAATAATGAGGTACCCACAAGGCAAAAAAAAGTAGGCCTAAACGAAAAAGAGACAAATGATGAGGCCAAAACAATGATGAAAAATAATGAAAATAAGAAATAAAAATCCAAGAGAAAGTACATATAGGAGCTTACCAAGCCAATTCAAGCCTAGACATAGTGTTTAAAGAACTACCCATTGACATGCATGGGACATACTCACCAGTTAGACACCTGAGATATAACACATTCACACCCAAGATTTGAGGATTTTTATAGGGATTCAACCTATATTTATGATGGTGTTGTCCTTTTAATTCATGGACACTATCCCAAAGAGTCCTATCTATGATGTTTTCACTCAAATTAAGCAAGTCTAGGTTATAAAATTTAGCAATACACGTATGCTTAATTCAAAAAAATTAGTTGGAATAAGGTTTGAGAAATACCTATACCCATATTACGAATTGTAGTAAGGGAGAGGGGTTGGTATCAACACATACTAGAGGGATTTGCATCCCAACTTGATGGAGATACATTCTTTGAGGCAACCAATCACCAAAACACTTAGTGGTTACTCCATTTATATCATGAATGTTGCAAAAACATCATCTCATTTATTTTATCATCCAAAATGCACAAGATTTGTTCTTCACATGATAATGATCTTATGGTTTTATCATCGATGGCTGAAGTATGAGAAAAGTCATAATGAATCAAGTAATCTTCAAAGCTAACTCTTGTTGGGTTTTCTTTTTTTATTTGGGCCACTTTCCTCATGATTACATATTTTTATTTTGATTGACTCCACCACTGTGAGGAACATTGGAGTGTTTCAATCAAATCTAATAGGTTACTCCAAATGAACTAAATTCAAAAATGTGAGGGCAACAAGATAATATTCATTCTCTTTCCACTTATCATCAACAATGTAAATTTGTTGTTCTTCAGTTGTGAGTAACTTTGTGATTTCATTACTCAAGTCTACTTCAATCAGATCAAAATCAAGGTTGCCTTAAAGAGAGCTATCCTTGAGTTTAGACTCCAATAGTTCTTCTTCCTCTCAGGAACAACCATGTTCAACATTGTCTTTTTCTATTTCAAGTATCTCTAATAATAAGAAGAAAATTGGACTACTACAATTGAGTTATTGTTCTTCCTAAATCAACTATCCAAATGTAGGAACAACAAAAAATGATGGGCATGTTTTGAATGCATAAAATGCATCTTATTCATCCAATTGTTCTAATTGTTCCATTTCTTGTTCAAGTTGACCAAATTTTATTTCCCATCATGTATGGGTAGCTCATTGTTACTCAAATTTTCAACCATGAACTCATTTGAGACAATAATTGAAATTTAGTTATCATACTCATCATCATCACTATGTCTTATATTGGTTCTCACCTATTGAATGGAACACTCTTAATCAATGTGACCACTTTAACACTTATTCCATTTCCACTCTCGTAGACTGTAAATTATGACCCTGGAAACATGGTCTCATAAATTAGCCCTCATAAATTAGCCCTTGCATTACTTTTTGTGAATCTCATTCAACAAATGATGCTTGATTAATAATAACACTAAAATACACTTGAACATCAAAACAAGGCAAAATAACTCGATGATTATATATTAAACTAAAATAATTACATGTGTTAGGAAAACAATAGCGTTATCATTCATTATAAGGATATTTGACTGATTGTATGCTTGAGGCAACACTTGATTAGGAAGTATGAATTGATTCATAGGCTGATTTTTAGTCATGAAAATCAAAAGAGTTTTGGCGTAAACATCCAACTGTCATAATGAATAAAATGGGTCAACTCCATATCCATGTGGCATTTATTGTTATTCAATGATGAAGGCCTCTTGGCAAGTCAATTCCAAAGATTTGAGAGTAGATGGAGTCCTTAGAGTAAATATGACAGTCAAGGGCTCAATTTTTTTTTAATAGATATGAATGGCAACCAATTGTATTTATAGGATTGGGTCTTTCAACCTCCTATATAACCGATGAAAGTGAATGTTGAACGTTGTCATGGGTTCATTGGGATCCTATGAGATGTACTAAATTGACAGTATAGGGAACCAATATTAGTGGGCATACTAAAATGGTTAACAAATACATTTTCAAAGGTGTCCTATGAGGTAATATATCCATCCATTAAGTTGAGGTACCAGTCGTAAGAAACTTCATCTAAAGAGTAAGGAAACATATTGTAGGTAGTGTATTCATGCCAAATTTGAGTCCAAATGATGACATATTTAATTGTTTGAATGCATTCATCAACTATTTGAATCCCACCATGTGTGTATTTTGAAAAAAGATTATCAGGATTCTTAATCAAGTCATGATCATGGATTGGAATGTTCACAAGGCAACTACCTCCACCTAGCTAGAAAAAACCATGGGTGGGTTTAAAATTTTAATTTTATAGTCTTAGTAACTAGAATGTCATTTTGGGAAATGTTTCTAAAAGTCAAAGTTTATTTATTTTTAAATATTCCCACTCGACCCTCATTCTATTTCCATTCTATTGATATGAATACTAAGCATTCAATAGGGTGGGGAAAGCGTAAAGGATGGCCATAATACCAAATAAATAATAAATCTAAAAGTATTACTAGTTGGTTATACTTATAGTGTTAATCTATTTATGGGTCCTTTGACACACTAATTTAGGTAGGATGATCACCCATCCAACCTCTCCTAAAAGGAGACCCGAAGGTCTCCCTAAGGTCTATATCTATTGGGTCACGATGTATTGGGTGACCCAATTGATATATGTGAAACTATCCCAATTCAAGGGTCCTACTAGTTTAGAATATTAAAGTGACATTTAAACATCATATTAGTCTTTAACATGGTGAGGGGAACACAAGTTTTCATTTCATTCATATGGGTTTTAGATGTCTTTTAGGAAACGACCACAAGTTTGATTTTTTGATTTGCCTAAAAAGATAAATTAGCATTTACGATTTTTAAATGTAATGAATGAAGTTGATTTTAAAGTGTTTATTTCATACATTAAATAATGCATAAATGAAAATAAATGTTATTTTAAATTTATATTTATCATTCAAAGCATATTGCATTTAAATCTTCCACTAACCTTAGCTAACTGATTTAAAAAAAAGCAAAATAAAATGAGAAAAAGAGAGGAAAAGCCTTTGGCCATGGATCCAAATTTGTTATATTTGATTGAATGAACCCATAAATCATTCTCCCACATGTTCAACATACACACAACCATAAACTTACATGATGCAAAAGTCTAAAGAAAATAAAACTAGAAATAAGGAAACACATCCAACATATTGCACGCTTAGGAAACAAAAACAAACTTCCACATATTCAATTGAAAATATGATTACTTGAATTACACAAGTTTGAGTTTCCATCGATCATTTAGGTATAAATATAGGTAGCATAACTAAATGGTATCAAGAGATGGAGATATTACACTACAAAACAATAAAATTACGTGAAGGAAAAAGTGAATGGTCCACAATGTCCAATAAAGGAAAAATGAGCCAACCCTTGTAATGAATTTGATATGAAAATATGTATAAACTTCCATTCCAATGGGAAGAGATGTTTTCCTTCAAAAATTTACTTGGATCCATTAAATGTAGCCACTAACTTTCACTTGTCTCCAAGTGTTGTGTCCCATTTCACCTTTTGCTTGGTAAAAAGGACAAAATAAATTAAAATATTACATTTAAAAGATATTTTATAAAATATTTTACAAGAACATGAATATATTTTAAATGGAATAAAATTTCAAAAAATTGAAAGAACCACAACGTTCAGGATAGAATCAACTTCCTAATGTTAAACGCAGATCGAGAAATGAATGAACGGGTGAGAAGTTATGATAAAGAACCAAAATAGGGTAAATTTTTTTCTTGTAGACCTAATCAAGGTTTTCAGAACAATGAGGGTTCACTTTTTTAAAATTTGTAATTCCTTACCTAATTGGGATTTTAAAGCCCAATTAACAAGGTGTGGCACTTGGGTGATTTCCCTAGAGTTAATTGACATTGCCATCTTTGAATAACACTAACCTTTGATTTTGAGGGGGTCCCAAGACCTAATAAGGTTTGGGACATCCAATTAGCATTGAAAAATATGTGTCAATGAGCTTCGTGTTGTATTTGGGTTCAATATCCTGCCCAACACTCTAGGCTTTGACAGGAGGCTCTTAAAGTTATAAGTAGGGCCGTAAGCCCGTTCAACACTACACAAAATAAATTGGGGCCTAATGGATCTATGGGATTGATTGACATTAGGTGGGGGATGAAAAAACCCAACTAACCTAGGTAAGGCTCTAACCCTGATCAACATTAAGCTTGGGAGTCACTAAAAGTCGACACACTCAGTCAGGGTTAAAACCTTGGTTACAACTAATAAATTAGCTAGATTAACTACGAAGGCAATAACTTAGGTGATGTAACAAGACCTAATCGATATTATTTCCCTAATTATAAAATTATAATATTTGAATGGCCACCTATAAATAAGCAAACTTAAAAGTCTAATTATCACTATGAGGAAGCCCAATGATTAAGGCATAACTCAATCAGGAAAAAACCTCAATTTTAATTAAAAATAATTTTTTCTAATCCCACGAACCTATTCAAAATTTATAATCCCAATTATGTCTTAAGACTTGAAACTTTCAAGAAGGCCTACAACATACCTAACTAGGGTTCTAGGCAGATTTTGATAATATTTTATAAGTGTAATAAGTACATCAACAAGTCAATTTTAGACCAAGTGTTTTATATGAGAGTTTATCACATGAACTTGATCATCATAAAGGAGTGGGTTTCAGAAGCTAGTTTGGCACATGAACCAAGATGACATTTGAGAGTGTCTTGAGAGAGCTAAGCAAGCAAGGTTGTCAAAGGCAAACTAGATTAACAAAACTATGCTTTCACGCTAATGCTTAATATGAAATGTTTTTGCACATATGTGGTATTTACAATGGAGATGGTTTTAGGACTCGATTTAGTGCATCAATAAAGATGTCCCACCAAAGAAACTTAAGAGAGTTGAGACCAACAAGCCCATGAATGCCAGAAAGATCAGAGAAAAAATAAAAAAGGGTACCATGATTTTGGAGGAATTAGGGCATGTTGTGCAAGCAATAACAAACATGTATGTCAACTTTTAGTTGTGTATTTTTTACACTACTTGTAGACACTTGTTGATGTATATCACAATTTGACTAAATATGGGGTTTTATATATTTGAGATCATGTTTTATCCTATATGTTTCAAGGAGTTATCCTATATGTGTTACCTCAAAAATATTTATACAAGTGACTAATGATTGGTCATATTGCAATGGAGGATATTCCAACTTATTGTGGATTAAAATTTATTATGGTTTTGGAAAATGTTTGTTCCTAAGTATTTTTAGCATTGAGGATGGGGCATATGATAGGTCCCAAGAATTTTACTATCCATGTTCTTGAGCGATTGATGTTCATACCAACAAATGGCACATCAAATATTGTAGACTAAAAATTTTAGCACTATAGATACGAGGTTTTACTATGAGCTTCTTGATGACTATGCATGGATCCAGTTTATCAGATTTCTACCATAGGGGAATTTTTATCTATAGACACGTGTCTTTATTTTTGGGATTGAGAGTGTTATCGATAGAGATTGGCTCACATATCTAGCTTTGTAGTGATTGAGGTATTCAAGTGTTATAGTGAAATAATAACACTTCATTGGGGTTTTTTGTATTACTCATGATATGGATAAGCTTGAATTATCCACTATTTTTGTATCTTTTAGTACATAGTTAATTAGGACACACTTTGAGTGAGTGTGATTCCTTACAGGATAAGAGATGGATCAAATGTAGTGATTTCATAATAATTTGCATTGTTTTAGAGTTTTGAGTTCACCATATATATCATAGTAGCTATAGAGACTAGAAACTCATTTGACTTAGGATTCTAGGTTTTTTATAAGGCATATTAATGTAATAATTATCATAGGTCTATGTTGTTAACCACACACTAACTATTATTAGTGGATGTGATTATTGGTGGTTATACCAGGATTAGTTCAAGTAGTTGTACATTATAATGTATAATGCACTTGTGAGAAGTGTTTTATCATATTTTGGGAACTTTGTGAATGCTAGAACCTAATTAGACAATTTGCTAAGCAAAATTAGAATGCTACAGAGATGAAATAAATACACAAACTAATTTGAACTCACTAAATCTAGAAATATACTAAATATGGGAAGTACTAAGTTAAATATAAATTAAGTTTGAAAACTGAGATATAAACTATTTGTAGAATTGAAACTAATAGGGAGGCTATGATGAATTAGTACAGATCTAAAACATGAATTGGCAGGGTTTTTAGATAAAAGTATTTTAATTGTAAAGAAGAGTAGTGCACTATTGTTCCTAGAGAGCATCAGTGTCTAACAGATAGTAGAGCTCTAAAATTTATATGGCAGGTTCACATTTACCTATGTGTTTTATGGAATATGTAGGATCATAAACCATATCTCAATAGATTAATAGGACAAATGCAATCATGGGGTAAAAAAGGGGTTAGTAATTGAAGTTGTGTTTGACCTCAAAACCACATATTTTGAGCACTATTTACATACCAATACTCCAAAGAGGAATCAAACTCCATGTAGTTCTCCCATGCTTTGGTGGTGTGTGTGAAATACTTGTGTAAAATGCTAGTTACTGGTGTAATCCTAGTGTGAATAAGTGCTTCAAATATGACTTGTGATCTTGGAAGTATTTTTAGACTTTATCTCAGGGAAACTAGGGCTATATGTCATCACAATTGGAAAAAATAGGGAATTTGCTCTCAATGTGTAATTAGAATTCTAGAGTGACTATTTTCAACTTGCTTGGATAATAATGGGATGCAATCTTGTCTAAATGGAGCACTTGTCCAAAATTATTCTTTGGGTGATTTCAGGGTGTTTTCTCTAATCTACTATGTGAGGTATGTAGAATTTTGTCTATGTATTGTGTTGTAGGAGCTTAGTATCTAAGACAATCCAATGTGTATGCCCCCTATTTTGAGGTGATTTGTTTAGCCTACATAATAAATTAACTCAAAAAATAATAATTATGAAATAGATGCTACGTAAAATATGTAAATATGAGTAATATTGACAGCGTGGAGGAGCATGGCATCATCACATATATAAACTGAGTTAAATAGTAATGTGAGATGCATGTAGAAATAAGTATACATAGTGATATTATCAAGATATATGTTAGTAATTTAAGCATATAGATAAGTGATAAAAATTGAGTACTAAAAGTTGAATAGAACCACTTGGGGAGAGGTGCATGATATTCATCATGGCATCAAATGTCTAGGAAGATGCATGACACCCATCATGGCATTAAAAACTAATAAAAATGAGCAAAAAGGAGTCATGGACATGACATACAAAAATAAAGAGTACATGTAAAGGACACAAAACACACAATATAAGGCCATGGGGCCACATACAAGGGACACATTCAAATGTCACTCACTCACTCACATATAACTATATAATTAAGGCCTTTAACCACACACAAGGACATGTTCATATATCCACGAGCCAAACAAAAAGTACACTCAAGACATGAAACATTAAAGCAAACATGAAAATCATGCATAAATATATGTAGTTGACC
Source organism: Torreya grandis (assembly GCA_037957365.1). NCBI lineage: Eukaryota > Viridiplantae > Streptophyta > Pinopsida > Cupressales > Taxaceae > Torreya > Torreya grandis. The sequence goes on from JARHVA010000011.1 coordinate 7,356,112, forward strand.
AACTTAAATAATGCGTAACACACTAGTAGATTAAGTATCATAGGTAACCAATAAGATATCAATGTGTTATTAAGTGATGCAATATTGATAAATTTTATGCCAAATAAAGAACTAAAGTATGAGCAATAAAGAATAGCCAAATAAGGATAAAACATGTGTAAGATGCCCTTAGTGAGCTTTATAATGTATATACAAGTTGTAAAATGACTGTGTCTAGTTTGGATCTGAGAATTGATAGCCTATGCTCATTGGGAAAAGAGTAGGAGAATAGGATAACAAAGCGGTATACTCCTATTTGAATAGGGTGCTCTTGTCTATTTGTAATTTTTGAGTTTGAAATAGTGAAATATATTATACCTTTGTCTAGGAAAGGAATCTTGTATGATCTACAGTCATTCACGTACATTTGAAAAGCATATATGACATGAAACTAGATAGAAATAAGTAATGAATAATTGTGCATAAATTAATTGATGTAAATGAACTAAACATAAGTATACATAAGTATTGATTTTTTATTTTTCTTGAACATTTATTTTTGCATATTTAAATAAAAAAATACAAAATTAGAGATAAGTATACTAATCGATGAGTATTTAAAGGGACTCACAATCAAGGGGACATGTGTCAAGAATAGGAATGGTAACCTTTTGTGAATGGAAAGGGCTATATTGCTATGGATGAATTGAGTTAAATAGAGAATTTGAATATTGATTACCCTCTATACCATAACTTCCACTATCATAATGATGATCTATAACATATTGTGCTTATGGTTGAGCATGATGAACTCTATGGCTTTTTGGAACCGAGTGTGGAGTGTATGAATCCTATTTTAGTGCCTTATGTGATATAACCTTAGTACCCTATAATATCAATTTGGGAGTGTAGGAGTAGAGAGAGCCTCTCTAGAATCTATGAAAAATATCTACTAAAGTGGCCTTTCAAGGATAGGCATCCATATAAGGGTAGATACTTGTTATGGAAATATCTATGTAGGTTACACCTTTTTAGGTGGCTCAGCTAAAATATTATGTATAAGAATCAAATATATCTGTGATTAGCATAGATATACTTTAAAAACTTTTGAAATGTAAAATAAATGATGTGAATCTTCTAAATCCAATGGCATCCCAATAATATATCAAATACCCTTGCACTGGGTACTACTGTAAGTATGGCAACCACATGGGTTGTACCAACCTATAATGGTAATGTAATATCAATGATGGAGCTTATAATTTGACCATTGAATCCTATGAGTACCATGGTTGTGGGAATAAAACCTTGATATGTGTATCCAAGATGATTAAGAAGCATGGTTGTACACATATTCACACTTCAACCATTATCAATCATGACACTTTAAATAGGTTAGTGATTAACGTGAGATTGAATGAACAAAAAGTGAAAATTTGAGTCATCATATACTATCTCATGCTCTCAAATGTGGTGAGTGGCCTAGATGACACTGAAATATGGTATGTACTAATAATTCCATATAAAGGATGCAATACCTTGGTATGAGAATGGTGAGAAACTGGTAGAGGGTGTGCATTGTATACATAATGCACTCTTGATGTATTTGATGTCTCATTAGTTGTATGCTTAGGAAAAAGATCATTGAATATTTTCATTGATTTGATTTCATTTGGTTATGATTTAAAACTATTTGTTGGTGTGCCCACATCAATGATGTCTACATCGATCAAATATTGAATCTTATGCCTCAAACTGATCCATACGTTAGTAGTGTGGCTTGGGGCAAAACCTTTTAGAAGAGGATTTTTCACATCAACCTATTTAATGGGATGGAAAGATATGAGATTACATTCCAATAGTGTTTTGAGGACCTTATATTGAGCTTTTAGTAGATTGGTAAATTGTCTCCTTGGAAGAAATGATAAGACAATGCATGAAGCGGGCTCAAAAACTACATATTTTGTTGCCTTTTGATCATTATTATTATCAATTTGCCTCACATTGTATGGTGGATTTCTTGAATTATTTGTATTGGAATATGAATTGGTTGTATTCTTAAGCTTACTCATTTCCAATGATATGACTTCCCTTTCTTTGACTTTTTGGCATAAATATGTGAACGAGAGAAATTTATTAAACATGATGGACTCATGTAGGGGTAGAAGTGTTGGAAATATTGTCATTGATGTCAAAGGTCTAGAATTATTGGTGATAAATGCCCCATTGCATTTAATGGTGTTTTTAATATTCATATCTTGGCTAATATATGTTAATATTTATTTAATATTAATGAATATATTTTTGGTTGCATATAAGTCAAAAGAGGGCCATGGAGAAGTCAAAGAGTCATGGGGTAAAATACAAAAGAGGAATGGGACACATTTTCTCATGAAGAGTCATCTTGAGGAATTCCAAGAGTCACCATGTGAAGATAAAAGAGGGTATGGTGCATTTTTACATGAAGAGACACTTTGAGGAATATGAAAAGTCACCAAGATAAAGACAAAAGAAGGAAGGATACTTTTGCTTATGAAGAGTCACCATATGCCTTTTCAAATGCAAGGATATGAAGGGTCATGTAAGTTTGGTGCCATTTTACATGAAGATTGAAGGGTCACAAAAGGTGAATGCCAAAGGTCATTGGAAAGCTATAAATATAGGCTTGAAAAACCATTTGTTATATGCAAGAGAGTGCATGGTTTGTATTTGTTTTTGAAGAGATCAAATTAGGATATATTGTAGATTTCTATCATTTGTTGATTAAGCAACATTGAGAGATAGTTGTGTTTTATACACAAGAGGGGTTGGTGCTCCTATGAGTTGGTGCTCACAAATAGTTGTTGTGTTGGTGCTCAACAAAGGGGTTGGTGCTCCTGCAAGTTGGTGCTTACAAAATTTGTTATTTGAGTTGGTGCTCATTCATATACTTGAGATTATTATGCATGGTTTTTTTCACTTTGGGTTTTAACGTAAAAATCTGGTCTCTCTCTCTCTCTCTCTTGTGTGGTGCATATTATTATTTTAGTTTTATTGCATATCTTGAATGTGTGGTTAAGTGGTTAAAGAAAATGAATTTGATTAAGAGATAAGATATATAATATACTGATTCACCCCCCCTCTCAATATATTTCATACTTAACAATTGGTATCAGAGCAGGTTCTTTTGAAAATGTTTTACAGCTTGAAGGTAGATCGAGAAAGAACGATGGCTGGATCACATGAAGGTTTTTTTATAAATAAGACACCTTTGTTCGATAGGACATATTATATTTTTTGGAGCATAAGGATGAAGACTTTTTTGATGGCCCTTGGATTCAACATATGGCAAGCAGTGGTAGAGGAATATGAAGAGCCACAGACACTTGTAACTACTCCGATAGAAAAGAAGACAAGTGAAAATAATGCTAAAGCTTTAAATACTATTTTATGTGGTTTATGTGAATCAAAATTTGTTAAAGTTATGCAATGTAAATTTGCTCATGAAACTTGGGTAAAACTTGAGGATATTTATAAAGGTGATGGAAAGGTTTAGCAAACCAAGCTTCAGACTTTTAGAAGATAGCTTGAGAGTTTGAAGATGGAAGAGGAAAAAAATATAGCAAGTTATCTTTTGCGGGTTGATCAAATAGTTAATCAAATTCTAGGTCTTGAAGAAAATTTAGAAGAATCAATTATGATTCAAAAAGTTTTGAGATCTCTACCATTGAGATATGATGCAAAAGTTTCAGCAATTGAAGAGATGAAGAATTTAGCCAAGCTAAAGATGGATGAGATAGATGGTATTCTTATGGCATATGAGATGCAGATTGAATAAGAAAAATCCTCAAAGAGAAAAGCTACTTTCAAGACATCAAAGAAAGAGAAGGCTAAGATTTAAGAATCAAGTGATAGTTCTAGCGATGATGAAGATGGCAACGGATCTCTATTCATTTGCAAGTTGAAAAAGGGCACATGTAAATATCAAGGAAAATTACCTTTCAAATGTTTTAATTTTGGAAAGATTGGACATTTTGTAGCTAAGTGCCTAGATAAGGGTAATGGTGACAATGAATAAGGAAAGTCTACATACAAGAAGAATTTCAAAGGAAAAATTAAGAAAAGATTCGAGAATAAGAGTTTGTATTCTAAAGATCCTAGCTCAGTCGAAGATAGTGGAGTAAGTGATTCAAATGAAGAAGAGATTCTATTTATGGCTATACATAAAGATGCCTCTGCAAGCAAAAGTACAGATGATCAAGAAGAAGAATATGATGAAGCCAAAGTGAATCTAGAAGGAGAACTCATTTGTGCCTTAAAAGAGTTAAAATCTCTTGAAAAGAAGAATCAAAGATTAAAGCTCCAGATCTAGAAAAATGAAAAGGAGTCAAAGGAAATAATTAAATATCTACAAGCACACTTCAAAGAAGCCAAGAAAAATGAAGATCTAACAAAATAGTTGAAAATAGTAAGTAAAGAATATGAAAGGTATGTTATTGAAATTGCTTCTTTAAAAGCAGATCTTGAGAAAACAAATAAGGCAATCAATGATAGAGCAGTCAATGATTCAAAATTTGAGAATAACACTAATATGTTGAGTAAAATATTAGAAAATCAAAGATCAATATCAGATAAAATAGGTATTGGATTTGAAAAAGAGAAAGGGGAGGCTACTACTTTCATAGACAAGGAAAAAGGAAAGAGGTATGTTGAAGCTCTTACAAAAGAAGAAATAAGAAGGGAAAAAGTTACGAATATAGATGACATTTCAAACAAAGAAGGTTGGAGGGAACAAAGCTACAAAATGTAATCAGCTTAGAGATACACAAACAATACCTATTTTTATAGTTACTATTTTTATTGTAATGGATATGGTCATAAGAAAATAGAATGTTGAAAAAAGGATAACAAATTCAAAAATAAGGAGAAAGAAAGTCATGCAGAGTCAAGCAAAAGCCACAACTCTTTTGCTCCTCTATCAAGCTTTAATGAAGAGGCCATAATATTTTACAAGTGCAATAACTTTAGACACATACCCTAGTACTGTAGAACTGTATTTGAGTTAGTCAAGAAGGACTAGAGTTTCAAGGTTCCATTCATGAAGAAGAAAGTTTAGACAGGTTCATGTCAGAAGAAACAACTTGAAAAATCTATGTTGGTACATGAAGCTTTGCATGTAAAAAATGAAGAAAAGCCATGGTTCATTGATAGTGGATGTTTGAGGCACATGATAGGAGACAAAATTAAGTTCATAACTTTGAAGAAGATCAATGGTGGCCCAATGAAATTCAGAGATAATACTACTGTCAGAATTGCCAGAAAAGGTACATTAAGTTTGGATAATGGTAAAACTAAAATTGAAAATGTTTTGTATGTAGAAGATCTTAAGCATAATATTTTGAGTGTAATTCAAATGTGTGATCAGGGGCATAAACTAAATTTTTATGCAAAAAGTTGTGAAATTAAGAGAAAAGATTCAGATTTGTTGATTGCAAATGCTTAGAGAATAAGCAATAATTTGTAAATGTTATCAGACATCAAAGATTAAAGATATTGTTTAAGTCAGATAAAAGAAAGTTGGCTATAGCACAGGATAATGGGTCACATAAATTTTGATAATATTTTTAACATCAACAAAAGGAAAGCAATAAAAAGTCTTCCAAAGATTACAAAGCCATCTAACACGCTTTGTGAACCTTGTTAGCATGAAAAGCAGGCTAGAAGATGGTTCATAAAAAAAAGTACTCGACCACTCAGATGTTAGAGATTATTCACACTGATCTGTGTGGACCTATGAGAACTCAAAGTACTCAAGGTGAGAAATATTTCATGTTGCTTATTGATAATTTTTTACGTGTGACATAGGTAATGTTTTAAAATAAGAAATTAGAAGCTTTTAGACATTTCAAAACATTCAAAGCATTGGTTGAGAATGAAACTAGTTTGAATATTAAGTGTCTAAGATCAGATCGAGGAGGAGAATTCATGTTAGATCAAGTTATTGAGTTTTGTGAAGACCATGGAATAAAGAGACATTGTTTAGTAGCCAGAACTCCATAGCAAAATGAAGTAGTTAAGTTGAGAAAGATAAAAATTTAGGGGATGGTGAGGACAATGCTAAATGAATCCAAGATACCAGATAAATATTGGAGAGAGGCATTTTATATGATAGTGCATATTTAAAATAGAGCATTATTGAGAGTCAATAGTGACAAGACTCTTTATGATCTATAGAAAGACAATTTAACAACAATTGATTATTTAAGAGTTTTCGATAGCATATGCTTCATAAAGAGAATCGACAAAAAACTTGGGAAGTTTGAATCCAAAGTAGATAAAGATATATTTCTTGCTTATTATTTCAAAATTAATGCTTATAAATGTTATAAAAAAAGAACCAAGAAAATTGTTGAAAGTGCAAGTGTCAGGATAGAAGAAGATGAAACACAAACAATTAGTGATCCAGTAGACATTCCTAAAATCATTAAAGAGGAAGATTTTGAAGAATCAGAAGAAGATGTGAAGAAGTAGAAAAAGGACACCAAAACTCCATCCAAATATGTTTAGAGAAATCATAATGAAAGTGACATCATCAAGGACATAAATGATGGAATTCACACCAAAAGAATGATGGTAAGTGGATCTGAGCAAGTTAATTTCTCATTGTTATCCAAAATTTAGCCTAGAACTTTTTTAGAAGCTAGACATGATAAGCATTGGGTTAAGACTATGGATGAAGAATTAAATCAGATAAAAAATAATGATACTTGGAAATTAGTGCCTAGACCAAAAGATCATAATGTGATAGAAAAAAATGGGTTTATAGAAATAAATGGAATGAAAATGGAGAAGTGACCAAGAATAAAGTAAGATTAGTATGTAAAAGATATGCTCAGATTGAGGGAATAGATTTTGAAGAAAGTTTTGCACCAGTTGCAAGGTTAGAGGCTATTAGAATGTTTCTTGCATATGCAGTGTTTAAAAATTTCAAAGTGTTTCAGATGGATGTCAAATTTGCCTTCCTAAATGGGAATCTAGAAGAAGAGGTCTACATTGAGCAGTCTAAGGGATTTATTCTCTCAAATATTCATAGCCATGTATGCAGATTGAAGAAAGCATTATATGGATTGAAACAAGCTCCCAAATCTTGGTATGCAAGACTTGATAAGTACCTATAGAACCAAGGTTTCAAGAGAGAATTTTTTGACAGTAATCTCTACATCAAAATAGAAGGTGAGCATCAATTAATTATTGTGGTATATTTTGATGATAAAATAATTTTCTAATAATATGCAAAAAGAATTTGAGATGTTTATGCTTGGAGAATTGTCATTTTTCTTAAGATTGCAAATATTTTAGTCAGATAAAGGAATTTTCATATCTCAAAGTAAATATGCCAAGGAAATGTTGAAGAAATTTGGCTTTGAGGATTGTGCACCAATTGGCACACCAATGTGTACAGGAAATAAGGTGAACAAGGATAAAGATTCCCCTATTGTAGATTAATCTTTGTATAAATCTATGATTGATAGTCTTTTATATTTGACAGCATCAAGGCCAAACATCATGCATGTAGTAGGTATGGTTACAAGATATCAATCATCTCCAAAAGATAGTCATGTTCAGTTGGTGAAGAGAATATTCAAATATATCAAGGGGACATTGGATTATAGATTGTGGTATTCCACAGGTAGAGATTTCACTTTGGTTGCTTATACAGATTTAGATTGGGCAAGATGCTTGGATGACAGAAAGAGTACAAGTGGAGGAGCTTTCTTCCTTGGTGATAGCTTAGTATCATGGCTAAGCAAGAAACAAAATTTAGTATCACTTTCTACAGCTGAAGCAACATATATTACAATGGTATTTTATTGTACTCAAGTGCTTTGGATGAAGCAAAATTTGGATGATAACAAGGTAAAATATGATGAACCTATTTCTATTTTTTGTGACAATACAAGTGCTATTAATATTTTGAAGAATCTAGTGATGCATTCAAGAATAAAACATATTCTCATTAGATATCACTTCTTGAGAGAGCAGGTTGCAAATCAACAGGTTAAAATGGAGTATATCAGTACTATAGAGCAAATTGTAGATATTTTCACAAAGGCACTACCAAAAGACACATTTGAGTATCTACATAAGAATTTGGGAGTAATTTCTTTTACTTCCTACAATTGAGGTTCATCATCAGTTGAGGGGGAGCTAAGTATTAGCTCGAGGTAGGCCCTTTGCCATTGATGTCAAAGGGGGAGAATAATAGGTATAGGTGCAAAAATAGGTACAAGGAATAGGTACAAGTTACTACAATAAGGGGGAGTTACTGTATGTTTTTCAGATGGTAGTATGTGCACGTTTCAGGAAGTGGTAGTTTTAGTTTGAGGTTGCCATCAATGACAAAGGGAAAGATTGTTGTAAATATTGTCATTGATGTCAAAGGTCTAGCATTATTGGTGATAAAGGCCCCATTGCATTTAATGGTGTTTTTAATATTCATATCTTGGCTAATGTGTGTTAATATTTATTTAATATTAATGAATATATCTTTGGTTGCATATAAGTCAAAAGAGGGCCCATGGATAAGTTAAAGAGTCATGGGGTAAAAGACGAAAGAGGAATGGGACACATTTTCTCATGAAGAGTCATCTTGAGGAATTAAAAGAGTCACCATGTGAAGATAAAAGAGGGTATGACACATTTTTCCATGAAGAGACACTTTGAGGAATATGAAAAGTCACAAAGATAAAGACAAAAGAGGAAATGATGCTTTTACTTATGAAGAGTCAGCATATGAATTTTCAAATGCAAGGATACAAAGGGTCATGCAAGTTTGGCACCATTTTCTATGAGGATTGAAGGGTCACAAATGGTGAATGCCAAAGGTCATTTGAAAAGCTATAAATATAGGCTTGAGAAGCCATTTGCTATATGCAAGAGAGTGCATGGTTTGTATTTGTTTTTGAAGAGAGAAAAGTAGGAGATATTGTAGAGTTCTATCTTTTGTTGAGTAAACAACATTGAGAGATAGTTGTGTTTTATACACAAGAGGGGTTGGTGCTCACAAATCTTTGCAAGGGGTTGGTGCTCATAAATAGTTGCTATGTTGGTGCTTGGCAAAGGGGTTGGTGCTCCTGCAAGTTGGTGCTTGCGAACTTTGTAATTTGAGTTGGTGCTCATTCATATACTTGAGATTGCTTTTTGTAGTTTTTCCCACTTTAGGTTTCCATGTAAAAATCTGGTCTCTCTCTCTCTCTCTCTCTCTCTCTTGTGGTGCATATTATTGTTTCAGTTTTATTGCATATCTTGAATGTGTGGTTAAGTGGTTAAAGAAAAGGAATTTGATTAAGAGATAAGATATATAATATACTGATTCACCCCCCCTCTCAGTATATTTCGTGCTTAATAGGAAGCACACTTTGTTTAAAGATATCCTATAATTATCTATTTTCCATATGACTTATGATTTTGGATAACATAGTCTTGTATTTTAAGACATATTTTGTGATAGGCTCACTAGATTTTGGTTTGAGTTGAGAAATATGAGCATACAAAATATTCTCACTAATATTGATTGAAAAATGTGCTAAGAACACATCGACCAATGGATTGAATGCATGCAGTGATTCAGATGAGGTTATTTTAAAACCATTGTAGAGAATATTATTGTAGACTCCTTAGGAATAGATAATATCCTATCATTGGATACATAGGTCAAACATGCTGCATGGAAGGCTTTGAGATGTTGTTCGGAATCATTCTTTCCGTCATATAGTGTAAACTTGGGTCCCACAAATCTTACAGGTAGAGGAAATACTATTGTGTGTTGTGATAATGGAGGGTGAAATAAAATGTGAGAATCTAGTGTGTAATTAGGTTTCAAAGCACCTTGATACAAATGTAACACCTTACTTTACAAATATTGAATCTTTGTGCACAAGGGATTGTACATTGAGAGAAGAAGAATGTATGCTAATCAAAGGCGATGTTCTAATGAATAAGTAGGAATTGGCATATTAATATATTGAATCCCTTAGGTTTACCCCATACTAAACTTTCATACAAAAGATGTATCCAATAGAGTAGAGATCTCAAATGATTGTGCCATGCTTGTAATTTTTATGTCTAAAAGGGTTTGAAAAATTATAGGATGATCAAGAGGTTGTTCACATAGTCTTTCTCAAGATCTCTTGATAACTTCTTTATTAAATTCTATTTGTTCACCACTTACAGGTGGGAGTACATATTGGTATCCATGATGCAGACTAAGGTTATCCTGATCATAGGTGTTCATGCTCTAAAGTAGTGTCATTGACCTTTACATACTATGTGTATTGACATCAAAGGTTCTGATATACCTTTATTCTTATCCATGTTATGTAGTTTAGCAAAAGGAATCCAAGTATGCTCAATGGACATACCACTTAATCTAGCATTTCTTATAAGAGATGTAAAAATATAAATTTTAGAGTGCATAAAATATGAAATGAAAACTTGAAAGATTGTTGTGATTAAATAATTTATCAGATCTTGAAAACTTGAAAGATTGTTGTGATTAAATAATTTATCAAATTTGAAAACCCTATGACAAAAATTGAAAACAATAAAAAGAAGATAAAAACCCTAGCAATATTTATGGTTAGGGTTTCACAACATTGTACAATGGACGGGTTTACCAATATGTTTTATCAAATTTTGGGAATGAGGTGAATGCTAGATCCTAATTAGACAATTTGTTGAGCATAATCATAATGCTACAAATATGCAATAAATGACATAAATTTATTTGGGACTTACTAAATCTATAAATATACTAAATATGGTAAGTACCGAGCAAAATATAAATCGAGTTGGAAAATTGAGATGCATTTTTTTTTTGGAATTGAAACTAGTAGGGATTGTTTATTATGTGTTTTTTATAGGAATGCCAAGACTAGATTGAACTTTAGAGGGTCTTCAATGTTGAAGGGAAGGGTGGACATGCTGAGCAAAGTGGGACATGGTTAGACCAAGATGAATCATAACTTCATGTAATTGGCTAAAGAGTTTGTTGTATAGCTCTTTGAGGGCATCTTGAATAAATTTATGGATGTTTGGGTATGCCTCAAAGAATTGTTTCTGGTTGTTAGCCATGTTGCTCTTGATACAACATTATTTTGGATACTTTGAAATTAAAATGAGTTGATGCCCTTATTTCTATTGTTGTGCTCTCATGTTTATAGGAATGTGAAGACTCTCGCTCTTATACCAATGATCTAAGCCATAAGGCCCATGAAATCAGTGCAGAGGACAACCTATAATTTAACTAGAAGGTTATGGATTAGAGATCATGCAATAGAAAACAATTGTAGTAGTTAACCATTACACAATCGAATGCAAAGCTTAGTAGAATAAAGCTAATTTTATTCAATAAGAAATAACATACATATGGTACATATGTGTATAATGTGAAGAAGTTGAGAATGAATATTATCATGATTAGGAAAGGGGAATATTTATTGATTTTTATACATTGGAATGTGAACAGAGAACGTTAGATGTTATATGCTTGGAGCTTGCATGTGTGTATGATCGTCCCCTTAGGGTCAAATGGCCTACAATCTATTATGAAAAGAAAGTGGTTAAAAAATAGACAACCACAAAACGATTCATCTTTTACATTGTTTCACAGTTCGTCATCTTGCACATGTGACAATTAGTCTTTTAGGCACACAATATGTTGACATTTACTTTGACATGGCGCAACCCTTTGGGAGTGCCCCCTAACTTGCTGTGAACTCTACTTGTGTTGGTGGTACAGTGTAAGCCATACATAGAGTCTAGTTATTACACGAGTGCATAAGGGTGCACAAAACATGTCTTTGCCATGAGATATCATTGAGGTGTGCAAGTTGTGTTAAACATACATTTGGCACAGAGTTTTAAATGCCTTTCTGAAAAGAATGTAGACCAATGTGATTCACACAATTATGCATAAAGTGTCAAATTTCCTTATGAGAAGAGCGTAGATCGACACGATTGCATAACCTTACTCTAGAAAACACCATTTTAAACATGAAAAAATGTGCATTTTTCTTCGCAGATGTGTTCAAGAAACAAGACATTTGCATTTACAACATTGAAACGATCATTTCCCGCAATTTCGTCCATCAACTTCATGAAGAAGATTGTCACGAAGGAGGCATTTTCGAATTGCTTTGGAATAGTTTCAAAATGCCACTTTGCCCTCTTAATGACAGCCTTTAAATATGTGTTAAAACTTTTGAAGGTTTTTTTTTTTTCGCATTTTTTTTTGTGTCATTTTTTATAAATGAAGTTTTAAATAATAAATATTCAATGGAGTTAGCGTAGGTAGATTCTCTTAATGAAATGACTTGTCTTTATGGGAAAAGATTTGTTTCCAAAGCTTAAATTGCGGGACCAATAATATTGGATTGAATGAAACTAATCCGCAATTATGTATTGTGAGAAAAGTGACGCAGCACCGTTAAATTTCAATTATTAGTTTGCAGCCTCCCACATTAATGAAGCGTTTCAAGCGTCTCGATCATCGTCTGGTGATTTTACTTGTTATGTGAGGAGGATAGCATATTTTTTTCAAGGGTGGGGTATAAATCGTAAGAGTATTAATTGGTAGTTTTATTTTATTTAAAACTTTTGAACGTTTATTTTGGTTTTTATAAATGAAGTTTTAAACAATAATAATTTGATAAATATTTGTTATTTTGTTTATACATTTTTTTGGTTATAATTGTGTATTGTAGAAGCTATAAATCTCAACTATTAACAGCTAATCATCTGTTCACTTTTGGTATTATCAACGTATTTTAGACTTACAACATGGGATATAAAATTAATTGATTGATAAAGTAAACATTGGATTAGAATTCGCTTGCAAGATCAAGTGTAGCCCTGCCAATCCCACAATTAATATGTATAAAAAAATATCTATAAAAATAATATACAGAACGAATACCTCATAAATCCCACAATTAATATGTATAAAAAAATATTTATAAAAATAATATACGGAACGAATACCTCACATATATTATATATAAAGTAGAGATGTTTCGTGATACATTTCATAATAGATGCCTTTGTTTAAGAGGAACATATACTAACAATTGTTTTTAAGATGCAAAGTATGTGAAATAGATAAATCATTTTTAATTAATTATTAAACAATAAAATAATATTATTTAATAAATATAAATTATTTTTGAAAAACTATTTAATTATAATATAATTTTTTTATAATTTAATCAATGATTTTTATACTACTTTAACTTTAAATTCAAAGTAACAACAATAAATAATATGTCAATCTTTAATGAGTCAAATTGATTTTATAACTCTTATATTTAATATTAATGTATTTGATATAACTCTTAATATTTGATGTTAATGTATTTGGATTTATTGAAAAATTAATAAATTATAATTATCATAATATTTTATAAAAATATATTAATTGTATACAAAGTAATAATGAATTCTACAAACCATATGTTTATTCCAGAGTTCAAAAACATTTCGAACTGAGGCAAAGTGAATTGAAGGGCATTTTTTTTAATATAAAACTTGTAATTGCAAGATTCATTATAAAAGAACATAACAAAACATAATCGTACATTATACTCTTTAACTCATTTTGTAGTTCATTCATTTTTAATTCATTTTTGAAATTAATGTTAGATATACAACTAACATATTTTATGTTAAATATGTACATAATTAAACAAGGCACACTTCTAATGTAAATAGAAACATAAACAAAGAATTTTTATGTTCTAATTAATAAGAACTTTTGACAAAATATTATTTCAATAATTTTAAAATTTATCATCAAAAAATAAAAAATATTTTTCTATATATTATTATAAAATATTTCATTTATATTAATATAATAATTATAATCATTTAAAAAAATGATAAATGTAATAATATTCATTTTTTCTCTTTAATAATATTTATTATTGTTTAAAACAAAATTATCTATGTATGACACTTTAGCCTTATTTAATATCAATAAAATAATACAAACTTGACAAATCTAATATCATATATTTGGTCATTAAACTAGCAATGAAAGTCCTTAAATAACGTAGGATATTTACATTACATTTTTACAGGCCTATGTAGCGTTATGGGCTTGCGCACAAAGCACACTCAAAACCTTCACATATATATTGTATTGCACTATGAAACAAGCCTCGTTGCTACCTAAGCCAACACTATTCTACTCTATCAATCTATAATTAATAAGTATTATTTACATTCTGCTGAATTTTAACTAGTTTAAAAATTACCACATATTTTTTTTATCAATTTAAGGATGATCTAATATGGTCAAATGTCAATGTACTTTGAACTTTAAAATCCTATATTAAGTCATTTAGATGGAGCTTCTGAGCTCACTATTTTCATTATATGTGTGTAGGATATGTGATTCATGCAAAAGATTATCCATTCATAACATGTCAAAGTAATCAATAGTGGAAGTTGTGAAAATAATTCAATGGTTGATTGTGATGGTTGCATAAATGACAATGACTATGTGTGTGTGTGTGTGAAGATATTACATGGAATCACTGAATTATATAAAATGTCAGTATTTTTATCCATATTTTAGAAATAAACATATAGAGGATTTACAATATTGAGTAGGTATACATCTAAATCAGTGAGTTCTTTTGACTAAGCAATCATGAGTAAGGGGAATCCATACCATCAAAATTATTCAGGACATGATCTTGGCCTTAGCCATTTGACTCTCTGTATCAGGTATCTAGAGATTTTTTAATCTTGATAGATTGGTATAAACAACCATCATTCTCACCCATTTGACTCTCTGTATAAAATATTTAGAGATTTTTTAACCTTGATAGATTGGTATAAACAACCATCATTCTCATCAATTGAACTACAACCCTTTCAATAATAATTAAATATTTTATCTTTCTATATGTTAAAATTATTTTACATCTATAAATTGAATAAAAACATATTGTGTTCATTCCCATCGACATAAAAATAGGTATACAATCTTTGCCACTAACTATGGCGATAGTATAATCATAGATGTCGATGACTTTTAACTTTAAATTTTATGGGCCTCATAAGCTTAAAAAATCTCTCTTTGTATTTTTTAATTATGTTTAATATTTATTTATATTGCTTATATTTAAAGGTTTTATTTACATTTTAAAAAGTTGGAAATAACTTTAGACATATGATGATGAGTTTTTCAATACAAAAGTTAAAGCTATTAACATTATTAATGTT
Source organism: Torreya grandis (assembly GCA_037957365.1). NCBI lineage: Eukaryota > Viridiplantae > Streptophyta > Pinopsida > Cupressales > Taxaceae > Torreya > Torreya grandis. The sequence goes on from JARHVA010000011.1 coordinate 7,371,358, forward strand.
ATTTTATTTTTGTAATTATTATTTTTAAATATCTAATTTTTCTAATATTAATATAGGCGACACTCGTAATAATCAAAAGATAAAAAAATAATAATAATGGTTTCAAACAAAAAAGAATCGATGGTGTTCAAAATTTAGATGTTAATTTAGACAAAGTTACACATTGTCCTTTCAATTTGCACTTTACAGTGATAAACAAGACTAAAAACTTCACATTTTAGTTGGGAACATTAATTTATGTGCTCAAAATGAAATATAAGCATGTGAGACATTTTAAAAACAATGGATGAAACAAACACAAATGCACATGCCACTTTTTCATGAAAATAGTGGATATAAAACCACCAATTTAATAGGTACAATTACACAATACACACATTAATTAATAGAGTATACTCTATTTTTTTAATTTTATATCCCTCTCTTAACAATTCTATATTTTTGAAAATTCCTTAAAAATTATAGAATAATATATTTATTTCAATTCGATATTTAATTCATTTAAAAAAAATTATATTAAATATCAATGAGATCTTAATATTTTACAATAATTTTGATTAAATATTATGAATCGATATAATAAAAAGTGGGCAACTTAATCACATAATCCAGTTAAGACAATTACTGTGGAGCCATAAAAAAGACATGTACCCTATTAAGTGCATGTCGATAAACTAGATTTAATTATATTAATTCTCTATAATTTAATAAAAATATTTAATGACATTTTTTTACAATATAATAATGTACCAATTTTTTTTATTATACCAATTTAATTTATTAAAGTTAGATTATAAATTTACATACAAACTCATCCATAAGCAAATTAAAAAAAAAACATGTACTAACCATTATACGACCCTTGTTTAATTTATATTTTAATTTGTTTATATGTAAAATTTTACTTATTAAATAATATTTGATTTGGTTTATATTTTATTATTTTATATTTATATATCTATATATATTTTAAAGTTATTTGATTTATTAATTAATATTTGAACATTTAAATTTGATTTAGATTGAAAGATTAATATCTTAATCTATACATCTCTCTAATTATTTATGTAATTTTTTTCACATATTTTTGATTTATCAATCAATATTTATTTATTTTATTTTAATTAAAAATTTAAAAGACATCCATTTAATTCAACTCATCTTAAACTTAAAACCAAGTTGAATTACTTACTCTTTTTATTTTAAAATTTCTTAAAATTTTATATATTAGAAATAAAATATAAATTATCCATCAATAAAATAAATTTGAGGGCATTAATTTGAAGGAGGCTATTTGAACCTTGATGTGCATATATAATAGAAACAAGATAAAGGCCAACAATGCGTGCAAGATCATTGTAGCATAGTCAGACCTGTACATTAGGGATGATGAAAAAGTGACTAGGAATGATGAGGGATAATGATGGAGGACTAAGGAGTGACTAGGGATAATGCAAAATGAGGAGGGTTGATAAGGGAGTGATTAGGGATGATGAGATCCAAAGAGGGAGTGATTAAGGATGAGGGATGAGGAAGGAGTGATTAGGGATGATGACAAAATGACTAGGGATGATAAGGGACTAATTAGGGATGATGAGAGATATTGAGGGCTGATGAGGGAGTATTAGAGATGATGAGGGATAATGAGGGCTGATGAGGATGTGACTAGGGATGATGAGGCTTGATGAAGGAGTGATTAGGGATGATGAGGGTCCATGGGGGAGTGATTAGGGATGATGAGATATAATTAGGGAGGATGAGGGAGTGATTAAGGATTATGAGGGTCAAAGAGGGTGTGATTAGGGATAATGATGATCAATGAGGGTTGATGAGGAAGTGATTAGGGATGATGAAGGATGACAAGGCTGATGAGGGTGTGACTAGGGTGATGAGGGATGATGAGGGCTGATAAGGGAGTGTTTAGGGATGATGAGGTTTAATGAGTGTTGATGAGGGATGATGAGGGTCAATAAGGGAGTGATTAAGGATGATGAGGGGAAATGAGGGATGATGAGGGAGTGATTAGGGATGATGGGGGTTAATGAGGGTGTGATTACAGATAATGAGGACCATTGAGGGAGTGATTATGGATTATTAAGGATGATGAGGGAGTGAATATAGATGATTAGGGATGATGAGGTTTGATGAGGGAGTAATAAGGGATGATGAAGGATGATGAGGGACAATGAGGGAGTGATTAAGGATGATGAGGGACAATGAAGGTTGATGAGTGAGTGACTAGGGATGATAAGGGATGATGAAGGTTGATGAGAAAGGGATGAGGGATGATTATGAATGATAAGGGAGTGATTAGGGATGATGACGGATGATGAGGAAGTGATGGTGGATCTCTAAGGACCTCTTCATGTAAGAAACAAAGTGTCTAGTCCTTAAATTACTAAGCTCAAGAGGGAGTCAATAGGTACTAAGCTATTATTGAATAACAATGAGAGTACTTAACTGATTGATACTAGATATATTGATTGGTACTAGACCTATTGAGTACTGACCATAGAAAACATTTAACCACTTAATTATATATATATATATATATATATATATATATATATATAGATATATATATGCATGAGCACCAACTTTAGGCATTTATGCACTTGACCCCCATCTCTCCATATGGTTTGGGGAGATGGAGATAGTGATATGATTGATTTTGATATGAGCCTAAGAACATAGGGTTCAAAACCACTCCCTTCCACCCCAAATAGTAGTGGTAGTGTCCTATGTGAGTTTGGAATCCTACAACATGACTCTATTCTGTGTGAGTCTAGTATGAAGTAGTAAGGTCATGCATACATAAGATTGGAATTGAAGCATGCATGTATTGACCCATTTGATTGATATTTTTTTAGAGTGAACAATATATTTTTAGGATGACTCTTGAATGGTGTTTTGATTCCTTCTATTTTGAATGGAGTGTACTAGGGTGATTAGCTCCATTCATGTCTAGTATGAGTGACCATATCACGACTATAAGTAGATGTCATGTATGAGTGATTGTATCATAATTATAAGTATGATATAGTTCACATGCTACATGCTAGTCATTTATATGTATCGATAGACCCATTGCTAAAAAATTCTAAAAATTATTTAGGAATTCAGCTCGAATCCACCTTCAAGCCTTTTGATTAGAACCCACCATGAATAACATGATTATGAGATGAGAATGAAACCACCTAGAATATCATGATTATGAGATGGGAATATCACCATTTAGAATGGTGTTAAAAATATAACCTATACCATGAATATGATATGGGAATAGTTGTCTGGATATGATATCCTTATATTATACATCTGGGAATGGAAGGTCGATTTCAAATTGTAAAATTGTTGGTCAATTGAATATGTCATTTCCCAATCAACTTGAGATATCCATAACTATATTTATGGTTCATTGTGTTGATATAGATAGGTGGTATAGGTATTTATGGACTAAAGGTCATACACATTATCATATGGGCATTGATTGACTTGTTTATAAAGAGAGAGAAGTAGAATATTTGGGAAATGAGGGTTGAGGAAGTGCATAGACATAATGGGTTAGTAAGTGAATAGTTAGTTAGTGAATGAGAACATCAATAAAATGGGAATAATAACATATGATGTACCAAATTAGTGTGTTATCTGGAAAACAACATTAATATTGCATGGCAGACTTTGAGTGTGCAATCATAGGTAGTAGCATGTATGTCAGACCTTGCCTATTTGGATTATCACCTATGCATGTCTAGGTTCACTTATGAGGGAGTAGAAATTAGGTCTGAATGAGCTCATGATCTAGGTTTTTTCTAATCTTTAGTCAAATGAACATTCATGAAATGAAAATTATAAGGTGATACTCACTCTAGATCTCAATATCAATGAATGAGGTTACTAGAGTGATTCACTTATATATCCCTCTCATATCCTCATTATTAAAATAATATCTATAGATATACACTAATTTTGGGGTCAAAGATTGAGTTGGAAGTTCAGCCCACAACCCACCTCTTCCTTTACCTTTGCTTTAATAGATGATAGATGCCCCAAAATCCAGATAGCTGAAAGTGAAAATAAAGAAGTGAATGTGAAGTTATATTTTCATTGAGGGTTGGACATTTCAGTCGATATAAGTTGATACATCCATGCATGACCCATCCCATCATATTATGTAGATGTTGCATGAATGTTAGCATAGGCCTTATCTCTATCTTGACCAATCCATACCTAAGCCCCACCATACATATGTACATACAAACATACATATACATACATACATACATACATATCAATCAATGACATCCATACTTGATCTTAGAGCTTAATAAATATAATATTTTAGTCAGTTTCCAATCCTAAAATTTTAAATAACTAAGTATTTACCAGAATGGATTTTTCAAAACTATCTTCTAAATGGTAACTCATATAGCTTTGGGATCGATTTCAAAAGATGTGAAGTGGACCTAATTTGTTATATTTATTAAAATAAAATTTAAGGATAAGTTTACATTTTATTTATATTACATTTTATAAACTTATATTTATTACATTTATTTTGCTAAATATATATAATATAGATAAATAATATCAAACACAAACAACATAGAAAAACCAAAAGGCACACACACTTTTGTACTGCAATGGATGTATGCCCTTTTTTATTGCAAAGTGTGTATGCCCTTTGCTTCTAAATTTTCAGAAATATTTACATTCCCTCCCAAAAATATGTGTTTCAAATGGCATACACCCTTTCAAGAAGTATTTGTTATGAATTTTTTGCTTTCCCTCCAAAATTGGTTCGGGTTTGGGATTGGGGGTTCAAACCTAGCCTAAAACTTGTCATCCATATGATTTTAAAGAAATTTATGAGTCTTTTTCATATATATTGTCACAACTGATTAGGCATATTTTATTATTAAAAAAAAATGGTTTTGTAGAGGGGGAAATGTAGTTTTTGAATATATACTTTTTTTGATGTTAAACTATTATTTTTAATAATTATTTAATTTATACACAAAATACCTCATTATGAATATATATATATATATATATATATATATAGTTAAACATACATTTATAAGTTTTATGCCATAAATCAAAAGTTTATATAACTTATATATCACCAATCTACACATTGTTGGTTATGCTTTAAAAAAATATTTTCATGAAGTTAAGGTCAAAACATTTTATTTGCACACTTACAATTCCAATTTTATAGTTATCTTGACTTGTAAAATTTTTTACAAATACATACATACATACATACATACACATATATTAAATAATAATAATAAAAAAATTATCACCAATCTTCAATATCTCATCTATCCATATATGAAATTTCATACAACAATTCATTCATCTACTCAAAAAATTGTGTCCGTACACATGCAGTCTCTTTATGTTTTAAAAAATGGGCCAAGCCATTATCATAAATGCATCAATTTCACACACTTTTATCATTTTGGTATTAAAAAAATTATATATTTATAAACTACATTTATAATTCCATAATTCATATTCTTAAGTTATTGTCAAATTCATTTTACAAGCGTCTAAAATTCTCTCCGAGTTCAATTATTATTATTTTCATAAAAAAGTGGCACTTTAAGCCCTCCCCCCAGTTATTATCTATTAAAGAGGAATCCACATGAACTTTAAAAATACTCTTATTTATAAGAGTGCTATAAGGTGACCTTGTGGCCACATGGGTATGATAGACACTAAATGGATATGACTAGAAATTATTATTAAATATCTAAATATTAATTCTAGATAAATAACAAGGCATGCCCACATTATTGGATAAGATAAAATGATAAACATAATAAATATTCACATTTATCGCTAACAACACCAAAACAAATATCGTTGAGAACCAATTTGAGTAGAAAGTGTGATTAAAAGATAAGGGAAGTTTTTTGGATAACTTTTATGAAATATCCCTTTACAGATTTAATAGGAATTCTAAATTTTCTTAGATAATCTTGATAATTTAATCAACACCAAAAACACCACATGTAATGCAAAATATTGATATCTCACAGTGTATTATTAATTTCAATCAATTGAATATGTAGAAGCATGCTAGAAATAATTTAAAAAAATCATTAATTGCATGTCAAAACCCTATTTGTATCTCACTATCAAAATTCTACAAAAACTTTTCAAAATCAATACTGCAACTATTTATTTAGGCATGTACATCAAACTACTAATGTATGGCACTAAAGTTCCTAAGAGGTACAATTGGAGAATAAATTTTAGAAGTGACCAATTCTATATGGCTTATGTGAAATGGGTACAACAACTTAAATAACCAACAATCTACTCCTATATGGGTCAAAACAACAAAATTAGTGGACTGACGCTGGGAAACTACTCCTAAGTGTTGTGTTAAACCTCTAAGTGTTACGATTTACCCTTGAAGGGCCAAAAATGTCTTTGTATGTGTGACATCATAACTTTAGGTCTATGAATGGGTCCTTAAGGGTGATGCCTAACCTTGGGTAACCTCTATTAAGTACCAAATTGAATTATAACATTCAAACCCTAAATCATGAACCTTGTTTTTGATAATCTAAAAACACCTAGTTGTGTAAACTGATTGCAACCCTCATATGGATCTACCACAATGGACTGGAGGGGTTTCATTCTCTAATTTGGTTGCAATGAAGGTTTTTATCTTCAATTAGAAGTGGGATAATTTTGAATTCTATCATGAATTATTAAAAGTGAATTATCAATCATATTGAAAATCACTACCCCTCTTGTCCTTTTATAAAATTCAATTTTACCAATCCAGCCTAACCGTAAAGTAATTATAATTATTTTTTAATTTTATATTCACCTTTTTACCTCATAATAACAATTAATTTTTTTTATTTGGCCTTTTAATTAATCTATTTTTTTTCCCCACTTAATTAAAAAATGACTTAAGTGTCCGTTTTAAGTTATTATCATAAATTGTCATTAGGGAACAAGTTAAAACATAATTATTAGGTTATTATTCTATTTATTTGAAAAAGGGGACATGACAGTCCTCCATTCTTAAAGATTGCTTGCCCTCAAGCAATGCATGAACTATCTTGCAAATACTAGGATCACAAACCAATCTTGTTATATCTTCTAGTCCTCTTTGTGAGGTAGTTATCTTAGGCTTTACTTATCTAATATAGTGAATAATTGGAAGCTCTATACCCAATGAAGATTCTCCAACAAACTCTATGAGTGAACCCATGATAGTAAAATCATGAATCAATTGTGATCTAGATAGATTACTGCCAAATGTGACACCCTATTGGCCATACCATGAAGCACAACCTCTTTTCCATCAAATATGAATTTCAGATCCATGGTTTGGTAATTTTGTGTGAATTCCCCAAGGGAATGTAGCCATTACAAACCATATTTATTTATCCTATGCTCACAACATAAAAGTCATCACACACCATGTGATTACCAAGTGTAATATCCAACTACCAAATCCTCATAATATAAGGAATAGTAGAACCATCAACCATAATAACATTGAATCCATCAACATCCTCTATTTTTAACCCTCTTATGGCTTCCATCCCCTCATCTATGAAATTATGGGTTTCCCCACTATCAACCAACACTATGAGTTCATGACCATGCATAACTTAACAAATTCTAAAAGTTAAAACCTAGGTGCACTAGAAAGGGCAACATAGGGGCCTACTGAAATAAGTGTGGCAAGGGTGCCTCCTGAACTATCTCCTTCTTCCCTAATCTCAGGTCTAGGTTTAGGTTCTTCTATTTCTAAATCATCATCTGATAACACCTCTATGTAATGTACCCAACCTCGTCCAAGATATCTATGACCAGGATCCCACAGATCCTTGTAAGTGAAGCATAACTTATTCCTCCTGAGTTCATTCCTTGTTTATATCTCTTTAATTTATTTTGGTAGCTCTTCTTGTTGAGAAACCCCTTGTTGAAATGGTTTCCTTTACTTCTCAACAACTGATGTCTCTCATTGTCCATAAGGTACTGATTTTAGTTGCCCAATAGTTGTTAGTTGTTGTCCTATAGGTATAAATTTACCCTTTGGAGTTGATGTTTCCAAATTTAATGCCCTCTTATTTGCCTCTTGAAGAGACAAAGGGTCAAAATATTTTACTAAATCCTTGAGAGGTTTTGCCAAACCTTTAACAAATAACACCACCAATCTTCTTTTAATCACATTTGGTACCATCACAGATAACCTCTAAAAATCAATAATGTAATTGTCCACTGTTCCTTCTTTATTAAAGTTGGGATAAGTCCCTGAAATGGATCTTTATATCCTTCTTATCAAACCTTTCAGTTCATCCTTTGGTTGAATTCTTCCAATGTAGAAATATATTTGTCTCCTTGGGTGACCATGCCATGATATCCCACTCATGTGCCACCCCTTCAAGGTGAAGGGTTGTAAATTTAATTGCTTCTTCCTCATAAATTGGATTCAATAAGAAGTAAGTATACAACTTTTTCAACCAAGATCTAGCTGAACATGTATTTGAACCATCATAAATAGGAAGGATAATCTTACCCAACCACTATTTTATATCTTTCTATGGTTATTCTAGATGATTTTTCCTACCTCTTTTATTGTTGTTTTTTATTTTTAGATCACAAAACTCTCTGAAAGTGAGATTTTGTTGCACTTTAAGGCCAAGTCCTTCATATTATTCATGATATATTGTAAACTCATTACCTGTATGAAGTTGTCATGGCTCTACTTATTCAAGGTAATCCTATTCTTTCTATAGTAATTTGGCATAAAAACTTGTAGAAGGTGGGGTGATTGAAACCCTCTCATTGGTTGATGAGCTTTTTTTTCCCTGATTTGTTTTATTCAGATTAATACCCTGCTTAGCTTGGACTAGTTCTGACATGGATCCTTTCAAAGTCTTTTGGATTTTATTTTCCAAATCCTTTTGACCCTAACTGATTGTCTCATGTAAATAATTGATTTCATCATAAGGAATCCTTTTTTCTCTATTATCCATATTTTCTTCTTTGATATTTGGTGGCCAAACTATTATTTTTTCTCTTTGATAGTATCTTAATTATTTTCCACTAATACCACTAAAATGCATGTGATTATTACATAAAGATGTCAAATTTACCAACATGATAACAAGAATTTGTCTCTCATAGCACTAAAACATCCCTTTATAGATATAACAAGAATTTTGACTTTTCCTAGATAATCTTGATGATTCAATCAACACCAAAAACACCACATGCAATGAAAAATATTGATATCTAATGGCGTATTATTAATTTTAGTCAACTAAATATGTAGAAGTATACAATAAATAATTTTAAAAAAATCATTAATTACATGACAAAACCCTCTTTATATCTTACTATCAAAATTACATGACTTTTCAAAATCAGTACTATAGTTATTTATTCAGGTAGGTACATCTGACTATTGATGTATGACACTAAAGTTCTTAAGAGGCATGGCTAGAGAATAACATATATAAGTGTCCAGTATCATAGGCCTATATGTAGATGGTACATCATCTTAAATAAATAATGATCTGCTCTTGTATGGGTTAAAACAACAATGATTAGTGGACATACACTAGGAAACTACTCCTAAGTGCATGTTAGACTTCCAAGTGCTGTGATTTACCCTTAAAGGGGCACAACTACCTCTGTATGTGTGAAACCCTGACTTTATGATTGTGAATGGGTCTTTATGGGTGAAGCCTAGCCTTGAGTAACACATATTAAGTACTAAATTGAATAATAACATTCAAACCCTAAATCATGAAACCTATTATTGATAATATAAAAATACCTAGCTATGTAAACTAATTGTAACCCCTATATAGAGCTACCACAATGGACTAGAGGGGTTTTTTCCTCTTATCTAACTACAATGAAAGTTTTCATCCTCAAGTAGAGTGAGGAGAATTCATAATTCTAATGTGAATTGTCAAAAGTGAACTATCAATCATAATGAAAATCACTACCCCTCTTGTCCTTTTATAAAATTCACTTTTGCCAATCCACCCTAATCTTAAATTAATTATAATTAATTTTTAATTTATTGTTCACCTTTTTCTATGATAATAATATATTTTTTTAAAAATTTGACCTTTTAATTAATATGTTTTTTGGCCCCACTTAATTAATAGTAATGACTTAAGTGTTCCTTTTAAGTTATTATCATAAAGTGTCATTGGAGAATAACTTAAACATTATTATTAATTATTCTTTTCTTTATTTGAAAAAAGGGGACATCACATTTTAAATCATTGGAAATCTTATGAGTTATAAACTTCCTTTGACTTAACATAGATTCCCCATGTGAAATAATAATTAAGAGATCCTCCCAACATTAGAAAACTAAACCAATTTTTTTGGCCAAGACAACTATGGTGGAGTCATAAATGGGATAGGTGACCTATTAAGCACACATGTGTTCAAAGAAGTGAATGTTTCTGAGATGTTAAGTCCTTGCAGTCCATCATAAATAATGAGTGTAATTAAAATATCTTTAAATATTTTTATTCGCCTTCCTCCACCATCATCAATTCCACTATCATGTTTTAAGGCCTATATTATGCTTAAATAAACATAAATATCTAAATAGTAGTTGTGATTGTGTAGTATAAAATATTTCATTTCTTCAAAATAGTAAATCATATTAATTTTTTTGTAAATAATTTATATTACGTTCCAAATTATTGCATGGATTCTAATGGGTAAGTGCAAAGATTTGATGGGCTAATTCGAGGACATATTCATGAACTAGCCATAAAGGTGTATGCACTATTAAAATAAAGTGTACATGTTATTTTTTTAGTCTTGGTAAATACCAATCCTATAACACATACACATTATAATGTGTACACACTATAAGTTGACATTTACATTGTTACATTTATAATCCTTAAACTTTAATTTTATTTTAGTACATATAAAAAATTAGGGTGACTCTGAATCTTCTATAATTACTCTCGTAGGTCCACAAATTTTGATTTGGAAGATAATTTTTCATAATACAATATGTTCAGTACTTAGCCATTTTCAAGATTTCTGTATTAAATCGATGGATTTTAAGGTGTAACTTCTATAATTGATGTCCATTTTGGGTAAACATATAGTCATTTTAAAGGTTTTGGGCCCTTTCAGATTGTTTACTAACATTTATAAGAGTTTTGGGTTTGTCAAAATTAAATTTTAAAAACTAATTCACACCCAACAACTCCTTTATGCCAATTTTACTTGTGATTAGGTCCTTTATAAGCCAAAAGCAACACAAAAACACCATAACCATTTGCTACTAGGGTAAATGGGGACAATTTGGGGCAAATTTGTGCATGGTCATCCTAATTCAATTTGAATTCATGAAAAATTGGTGTGCATGGGGAAACATAGGTTTCATTAAGGACCCATGCACACCAAACCACCCCTGTATGCCAATATTACTTGTGACTAGGTCCCTTATAGGCCAAAAGTGACACACAAACATCGTATCCACTTATGACCAAGGTAAATGCAAATAATTTTACTTAATTTTTTTTATGATCACCCCATTCTCTCTAATTCAAGAAAAAAATGTGATTATGGCAATGTAAGTTGCATTGTGACCCTTGCACATCCAACCAAAGATTTATGTTGATTTTACTTACGATTAGCTTCATTATATGTCAAAAGTGACAAAACAATGCCATATCCAACTATGACCATGGAAATGTGAAACAAAATTTACACATGTATGTGTGATCACCCTAATTCAATTTGAATTCAAGCCAAAGTGGTGTAATTGAGGCAACATAGGTTGTACTAATGGCATATGCACATAAAGATGATTTCTCTTGTGATTAAGTCCCTCGTATTCTAAAAGCCACACAACAACACCATATCCACTTGTGACCAAGATAAATGCAAATGATTTTGGGCACATATATGTGTGATCACCCAAAATCACTTTAAAATCAAGACAAAGTGATAAGATTGGGGAACATGGGTCGCATTGGTGACCTGCACATATAAAACCACCTCTTTATATCATTTTTACTTGAGATTATGGGGATTAAAGGACAAAAAAATCACAACACTATATTCATTTGTGACAAATAAAATTAATGCATAAGCACATTCAAAAATACTCCTTGGTTGTAAGGGAACATTCATCCATTTTTAATTTAGATAGTGTACCAAGAACACTATCTCTATAACTTATATAAATATCATGTCGATTGCTTCTAAGAGCATTAATGGTATGGTTTGTTGACTATTCTTGGAGCTTGGCTATTTTACCTTGACCCCCATAATTTGAATTTACCTTTAAATCTAAATAAATAGAGCATGCCCCTTATTTATATATAGACATGGAGAAGCTTAGGTACAATCTATGCACTCTACATTGAATGAATGTTCTGTGCATTACTCCCTTGTTCTTCCCAAAAACTGTTGGTGATCTTAAAAAATAGAATGGACTTGATTTATATACTCTATTAAATTTATGTAATATAATAAAAAATAACCTAAAAAATCATTGACTCCTTGAGATGGGCATGGATGCACATTAATCATCTATCAATTACACATACACCCTTATTTATTGAGTGTCATCCATCAATGTAGGCTATCAATTGAGTGCCATCTAATCCCTCAATCATCAATGTATTATTTCTGCCATATATAAAAAATGGAAACTTTTCACATCACTCACTCAAATTTGGGGCCCTCAATTTACACTATATATAGATTTGTCAATCAATCCTCCCCCCCTAAATATCTATGTGGGGCCCTCACCATATAGATCTATAAGATTAACCATCAACTGAGTTCCCCTCATCTATTATTGAACCTTTCTTTTAGCCTCAATTGTATAGATGGTCAGTCTATATATAGGGGTGCCTCATGTGTGTGTGTGTGTGTGTGTGTGTGTGTGTGTGTGTGTGTGTGTGTGTGTGTGTGTGTGTGTGTGTGTGTGTGTGTGTGTGTGTGTGTGTGTGTGTGTGTGTGTGTGTGTGTGTGTGTGTGTGTGTGTGTGTGTGTGTGTGTGTGTGTGTGTGTGTGTGTGTGTGTGTGTGTGTGTGTATGTGTTTGTGTGTGTGTATGTGTAGGGGATATTGACTAGTCAACAGTGTGATCACTATATTATATATGACCTATTCATATCCTAAATAGAAAAAGAGAAATGAGGAAATTATATGCTCATCAATCACTAATGCCTATTAATATATATTTGATATCATGAAATCACTGATAACTATCCACAGATAAATATGTCCCCATTGAGGTAATGAATCAACGTGAATCATATTACATGGGTTATATGATATGAGATCATTAGATTGTAATAAATAAGAATGAATGATATGGTGGTACCACCTTTCATCAATAAATAATGATAAGCTCACAATCACCCCTAAATATATAGATATATAGTTTCATTAAAATTGGAAAAAAAATATAGTTTAATTGGCACAATATATATTGTCACCCCCACCCAAAATATATATTTAGAGTGAATAGAGATAGGGGACAAGGTCTATCAATGATATCAATTATATCTAGTTCACTCCATCCATTGAATAAGTCTATCAATGATTGAACAAGTCTATCAATGATGAATGTTACTACATTACCTACGTAATATGTATGATATGACCAAAGAGACCCCACAATGTTTGGCATGTAATGAATGATGTGTGTGATTCAACACATATTCATATCATATAATAGATTGAGGTCATCTTTATATGTAACATGATGTTGATGTGATAGATAATGAAACTGATGTGGGTAATATTATGTGATGGATAATGCTTTCCCTATTGATACTATAGTTGGTTTCAATTACTTGACATCATTGAATGGGTTTCATTACGTATGGTTTATATTTTATGGTGGGTCAATTGAATATTATGATGTCATTAAATATAAATATATAGCTTATCCCTTATCTTGTTTTGAGATAATAACCATAACACATGACTCACAAACAACTCATCTCATGTGATTGCATCTCATATATACACGTGCCATGATAAAGGTTACACATGACATTATTGAAGCATACTACCTATAGTGTAGCATCATATAGATATATGGGGGGGGGAGTGTCTTGTGCTGATTATTGAGGCATAATTTGGAAATATAATGTTCCCATAGTTTAAATAGGAATCATTATAGTGTTGTTATATATATGTTGTTATAATCCCCATAATCTCATGTAAAAAATAACATAAAAAGGTGGTTGGATATGTGTGTATCACCAATGCCACCCATATTGCCATAATCATACCACTCTATTTTGATTTTAAAGTGAATTTGGGTGATTACACATATATTTTCCCTAAATCATTTGTATTTGTCTTGGTCACAATTGGACATCATGATGTTGTGTGGATTTTGGTATATGAGAGACTTAATTACTTTGGTGACCCATGCATACAAAACCAAAACCTAGTTTACCCCATTCATGCCACTTTGGCCTGAATTCAAAATGAATTAGGGTGATCACACATAAATGTGTCCAAAATTTGACCCATTTCCATTGTCACAAGTAGATATAGTGTTGTTGTGTCACTTTTTTATATAAGGAACCTAATCAAAATTAAAATAGAAATAAAAGGGTGGTTGGGTGTGTGAAGATCACTAGTGAATCCTACATTTCTCCAATAACACCATGTTGGATTGAATTCAAAATGGGTTGGGGTGATTGTGCACAAATATGCCGAAAATTATTTGCATTTGTCTTAGCCACATAGATTTGGTGATGTTATGTCACTTTTTAACTTATAAGGAACTTAATTTCAACATAAATGTTTGGTTGAGTGCATGTTGACTACCAATGGGACCTACATTGTCCTAATCACACTAATTAGCCTTAATTTGAAGTGAATTGGGTTGATCATGCATGAATGTGTCCCAAATTATTTTTAATTTCCATCTCGTAAGTCGATATGGTGTTGTTATGTTTCATTTGGCCTATAAACTCTCGAATTGTAAGTAAAAATGACATTAAGTGGTGGTTTGGTGTATGTGGATCATTCATGTGACTTGGGTTGCCCCAATCACACCACCTTAGATTGATTTCAAAGTGAATTAGGGTGATCTCTCATATATGTACCAATAATTATTCACATTTCCATGGTTGCAAGTGGATATGGTGTTATTGTGTCAATTTTGGTATATAATGGAGCTAATAGCAAGTAAAATCAGCATAAATTGGTGGTTCAATGTGCAAGGGTCATAATATAACTTACTTTACCACAATCACACCATTTTATTTGATTTAATATTTAAAAATTCAATCCATGGACTGAATATAGAATGCCTATCCAATTCCTCATGATGAATGCCCCACCACTTAATCCAAATACATTCCTCTCCATTTAAATTTTCTTATCCAACTAGAATAGAATATCTCTATGCTATCTGTGATTCATTCATTGATTCTCCATGGCCAAGTTTGTCATCATGTAATTTATCATCTACATGTGTGTAAACACATTGCTTAAAGTAGAAGCTGATCCTATGACTACAGAGTTTGAAAACTGAGATACAAACTATTTTTAGAATTGAAATTGATAGGGAGGCTATGTTGAATTAGTGTAGTTATAGAACACGACTTGGTAGGGTGTTTGGATAAAAGTGTTGTAATTAAAAAGTAGAGTAGTGCACTATTGTTCCTAAGGAACATCAATATCTGACAGATAATAGAGATCTAAAATTTATATGGTAGGTTTTCCTTTACCTATGTGTTATGTGGACTATGCAGGAGCCTCTGATCTATTACAAAAATAACCATGTATTTTATTTTCACTTGCAAACCATAGCTTAATAGACCAACATGATAAATTCAATCACGGGGTAAATAAGAGGTTAGTAATTGAAGTTTTGTTTGACCTCACAACCACATATACATGGAGCATTAATTACATAAAAATACTCTAAAGAGGAATCAAACTCCATGTAGTTCTCTCATCCTATGGTGATGTTTATAAAATACTTGTACAAAATGCTAGATGTTGTTGCAATCTTGGTGTGAAAAAGTGCTTCAACTATGACTTATGATCTTGGAAGTGTTTTTAGACTTTAGCTCAGGGCTACTAGGGATATGATTCATCACAATTGGAAAAAATAGGGAATTTTCTCTTAACGTGTAATTAAAATTCTAGTGTTTTTCAATGTGGTAGCCCCTCGTGTGCAATATCATTTGAAATGTGTATTAGTAATGATATTTTTGAATTTTTTTTGGATGGAATTTTCTAAACTTATAGTATGACCCATTTCATGAATTTTAAATTTGGAAATTAATCATTATTTGGTAGGGGAAAGAGCAGTGGATCTAGACAAGAGAGCAATGCACTACTATCTAATTAGGGTGTTGTTGTTCAAGGAACTCAAATAACTGATTTAAATACCAATAAAAATATATATGTGATCCTTAGTTTATTTTCATGATGAATAGGGACATTCTCGGTTCATTTATTTACTTATAATAATGAGTCCTCCATGCCAAAAGTGAAGAAAAGTGGTCAAAAGTCCCTAAAATAAGTCATGATCTAAGTGTGTCAAAAAGGTGGTCACAAGTGCATTATTTCAAGTTACATGTTAATTTATGTGTCTACATTTACCCCCATTTTATTGTATTAATTCAACATATCAAAAGTACTAGAGTAAAAGGAAAAGTGCATACCTAAACTTACCTATGAAGTGTAGTCTTAAATGTAGGGCACAACATTGAACTATGTTTCATGTGAATATGCAGTGAAACATGTATAATAATCACTCCTTAATTAAAATGAATATGAATAAGTAAAGACAAGAAAATTATTTATATAATTTAAAGGAACAAATACACTTGATTGGGTATGTGAACTTGATGTGTTTTCCTAGTGCAAAATCGATGACTTTAGAGGGTAGGAACCTTAAATATTTAAGCTGATTTGAAAAGCTTTGATTGGATTGTGCATGCCCCAATATTCATTGATAGGAGAGTGTGCTTAAGAAATTAAGGTTTGTTTTATTCCATCATTACATACCCAAATTAGTGAATTAGTTTTGAATCCCAATATGAATTCTAATAGATTATTCTGGGGCAAAAACTTGTGCAAAAAGGTGAACCAACTGCTATAGATAGAATAAGGTTTTTTTTGGGTGAAAAAATGGCATACAATTAGTGCAAAAAGATAGTATAATCTGGGTCTAATGTATACAACATAAATAATATAAATCATTGACATTTCATCTATGAAACTAACACAAACCAAGCAAGGAGGAAGTCATATTCGTGCACATGCCCCCAATTTGATATCTGACATATATAGATTTTGAGACTGAGTAATAACATATAAAATTCTGAGTAAAAACTTGCGTACCAATATGGAACACATGTCATACATGATGATCCTAAATTGAGCAAATATGAGATAAACATGAGTATTTTTCTAAAAACTATGACTGTAAACATGTTTCTAACTATTTTTTAATGCCTGAGATTCTGAGAATTTTTGAAAGTGACTATTTTCAACTTGCTTGGAAAATAATGGGATATAATCTTGTCTAAATGGATCACTTGTCCAAAATTACTCTTTGGGTGATTTCAGGTTATTTTCTCTAATCCACTGTATGAGGTATGTAGAATGTTTTCTATGTATTGTGTTGTAGGAGTTTAGTATCTAAGACAAGCTAATGTGTATGCCCCCTATTTTAAGGTCAATTGTTGAGCTTACATAATAAATTAACTCAAAATAAAAAAATATGCAATAAATTCTAGGTAAAATATGTAAATATGAGTAATATTGATAGCATGGAGGAGCATGGCATTATCACATATACAAAGTGAGTAAAATAGTAATGTGAGATACATGCAGAAATAAGCATACATAGTGAGATTGTCAATATATATGTTAGTAATTTAAGACCATAGATAAGTGATAAAAATTGAGTACTAAAAGTTTAATAGAACCACTTAGGGAGAGGTTCATGATATTCATCATGGCATCAAATGTCTAGGAAGATGCATGACGCCCACCATGGCATCTAAAACTAAGATAAATGAGCAAACAAGAGTCATGGCCATGACATACACAAATAATGAGTACATGAAAAGGACACAAAACACATAATATAAAGCCACAGTGACACATTGAAATGTCACTCACTCACATATAACAATATAATTAAGGCCTATAACCACACATAGGGACATGTTAATATATCCACAAACCAAATAAAGAGTACACTCAAGACATGAAGCAATAAAGCAAACATGAAAATCATGCATAAATATATGTAGTTGATCAACATAAATAATGCATAACACTAGTATATTTGGTAACATAAGTAACCAATAAGATATTAATGTGTAATTAAGTGATGCAATATTGATAAATGTTATGCCATATAATTGAAGTATGAACAATAAGGAGTAGCCAAATAAGGATAAAAATATGTGTAAGATTCCCTTAGTGAGCTTGATGATGTATATACAAGCTATAAAATGACTGCCTAGTTTGGATCTAAGAAATGATAGCCTATGTTCACTGGGATAAGAGTAGGGGAATAGGATAACAAAGTAGTGTACTCCTATTTGAATAGGGTGATCTTGTCTATTTACAGTTTTTGAGTGTATTTTACTAAATAAGCACCCCACCATTTTTGGGTGGATTTGCCTTCTTTATCATGGGTATAGTATAACTTAACGACTAGATCACCAATATTAAAAGTGTGGACTTTAACCTTTTTATTATGTTGTTTGGTGATGCGAGCCTTATATTGGCGATCATGGTTAAGAATGACTAGATGGTGTTCATCAAGAAGATCAAGAGCATGAAGGTGAGATTAGTGTAGTTATTCATTGAGAATGATACCATGAAGACATATGCATAAGGAAGGGAGTTTGAATTCTAATGGTAAGATAAAATCAGAAACATAGATTAGTGAGAACAATGTAGCATCAGTGGCAGTACACAAGCGAGTATGATAAGCCCAAAGTATAGGATATAAAGGAAGATGCTAATCAGTGTGGGTGTATCAGATGGTATTTTGTAGAATTTTGAGAATTTTGTTGATGCAATATTAATAAATGTTATGCCATATAAATAAATAAATTATGAACAATGTTGAATAGCCAAATAAGGATAAAAACTATGTGTAAGATTCCATTAGTGAGTGTTTATATGTATATACAAGTTGTAAAATGACTATGTCTAGTTTGGATCTAAGAATTGATAGCCTATGCTCACTGGGATAGGAGTAGGGGAATAGGATAACAAAGTAGTGTACTCCTATTTGAATAGGGTTCTCTTGTCTATTTGTATTTTTTGAGTTTGAGATAGTGAAATGAATTATACCTATCTGGGAAAGGCATCATATATGCTCTACACTCACTCATGTACATTTGTGAAGCATATATGTTATGAAACTAGATAGAAATAAGTACCGAATAATTGTGCCCAAATTAACTGATGTAAATGAACTAAACATAATTATACATAGGTCTTGATTTTTTTATTTTTCTTGAACATTTTATTTCTTTTACATATTTAAACAAAAATAGACAAAAATAGAGATAAGTATACTCACCGATGAGTCTTTAAAGGGACTCATAATCAAGGGGCCATGTGTATAGAATAGGAATGGTAATCTTTCATGAATGGAAAGGGATATATTACTATGGATGAACTGAGTTAAATGGAGAATTTGAATATTTATTAACCTTTGTACCATAACTTCCCTTGTCATAATGATGATCTATAACATATTATGCTTATGGTTGAGCATGATGAACTCTAAGGATTTTTGGAACCCAATGTGGAGTGTATGAATCTTATTTTGGTGCCTTATGTGATATACCCTTAGTGCCCTATAATATCAATCTAAGATTGTAGGAGTAGAGAGAGCCTCTCTAGAATATGTGAAAATTCTTTACTGAAGTATCTAAGTAGGTTGCACCTTTTTAGGTTTCTCAACTAAAATATTATGTTTAGGAATCAAATATATTTATGATAGTGGGGTACTCATATGGGATAACTTGAACTATGATGACCTCATTATCATAGATATACTTTAAACACTTGTGAAATTTAAAATAAATGACGTGAATCTTTTGAATCCAAGGGCTTATCCTAATAATATATCAAATACCCACGCACTGGTACTACTATAAATATGGTGGCCACATGGGTTGGACCAACCTGTAATGGTAATGTAATATCAATGATGGAGCTCTAAATTTGACCATTGAATCCTATTATTTCCATGGTTGTGGGAAGTAAAACTTGACATGTGTATCTAAGATGATTAAAAATCATGATTGTACACATATTCACACTTCAACCATTATCGACCATGACACTTTGAATAGGTTCTTGATTAATGTAAGCTTGAATGAACAAAAAGTGAAAATTTAAGTCATCATCTACTATATCATGCTCTCAAATGTGATGAGTGGCCTAGATGACACTAAAATATGGTATGTACCAATGATGTCATTCAAAGGATGAAATACCTCTATATGAGAATGGTGAGAAACTGGTGGAGGGTGTACATTGTATACATAATGCACTCTCGATGTATTTGATGTCTCATTAGTTGTATGATTAGGAAAAATATCACTGAATATTTCATTGATTTGATTTCACTTGGTTGTGCTTTAAAATTATTTATTGGTGTTCCCACATCAATGATGTCTGCATCGATCAAATATTGAATCTTGTGCCTCAAACTGATACATATGTTAGTAATGTGGCTTGTTGCCCTGTGATAATCATAAAAAATATTTTGATCAAAACATTTTGGAAGAGGATTTTTCACATCAACCTCTTTAATGGGAGGGAGAGATACGATATTGCATTCCAATAGTGTTTTGAGGACCTTATATGGATCTTTTAGTAGATTGGTAAATTGTCTCCTTGGAAGAGCTGATAAGACAATGCATGGAGTGGGCTCAAAAACTACATGTACTTTTGCCTTTTGATCATTCTTATTATCAATTGGACTCACATTGTATGGTGGATTTCTTCAATTATTTTTATTGGAATATGAATTGGTTGTATGCTTAAACTTACTCATTTCCAATAATATGACTTCCCTTTCTTTGACTTTGTGGCATGAATATATGAATGAGGGAAATTTATTAAACATGATGGACTTGTGTAAGGGTGGAAGCAAACTTTGTTTGAAGATATCCTATAATTATCTATTTGTCATGTGACTTATCATTTTGGATAACATAGTCTTGTATTTTAAGATATATTATGTGATAGGCTCATTAGATTTTGGTTTGAGTTGAGAAATATGAGCATACAAAATATTCTCACTGATATTGATTGAAAAATGTGCTAGGAACATATCGACCAATGGATTGAATGCATGCAACGATTCATATGAGGTTATTTTAAAACCATTGTAAAGCATATTATTTTATATTAATTGGTAATAGATAATAACCTATCAGTGGATAAGTAAGTCAAACATTCTACATGGAAGGCTCTGAGATGATGTTTGGGATCATCCTTTCCATCATATAGTGTAAACTTGGGTGCCACAAATCCTGTAGGTAGAGGATATACCATTGTGTGTTGTGCTAATGGAGGGAAAAATAAAATGTGAGAATCTAGTGCCTAATTAGGTTTTAAATCACCTTGATCCAAATGTAACACCTTACTTTATAGAGATTTAATCTTGTGCATGAGGCATTGTACATCAAGATAAGAATAATGTATGATAATCAAAGGTGATGTTCTAATGACTAAGTAGGAATTGGCATATTAATATGTTGAAGCCCTTAGGTTTCCCCCATAATAAACTTTGGTACAAAAGCTGTATCCAATGGAGTAGAGATCTCAAATGATTATGTCATGCTTGCACTTTTTATGTTTAAAAGGGTTTGAAAAATTATAGGATGATCAAGAGGTTGTTCACATAGTATTTCTCAAAATATCTTGATAACTTCCTCTTTGTTAAATTCTATTTGTTCACCACTTACAGGTGGGAGTACATATTGATATCCATGATGAAGACCAAGGTTATACTGATCATAGGTGCTCATGCTTTGAAGTAGTGTCATTGACCTTTACATACTCACTATATATATTAACATCAAAGGTTCTGATATAACTTTATTCTTATCCATGTTATGTAGTTTAGCAAAAGGAATCCAAGTATGCTCAATGGGAATACCACTTAATCTAGCACTTCTTATAGGAGATGTAAAAATATATATTTCAGAGTGCATAAAATATGAAATGAAAACTTGAAACATTGTTTCTATTAAATAATTTATCAAATCTGAAAACCTTATGACAATAATTCATAACAACAAAAAGAAAGATAAAAACCCTAGAAATATCTATGGTTAGGGTTTCACAACATTATACAATGGACTGGTTCACCAATATGTTTAATCAAATTTTGGGAATGAGGTGAATGCTAGACCCTAATTAGACAATTTGTTGAGCATGATCATAATGCTACATATAAGAAATAAATGACACAAATTTATTTGGGACTTACTAAATCTATAAATATACTAAATCTGGAAAGTATCGATAAAAATATAAATCAAGCTAGAAAACTAAGATGCATATTTTTTTGGAATTGAAACTAGTAAGGATGTTGTGTTGACTGAGTTTGAATCTAGAATAGGACTTGGTATGGTCTCTAGATAGGAGCACTGTAATTGGACATGAGAGCTATGTGTTATTATCCCTAGGGGATGTTGGTGTTTGACAGGTAGTAAAGCTCTAAAATTTTAGTGGCAAATTCACCTTCACGTGTGTGTTTTCTAGACTATGTGAGAGCCTTTGATCCATTACAAAAACCACTATGTATCTTCTTTTCACTTGCAAACCCTAGCTCAATAGACCAAGAGGAAAAATGCAATCACAAGGTAGAAAAGGGGTTAGTGGTTGAATTTATGCTTGACCTCAACACCACATGTGTTGATCACTACCTACATGCTCATACTTTGAAGATGGATCAAACTCCATGTACTTCTCCCATGCTACAATTGTGTGTGAGAAGTATTAGTGAAAAATGCTAGATGTTGGTACAATCCTGGAGTGATTAAGCACTTAAACTATGACTTGTGACCTTGTAAGTGTATTGAGAATTTAGCTCATGGTTGCTAGAATTGTATGTAATCATAATTGGGAGAAATATGGAATTTGATCTCAATGTACAATTAGAATTATGGTACTTTTCAATGTGGAAGCCCTTTATGTAAAAAATGGGTTGAAATGTGTGTTTATACTGATATTTTTGAAATTCCTTGTATTGGGGATTTATAAACTTGCAGAACAATCCATTTCACGAATTTGAAATTTAGAAAGTAGTTGTTATTTGGTGAGAGGATAAGAATAATGGATCTATATAAGAGATAAGTGTGATTTTGTCCGGTTAGGGCATTGTTATTCAAGGTGCACAAATAATTGATCAAGGTACTAAAAATTATCTATGGGTGAGTTTAAACTACTTTGCATGATGAACTGGGACATTTTGGGGTCATTGGTTTGTTTAAAAGAATGAGTCCTCTGTGAAAGTGAAGAAAGTGATCAAAAGGCCCTGGAATATGTCATGGGCAAGTGTGTAAAAAGGGTTGTCACAAGTGCATTATTTTAGCTTAAATGTTAATTTATGTGTTTATAATAAGTAATAATAAACTTACACATTGAATTTGGCATGTATATTTTATTATTATTATTTGTCTATTATGTTTTATTTAAGGAATGCCAAGACTATATTGAACTTTAAAAGGTTTTCAATGTTGAAGGGAAGGGTGGACATGCTGAGCAAAGTGGGACATTGTTGGACCAAGATGCATCATAACTTCATGTAATTGGCTAAAGAGTTTGTTGCATAGTTATTTGAGGGCATACTAAATAAATTTATGAATGTTTGGGGATACCTCAAAGAATTGTTTCTGGGTGTTAGACATGTTGCTCTTGGTACAACATTATTTTGGATACTTTGAAATTAAAATAAGTCGATGCCCTTATTTCTATTGTTGTTCTCTCATGTTTATATGAATGTGAAGGCTCTCGCTCTTATAAAAATTATTTGAACCATTGGGCCCATGAAGCCAGTGCAGAGGACAACCTATAATTTAACTAGAAGGTTATGGATTAGAGAACATGCAATAGAAAAATAATTGTAGCAGTTAACCATTACACAATGGAATGTGAAGCTTAGTATAATAAAGTTAATTTATTCAATAAGAAATAACAATGTATGGTACATATGTGTATAATGTGAAGAAATGTTGAGAATGAATATTATCGTGATTAGGAAAGGGGAACATTTATTGATTTTTATACATTGGAATGTGAACAAAGGACATTAGATGTTATATGCTTAAAGCTTGCATATGTGTATGATTGTCCCCTTAGGGTCAAATGGCCTATAATGTATGATGAAAAGAAAGTGTTTACAAAATAGATAATCACAAAAGTGTTCATATTTTGCATTGTTTCATAGTTCATCATCTTGCATGTGTGATGATTAGTCTTTTGGGCACACAATATGTTGACATTTACTCTACCATGACACAACCATCTAGGAGTGCCCCCTAACTTGTTACTAACTCTGGTTGTGTTGGTGGTATAGTATAAGCCATAAATAGAGTTTAACTATTGAATGAGTACATAAGGGTGCACAAAACATGTGTCTTTGCCATGAGATATCACTGAAGTGTGCAAGTTGGTAGAGCTTAACCAACACGTACCAACTCTTAGCATGTGCTGGTCATCACCAGTCGATGGTCACTAGTGAAAAATCTAGTGTAAAGTCTCGTGTCAACTCATTAACATTAAACATGATCCCCTTGACAACCTGCGGTCACCATCACTCTCAACAACCTTTGTTTCATCACCATGATAGTCAACATTTTATGCATGTCATAGGCCACTATTTAAGATCGATGGTAAAAAAAGAGCAGGAGATTTCAAAAGGACCATTGACCTAACTTTACCATTGACCAACCATGGTTAAACACTTTCCCTTTTTTTGCCCCTATATTGCATTTTGGATTTCAAAGAGGAGAATTATCATCGAGCTCATGTTGTTGCATTTCCAACTCGTTTATTACATTTCAGAGAGGAACATTACATTTATAGCTTGTGTTGTTACATTTTCAGGTCATTCTCATTTTTATAAATCTATTCCATTTACTTTTGCTATGTATTGTGCTTTAGAATGGACATTTAATGTGGGGTTTTCTCTTTCCTTTGTGATTAGTTTTTTTTTTGTGGTCTTCAGTGTGAATTTTTCACACCTTCCTACATTTCTTTGATTGTAAATAAACTACATTGTTGTTTTTGTAGCTTCTAATGGAGCTTAGAACCTATCTTATGTTGTTGCCCTCATATCTAGAAGGGCTCTATATCTAGTATAGCATACCTATTTGTGTTGGAGGATGGCATGTGCAATCCTAGTGTGAGATGGAATCTTTACCGAATAAAGATTTAAACAAGGGAATAACATAAGTAATTTTATTGATGGTCCATGTATTTTCAATTATTTCTTTAATATTCTTACCGCATATGTAAAATTCTCAATATTTGTGAACCATATATCCCTCTTTTGATTTGTTACATTGCCCTTTTTTAATACTATAGGAGGAGGGGGTGGAGCAGACTGAAGGTGAAGAGGGTGTCCCTGAAGTGCCCAATGATTGTTTCTCAAGAGATGTATGGGAACCTTTGTCTGACCTTAATGTTTGATTGCTCCTCATGTTAAATAAAGTTTCTTTCTTCCCTCTTAAAACAATCAAAATTACAATACTTTTGATTGACACACCATGCATTTTTCTATGTTGCTTTTGTTTTGTGTTTTAGTTGGAAGGGGTGGAGCAGAGCCACGTGGACATGGCTGATAGTTACCTACATAATGACTCCATCCCTATAAATTTGCATATTTGTTATACTCTCTCTTTCATTTGCCATGCTCAATAATTTTGAACCATGCATCCCTATTTTATATGTTATATCTTTTTTAATATTGTAGGAGAGGGGGTGGAGTAGACCAAAGGTGAAGAAGGTGTTCCCAAAGCATCCAATGACTATTTCTCAAGAGATGTGTTGGAACCTTTGGCTACCCTTAATGTTTGATTGTTCCTCATGTTAAATAATGTTTCTTTCTTCCCTCTCACAACAAATAAGATTATAATTCTCTTGACACACCATGCATTTTTCTATGTTGTTTTTATTTTGTGTTTTAGTTGGAAGGGGTGGAGCAGATCCATGTGGATGTGGTTGATAGTCACCTACATAATGAATTTATCCCTACAAATGTGCATATTTTTTCTAGTCTCTCTTTCATTTGACATGATCATATCCCCATGTTTGTTGTTCCATATATGTTTGGAGTTGGACTCACATGTATATGTCCACCTATGTGGCAGGAGGAGGTGGAGTCATATGACCTCAATGACAATGATGATGAGGATGTTGATGTTGATGATGATGATGATGGTGATTGGTGATTGGCTTTTGGATGCTTCACAATCTGAAATGGAGGAGGAACCAAATGTCGTAAGAACATTTGATTGTCTTTGATGATGTTATCTTATGTTTATTGTTTTATGATTTTAACATTTTATTATGTTTGATGATGTTATATTATATTTATTGCTTTATGATTTTAACCTCACATCTCTTCCTTGTTTAATGATAGTATGTAGGCAAGTATAAAATAGAGGAATGGGTTATTATGAGGTAAAATGTGCACCTTTGCTTGTTGAGGCCATGCGACATATTTAGAGTTGATGGTGGTTGTCCATTTTAGTCATGAGATAGATTTGACACTCACCATTGTAATATTCATGGTTGGAAACCCATTCCAAGGAGCCCCCCTGGGCATGTTAGAAATGGGAAATGTAAGCCTAAGGGAAGAGAAATCAATAAAAGGTAAATAGAAGGGAGGCCAATCGATCGACTCTTGAAAAATTACAGAATTAGTAAAAGAGATAGGATGGAAAGATCATGGATGGATAGGAAGGATATGTCTGAGTTATGTTATCTCAACGAGACAACCTTGAATGTTATCGATGATGGGATGGGTGCATATGATTAGAGTGAAAACTTGGCACAGAGAAGGGAAGCCTACATTCAATGAAGAGAATATCGTCAACAAATAGAGAGAGAAAGATAATGGGTGGAATAACAACAAGGTACATTAAATAATAGACCTCAGGTTAAATGCATTCTATTCATTGATTTTCACGAAGTTAATGTTAAGTTCAATTTAGATTACTCAATATTAACATTGATATTTCTACAATAATCACTATTTTGATTATAGAGGGATGACCCTCAAGCCCATTCTAGTGATGAGGATCACATTCCTTTGAGAGAAATGCATTTACATAATGGTAGATATGTTCATTGGGGGGGGCATAAAAAATTAAAGTGTGCATGATAGGTTGCCTCACAAATTGATATTGTACTTCTTACAATGACTACATATTATATGCACTCTTATTTATTCCTTGTACCTTTCTTTCAACCCTGCCATTACATATTTTGATAGTGTTGTATATTGTTATTGAATATAGGCTTTTGGTGGAGACAAGTTGGTACAGTCATAGGCATGGATGGACCATGTTTAGGAGGTATGATAGTTACTTCTTATTTACCAAAATTGATAAGTTTATTCTTCATGTTGGTGTCTTATTCTCACATTTTGTTGAGATTTCTAAACTGCACATTTTCAAATGTAGGTGTCCAGGGTGACATGCATATATGTGCATTCATGTGGTTGACTACTTCCACTTTTTAATCCATTTCCAGAGGCCTAATGCCCATGACATGAACATTGATATTGTCTTGTGGCTACTGCCTTAGACACTATTATTTATATACATACATTTTAGCATAATATGTATGACATGTTTGATGTGTGGTCAAACATATTATTTCGATAGGAGATTTGAATACAAGTGTTTCATTTCTGGTTTGTGCTAGATATGTAATTTTTTATTTATGTACAATTTAAGCAATGGTTTGGTGGCTAATTTGCATTTACCAATGTATTGAACAATCATGCATGGTTCAATGATGTAATGTTTTTTCCATGTACTCATCATATATTTTTTAAGTGTAAAGTATGCGATGTTTTCAACTGATGATCTATCGTCTTCATATGTATACCATATTCTCATTTCATTATTTCACATGTTGGTGACAAAGTTCACATGTTTGGATGTATCTATGTCTATATAAAAGTAACCATGGTGGGAAGGAGTGCAATATAAGATTTGTATGCATGGATTGTCTCTCTAACATTCTTGTCTCATATCATGTGTTTGTCTATTCAGGCAATTGACACAACTATTGATGTCTATGGCCTGCGGTTTGAGGTAGGAGATGAGGGGCAAGAAGGAATGGGGAAACACTCCAATACATCATAATGACCATGCCATAGGTAAATATTTCATACTCTAATATAATTATTTCATTATTTTCATTTAAGTTAGAAAACTCTTTGTGTGTAAGGAAACTATTTGTAATTATAAAAAATTGGATGTTCTTAGATTTTGAATATTCTCATGGAGCCTCATTAATGTCTAGATTTTTTAAGCTTTTCAACTCTAAAAATATTGAATGTTATCATGAATTTCATGTGTATCATATTTTTTGCAGACAAAGTCCCAAATATAGAAGAGAATGTGGCTACCCAAGTGTTAGGATCTTACAGATACAATTGATTACTTTTGTGTAAGCAACTAAACATGAAATTAAACCAGAATAATAAGTAACTAGAAATCAGAATAAACAAAGAATAAGAGATACAAGAAACAATGAAAACTTGTATTAAACTCTTCCAGAAGGAAATACAATTGAAGAAATCTCTTTCTTCCACACCTCTCAGATGTACAAATCTCTTTCCCTCAAGATTTCTCTCTCAAAATTACAAACACAATTCAGCTACTTGAATTGATTCTTTTTCCCTTACACAAGCTATGAAGATCTATCCCTATTATATAATACTAGGATTCATGAGCTATACATTCTCCACCATTAAATACACCTCTTAATCAAAGGTTCAAATCAGTCCTGCCAAAAATAGAAACACAGACTCAATACTAACAATTAATCTTATCATGCAAACAATCTGTTCATCCATGAAAATAGACTTTTAGAACGCACAGGTGATCGACGTCGGTCCCTATCTGCCTGCATATGACCAATGTCAGCAGATCCATAATCAACGTCGATAGCCTCCAGTCGATCCCTGACCGACGTCGGCGACTGTGTAAATACAACAACCTTGCAATTTGCTCATCTAGTGTAGCTTTTAGCTCCACACCTCAACAATCTCCCACTTGGAGATAAACAACTGCACTTATACCTATACAACAACATACTCTAGCTTGTTTCTCCATCTTCAAGATCAATCTTGAAGACCAACAAAAGTTGAATGAAGATTCAACTTCTCCTTTGTTACCAGCTTTGTTAACATATCAACAGGGTTCTTATCTGTATGGATCATTTCCAGCTTCAACTCACCATCCTCCAATACCTATCTAATGAAGTGGTACCTAAGCTGTATATGTTTGGTTCTTGAATGAAAGGCTGAATTCTTTGCCAAATGAATTACACTTTGACTATCACTGTACAATCTACAACTCTCTTGCTCCTTTCCCAACTCTTCCATGAACCGAGTCATCCATATCATTTCTTTGCTAGCCTCTATGACTGCAATGTATTCTACCTCTGTAGTAGACAAGGCAATAACCTTCTACAACTTTGAAATTCAGCTAACTGCTGTTCCACCAACAGTGAAGACATATCCTGTGGTGCTTCTCCTGCCATCCAAGTCACCTGCCATATCCGAATCTACATATCCATGTAGAGAAGTATATGACCCTCCATAGCATAAATGCCTACTACTGGTCCCTCTCAGATATCTGAGAATCCACTGAACTACTTTTCAGTGTTCATTTCCTGGATTAGCCATAAACTTACTGACAACTCCCACTACTTGGGCAATATCAGGTCTAGTACATACCATTGCATACATCAAGCTCCCAACTGTTGAAGCATATGGAACTCTACTCATGTACTCTACCTCATCATGTGATTTAGGACACTATTCTTTGCTCAACTTGAAGTGTCCAACCATAGGTGTGCTTACTGGTTTTGCATCCTGCATATTGAACCTCTCCAACACCTTGTTCACATAATCCTCTTGAGACAAAATCAAACTATGATTTTTCCTGTCTCTCTTAATACTCATGCCAAGGATTTTCTTTGCTGCTCCCAAATCCTTCATGGCAAATGTGTGAGCTAATTTTACCTTAAGCTCAGTAATATCCTGCATGTGTGAACCTGCAACAAGCATATCATCTACATACAACAACATAATAATATATCTACCATTATCTAATCTCTTAAAATAAAAACAATGGTCAGATTGACATCTACTAAAGCCATGCTCTGTCATAAACCTATCAAATCTCAAATACCATTGTCTTGGATCCTACTTAAGACCATATAAGCTTTTCTTCAACTTGCACACAAGCTTCTCCTTACCTTTGACCTCAAAACCTTCTGGCTAATCCATATATATCTCTTCATCCAAATCTCCATGAAGAAACGCTGTCTTAACATCAAGCTGCTCAAGATGTAAATCCTCAATAACAACTAAAGACAATACAGTCTGAATAGAAGTCATCTTTACTACAGGAGAAAAAATTTCACCAAAATCAATACCTGGTTTCTGTGCAAATCCCTTTACTACCAACCTAGCCTTATGTCTCATTTGTCCATTCTCACCTTCCTTTAACCTGTAAACCCATTTGTATTTCAGTGCTTTCTTTCCAGTTGGCAACTCAACCAAATCCCACATTTAGTTCTCTTTCAAGGAATCAATTTCCTCATTCATGCCATGCTCCCACTATTTTTGGGATTCTACCTGCATTGCCTTATCAAAACTTTTTGGTTCTCCACCATCAGTGAGAAACAAGTAGAATAATGAATTAGAGGTTTACTTACCCTTTTTGACCTCCTCATGGGCATTTGAGACTCATTCACTGCTTGCTGTCTGCCCAAATTCTCTGTCAGTGAGTCATCTCCAAATTTGTACTGACCGACGTCAGTTCCACATGATTGACGTGTTCTATTAGGGTGCTGGAGCTAAAAGCTTCCACCAGGATGCAAACAGGAGAATTGGAGGATGCAGAGTTACGGGGAGTTGCGGAACCAGTTACCAGCTTCGGTCTGATCAGTGACGTCGGTCATATGGCAGTGAGGAAGCAACCGGTGTCGGTTACCAGTCAGCCGACATCGGTCATGGAGGAGCTGACGTCGATAGCCTGTGCGTGAATAGGCAGTTCGCATGTTGATTCTGGAGAGTCTATTTTTGGACTGTTAGTTTGCATGTCTAGTCTTAGTCTTGAGTTGCGTGTGTCTAATTATTGTAATTAGGTTAGTATAATTATTGATCATGACGATCTATATATGGACTCATGGGCTGTATTGTAAAATGCTAGAAAGCCGATGAGCTTTTAGAGAGAGCTAGTGTAGCTCCTCCTAGTTCAAAGGGGTCTGAGTGTGTATGATCAGGAAGATGCAAGGTCTACAAGGTCAAGGAGCTGATATCGGGGTACTAGTTAAAGAATTGACTTGGTGAGGCAAGGACAAGGGTCAGGGGTGTAGAGATTCCATGGTGAGTAAGGTCTATTGATTTGTAGCAGAGAGCAGGGGATCTACTTGTACACTTGGTTCGTGTTACTAACTGGTTTGATCGATTGTTGTCGGTTGAGGCGTGGCGAACCTTTGAGGTTGGCATCTTCCTTATTGTATATTCTTCTATGTCAATTGTGATTCTCATATTCCTGTGTTGTTTCATATTTCTAGTTACTTATTGATTTTGGTATAATTCTGTGTTTAGTTGCTAATGTAATCATATGTGTTCAAGATCCTTTAGGATCAGAGCATCTAGGTTCCTTGACAAGTGCGGTTCTTCTCCAAGGATCACACTCCTCATCTTGTCCCACTGTATCTGATTCTACCTGCATTGCTTCTTCTATTATTCTTGACTATCAGTAAGCAATATGAGAACAATGAATATGAGGTTCATACCTTTTCTGACCTCCACATGAGCATCACCTGAGAGACAGAATGGATTCATGGATACAAGAGACAAAGGCCAACATATGGTCTTGAAGAAGCTGACAGTGGTCAGGTTTTGATAGGTGGAACTAAGCATGACTTCAGTCAATGTTAGTGTAGCTATTGTATTTGATCTTACCTGAGTCATGACATCATCTTGTTACATTTACTAGTAGGTTTGTACAACAATTTGCTGAGCTACGTTTAGTTCAGAGGTGTGTCATGAAGAATTTCAGCGAAATTATTTGGCATAAGAGACATATTTTATCTCTAGTGGAAGCTGATGTGAAGACGGTGTTGGCACATTACGCATGCAGAATCAGAAAGCACACCAATGGCTGGAAGTTCAATCTTGAAACAGGGTTCAAAATCATAGAGGTCTAGTGTAGACCTGATTTCCCAATCAGTGGGGGTTGTCAGAAAGTATGGAGCCAATTCGGGGAAGGAGTGCAGTTTAGTGGGACTAGCAGCAAGGATTCTTGTTATGCAGGGTCAAGTTCTTCACTACATGGATATGTAGGTTCGGATATGGCAGGTTACTTGAATGACAGGTATAGCATCATAGGTTGTGTGGTGGTTGGTCTTCAAGATTGATCTTGAAGAGGAATACAAGCCAGGAAATAATTTAGACGGTGTACAGATACAGGTACAGGTGCAGCTATTTATCTCCAAGTGGGAGATTGTTAGGGTGTGGAGCTAAAAGCTTCACCAGGATGCAAATAGGAGAAGTTATGGAGGATGCAAAGTTGCAGGGAGTTGCAGAACCAGTTGCAAGAAACTGGCTTCGGTCTGATCAGCCGACGTTGATCATATGGCAGTGAGGAAGCAACCGGCGTCGGTTACCAATCGGCTGACATCGGTCATGGAGGAGCCGACGTCGGCAGCCTGTGCGTGAACATGCAGTTCGCATGTTGATTCTAGAGATTCTATTTTTGGACTGTTAGTTTGCATGTTGAAGGCTAGTCTTAGTCTTGAGTTGCATGTCTAATTATTGTAATTAGGTTAGTCCACAATTATTGTAAGCATGAGATCTATATATGGACTCATGGGCTATATTGTAAAAGTGTGCTAGAAAGCCATAGATCTTTTAGAGAGAGCTAGTGTAGCTCCTCCTAGTTCCAAAGGGGTGCTGAGTGTGTATGATCAGGGAGAGTTGCAAGGTCTGCAAGGTCAAGGAGCTGATCCACCAGGGTACTGGTTGAAGAATCATAAGGACTTGGTGAGGCAAGGACAAGGGTTCTTCAAGGGTGTAGAGATATCTACATGGTGAGTAAGGTCTAGTGATTTGCAGGTAGCAGAGAGCAGGGGATCTACTTGGAGTACAGTTGTGTACTTGGTGAACTGGCAGCGTGTTACTGACTGGTTGGAGAGGTGAACATTAATTCTGTATTGGAGTTGATTGTTGTGACCAAGAGAGAGAGGGAAGAAGGTCTTGAGGCGTGGCGAACCTTTGAGGTGGAGGAAGAAGTGGCATCTTCCTTATTGTATATTCTTCTATGTATTTAATACAAATATGTATTGTCTCTCATATTCCTGTGTTGTTTCATATTTCTAGTTACTTATTGATTCTGGTATAATTCTGTGTTTAGTTGCTAATACAAGAAGTAATCATATGTGCTCTAATTGGTACAGCAAGATCCTGACTAAGTAGGCATCGGAGCATGTTTATTGTTCTAGGTTCCTTGACAAGTTCCTTCTTGACCGGCATCGGTTACTGTCTGACCGATGTTGGTTCTTGTCTGGTTGATGTTGATTCCTATCTGATCAATGTCGGTGTCTGTGTTTTCCTGTCTGTGATTATTTTTCCCCGTGAGCTCATTTTGGATCATCACCTCATCCAAATCAACATTGCCCTGCTCAGTATTATTCAGCCTCTTGAGCTGATCACTGTACATCACCTTTTCATTGAAAACAACATCATGACTTTTAATAATTTTGTTAGTTCCTAGATTCCACAACCAAAATCCAAAATCTCCAGAGCCATAACCAATAAAAGTGCACCACATAGATTTAGCATCCAGCTTATTTCTATTTTCTTTATCAACGTGCACAAAAGCTTTAGAACCAAAAATTTTGAGAAATGAAAGATCTACCTTTTTACTTGTCCAAGCCTCTTCTGGAATTCCACCATCCAGTGTAGTAGAGGGTCCTCTGTTAATCAGGTAAACTATAGTATCTATAGCTTCTACCCAAAACTGTAAGGGCAAACCAGCATGCAACCTCATACTCCGTGCACACTTCATAATTATTCTATTCATCCTTTCAGCAACTCCATTTTGCTAAGGTGTTCTTGGAACCATCCTTTCCCTATGTATTCCACTCATAGAACAATAACTTTTGAATTTATTGCTGCAGTACTCACCACCATTGTTAGATTTAAGGCACTTCAATCTCAAACCTGTTTCATTCTCAACCAAAGCTTTCCATTTCTTAAAACTGTCAAAAACATTAATTTTCTTCTTTATGCAATAAACCCATACCTTTCTTGTAGCATCATCAATGAAAGTAACATAATACTATGATCTTCCAATAGAAGCTACCTGAGCTGGTCCCAACACATTTGTGTGAATAAGCTCCAACTTGTGCTTTTTCTTTGTTGACCCAATTTTGAGAAACCTCACTCTCTTCTGTTTCCCAAAAATACAATGCTCACAGAAATCTAGATCTATGCTTTTCAAATCTGAAAGCTTACCTTTTGACTTAAGAACAGTCATTCCCTTCTCACTCATGTGGCCAAGCCTACAGTGCCACAACTTTGCATCTACATCTGAAGTAGATAAAATTGAAGGAGAATAATCAGTAATACAATTACATAAATAGAGAGTACCTACTCTCTTACCTCTGGCTAATAAAAGTGCACCCTTGGAAACCTTCCAAGATTCAGCTATGAGAGTTACTGTGCAACCCTCATCCCCCAGCTTTCCTACAAAAATTAGATTCTTCTTCAAGTTGGGTACATGCATGACATCCTTCAACACCCATGTGTTGCCATTCTACAATTTCAGCTACACTTTTCCTTTGCCAACAATTTTACAAGGCTCATCATCACCTAAATAGACTATTCCAAAATCTCCATGGACATAATCATTGAAAAATTCTCTATTTGGGGTTGCATGGAAAGAGGCACCAGAATCTAAAACCCAAGATTCTATTTTATTATCCAAAGAAAATATAAGAGCATCTTGTGTAACAATACCTGCAACTTTTGCTTCTTCTTTACCTTCATGCTGATTTTCTTCTTTATCCTTCAACCAACAATCTTTCTTTGCATGCCCTATCTTTCCAAAATTCCAGTAGGTAATTTTTCTTCTATTTTTGGATTTGGATCTACTTCTCATCTTTGACTTAGACCTTGATCTCCCTTGCTTGCGCTTCTCTTTTTGCCTTCCCCTGCTTTCAATACTTAAAGCATTACCTGATGTTTCTTCTGTGCTTTTCCTGCGAATTTCTTCATTCAAGATTACACTAACAACATCATCTACTTTCAAGATATTTGTAGCAGATGCAGTATTACTAACTGCCATTACCAAACTATGCCAACTTTCAGGTAAAGAGCATAAGATTAAGAGAGCCTTAATTTCATCATAAAAACTATTTTGACTGAATTTAATTGATTTACTATTGCATGGAAATCATTTAGATGATTAGATACAGATCCACCTTCCTGCATTTTCAAATTAAATAATTGCTTCATAAGATATACCTTATTCAAAGCTGAGGGATTTTCATATATATTTGCCAAAGTATCCATTAACTCTACCGTTGTCTTTGCCTATGATAACTTGGAAATCATAGAAGATGCCAGGCTCAACCTTATGGATCCCAAAGCCTTTCTATCAAGAACATTCCATTCTTCATCTTGCATATCTGTGGGCTTGCTTGAAACCCCACCCAATGGTAAGTACAGATCTTTTTGATACAGATAATCTTCTATCTGCATCCTCCATAATTGATAATTCTTGCCATTAAACTTCTCCATTCTCAATTTACTTTCTTCTGCCATTGCTATACTCCCACTCAAATAGAAACCCCTGTGAGTGACTTGTAATCAATACACACTAAACAAATCTAAAACGACCTGTTAGTGAACCCAAGCTCTGATACCACTTGGTAGGATCTTACAGATACAATTGATTACTTTTGTGTAAGCAACTAAACACGAAATTAAACCAGAATAATAACTAGAAATCAGAATCAGCAAAGAATACGAGATACAAGAAACAATGAAAACTTGTATTAAACTCTTCTAGAAGGAAATACAATTGAAGAAATCTCTCTTTCTTCCACACCTCTTAGATGTACAAATCTCTTTCCCTCAAGAGTTCTCTCTCACAATTACAAACACAATTCAGCTACTTGAATTGATTCTTTTTCCCTTACACAAGCTATGAAGATCTATCCCTATTATATAATACTAGGATTCATGAGCTATGCATTCTCCACCATTAGATACACCTCTTAATCAAAGGTTCAAATCAGTCCTGCCAAAAATAGAAACGCGGACTCAAT
Organism: Torreya grandis; assembly: GCA_037957365.1. Lineage (NCBI taxonomy): Eukaryota > Viridiplantae > Streptophyta > Pinopsida > Cupressales > Taxaceae > Torreya > Torreya grandis. The sequence goes on from JARHVA010000011.1 coordinate 7,407,981, forward strand.
ACTAACAATTAATCTTATCATGCAAACAATCTGTTCATCCACAAAAATAGACTTCTGGAATGCACAGGTGACCGACGTCGGTCCCTGTCTACCTGCATATGACTGACGTCAGCCGATCCATAACCGACATCAGTAGCCTCTAGTCAATCCCTGACTGACGTTGGTGACTGTGTAAATACAACAACCTTGCAATTTTCTCATCTAGTGTAGCTTTTAGCTCCACACCTCAACACCAAGTACTCGAGGACATGGAAGAACTTCTTGCAAGGATGAGATCCCAAAAATCAATGGGGACAGAAGAACATCTTAGTTTGTAACTGTCACTAGTGGATGCAAAAAAATCACTAAAGAATGAAAACCAATTTTTGACTGAGCTTCTTAAAACCGCAAGGGAAAATGTTATCAAGTTGGAAACTATGTTGGCTGACAAGACCAGAGAGGTTGAGAAGTTGCATCATGTACTTATCACACTGAGGGATGAGAAGATGGAGGCTAAAATAAAGTTTGGCAATCTACAAGCTACCCATGCCTACACAAAAGCACTCTGTGATGCAAGGGTGGAGACTGTGCAAGACTTGCAAATTAAGCATGAAAGAATAGTTGCATATATGGGTAGTAGCTGCATATTTTTAAGGAGAAGTTTGATATCTTGTTTACACAAGTTAATGGGATGTCTCCCAATAGACACGGTATTTCATACATGAATAATGATAATTAATTGTGTGTAATGACTCATGTGTCCAGTATTACATGATGTATGCTTATGATTTTGTATGGAAATACATTGAAATATATTTTAATCTATAAAATTAATGTTTATTTGCCACCAGTTGTGTACTTCATCTTGTGTATTTAAGTTATTTATGAACGAATGAATGACTATGTTTAAAAGTTGTTTAACCGAAAAAATACAAATTGACTTCTTATGAAAATATGCTGTCATCTTATTGATAAGCATATGGGCTATGTCATCCTAGATTGTAAAGTCCCTCGAGTGGATTTCTGACCTATTTTTGTAGCTTCTTCTAATCATGTGGCTTATTTTTTATTTCTAAATATCAACTGAGCAAAAATAAGTGGTAATTACATAGTTTATAAGCATTTTTGGGGCCATGACATTTTTATATTAATTTCAAACTTTTTTGATCTTGTAACATATAGGTTGGATTATTTATGAATGTTTATAAAAGATGGTATGCATGTCTTGAGTGCATAAAGATGGTGTATATGTTCTGAATACATGTAGGCTTGGTTCTCATGAGACCTAATTATTTGGTTCTACAAAACATTAGCTATTTAGAACAGTTTCTAAAGCAATTGAGTGCTTTGTTAAAATAAAGGGTATCATTTTAGGATTTTCTTAAGCTATAGTGAAATAAACTACAAATGTATAATTAAGTTGTTTGGTACTTCTATATATTGCTTTTTGCATACATTTTTCTTATTTACAAATTGCATTAATATTTAAATTCCAAAGTGTGTCTTGAATATATCTTCGTGTCTCTCAGTTCAAAGATGAAAATCATGGGCCTTTTGATCCCACATAGAGAACTCTTACCATCTATTTGAGTTTAAGAAAAACTAAACAGTTTGGAAGCAATGAAAATTATTCAGATGCTAAAGGGGATGTTTATGAATCTAGAGAAGTAGATATGATGCAAAGGTAAGAGGATAAGTCTTCATAAACATCAATATGTGGTTCTCAATCCAACTGGTTACACTCACTTGATGGTTTACTCTTGTAAAAATTCACATTCAATGTTTCCTTTGCTCTTCAAGGTTCCATCTCCTTCCATCATTCCTCTAGGTTCCTGGGATTAGTAGCCTTATTTTAAATATACTTGTCCTTGGTACATTTTAGATAAAATTCTTGTATTCTTTATACTTCTATCATGTCACTAACATTCATGCCTAGTTCAGTTCATAACACTGATCTCACTTTTCATGCAATTCTCTCATTAGCTCTTAGGTCTAAAGGACCAATCCTTATTTAGGTTCCCATAGCTCAATCCTTAGTCATATATAGTTAAATATTCTCTCATCATACTTTAATGATCCCATTTCAACTGTCAACTCACCCTTAATTACTTCTTTCCACATAGTTCACTCTCCATGGTTTCTCTAGGCTAGTAGCCCTATTTTGGATGTTTGTCCTTTGTGTATCTATTATATAATATTTATTAGAGTTTTAGGGCTTAATATGATCTCTCTCCATCTAGATATAACTTCTTATGAAGTTTCAAGCACTAGTTTACTCCTCACCATTTTCTTAGCCCTTTTCTCTACACAATTAGCCCTTTTAGGCCTAATTCTGCCTAGTTACAACTCAGTTGACCAAATATGTACGAAATAAGTCCGTATAGGACCAAAACTTATGAAATATTATTTTTTTTAAATAACCAAGTTTCACATTTTTATAATGGTGGAAACTGTCCAAATTGACTAAACCCTAGTCTATGGTTTCATGGCTTGTATACAGACCTGAGAGCAACAAAATTGCCTTGAAAATGTTTTAAATACTTTCATACCATTGTGAATGGTTTTGAGGATCTATATTAACCTAATTTAACTCTTCCAAACTTTTAAAACCAAAATCCAATCCTCTATTCACATGTTCTAACTCAATTTCCCTTGGACTGTGCAGATTATAAGGGTTTCCTATAGGACTGTGTCCTTGTTAGATAACCAACAATAATGTTTCAAACAAAGAGAGATTATAAACCACTTAAAACCTCCATATTGAAATTAAAAACACATTTTATAATCCAATAACATGTTGATCATATGTATTCTCTCAAAGATCAGTCGTTGTAGTCATGAAACAACAATGCATGCATAAAAATAGGGCCTGTATATTGTCAACTTCCATTCTGGGGTTTATTTATTTCAAAAATTGTCATTAAGATCTTCTCTCCTGGTTATTTAGATCAAGAACTTTCTATCATAATGATCTTACCTCTCTCCTAATGTATATCCATTCTAGCATCTACCAAAATAAGGCTTATGGATTGTGTAATAGAATTAATCCTTTTGTGAACTATGAATAGAAGCTCACTACCTCTCTTGTATTAAAATAAAAAATTATTCCCCTATACAATAACCACACATTCATTTCTCAATAATCATCTTATCACATAGTTTATTGATGTCTTAAAGCTGAAGTATTACCTCATTCTATGATGGAGACAATAGTCTATAGGGCCTTAAGGATTCAATGGTCTATTTTACTCTCAGTCTCACCTTGTTACTTATATTATCACAAATATTTGAAGGTTTGTACTTTCTCAACCTATACAATGATGTTTACCACACTAAATTCCAACTTTGATCTATAACCAAACATTCTAATATCTTCCTTTTATGACTGTAACCTATAACCCTTATTGGTTGTCTCCACCAATCATTCAACAACCTGAAACTCCATATGAAGATGAAAAAATACATGGCCTCAAAGGAATTCAAGTAAATATACATGATTCACAATAATTCAATACAGTTCAAGAACATCAACTTACATGGCTAAATTCCTTCTTTAATCATTACATCAACTAACATCACAAACAAATATCAGCTAACATCAACATCAACTAACATCAAATGATTTGGGAATCATAAAAATTACATCATAGACACATTTATAAATATTCATAGGTCACTTGTATAGACAATCAACCTTGGAACTTGTGCAAAGGTACCAAATGTCTTGCAAATGACTATTGATAGGTAGTTTAGGGAGTTACATTTGTTTCCAAAATAGTTTAATTTTGGTTTTGTGATCAATTTTTCATGTTTATAAAAAAAATAAGGGCTCAAATTTCCAAAAAATGTGAATGGTGACTTCAATTTTTAACAACAGGTCTGCAACCCTATTTTTTGTGCATAGAAATGAAGATTGACTGCATATTGTTTGCTCAAGGGGAAAAGATTCATATTGTATTATTTTTTGAAATTTAGTTTGAATCTGGTTAGTCATTTTTTTATGTTATTAAACATATGTGAGACCATTCATGTTGTTACTTTTTATGTTAACTAGTTTGAAGATGACACAATCCTTTTAGAAAGAACATACTCAAGCTATGAGTATACAAATTGTAGTAAAAGAGGTTAACTGAAATATCAAAGGAGTTGGGAAAAATTTTAAGAGATGTCACAAAGTGTCTTTGGACCTATCACCTTTAAATAATTTTTTTAAAATCCATTCAATTATCTAAAACTTGAAGATAACACTTAAAGACATGTAATTGGTCATTGTGTAAATAGAGGAGTCTAGGAAGTTATCAAGAGGAGTATAGGAGAGTTATAGTGAAGATCCAATGTTTGGATAAGATATTTTATATTGGAAATGAGCTTGGAGAGCCTTCATATTACTAAGAAACCAATGATATTTATAAAACCATGAATAGAAACTCACAAGAAGTCACTTGCAGATTTAGTAAATAGAGACTATATGCACAAAAGAGACAATAACATGGATAGTGTAGTGAAAATCAAGATTAAGAAATAAAATTAAACATTTATAAAGGTATAAGGATTTTATTCAAAGGATTTGAAATGTTTTATAGCATTTCTAAACATTTGTGTGATGTCAAAACCTTGAGACAGAGCCTAGAAATGTTGTTGATAGAGTCTGAATGTATAGTGAGGCAAAGATCTTGTTAGAAAAGTTGAATGGAGGCTCAAGTGTATAAATCTAATGGATTGAAGAGGTGTATTATAAATAATTAAAAAGGGTATCTAGATCCACAGTTGGATTTCCAAATTGAATTCGTACATAGCCACATAGAAGGAAATTCACTAAAAATAGGGCTACAAGCCTGTGTGAGTAGAACAAGCAGATTTGTGTAAGCAGAGGATTGAAGATAGGAAGAGTTAATAAGTGAATTGAGGATTATTAAGAGACCTCAAAGAGCATATTTAGATACCTTGAACCTCAAGATATGTTGAAGAACCATAAACCACATAGTGAGCAATGAATTAGAGAACTTTTGCAAAGAAATGCAATCAAGAATAAGGCAAAGTGTGAGATAAGTAGCTTATCAACATCAAGAAAAATAACTAACATCAAAATCAATAACAATAATAAATATGTAATACACAGATATGTACTTTATTTATCTATTAATTAAATTATTTATCAATATTGAAACATATTTTTATAAAATTGTTATATTCAGTTTTAGAACCACCACTTTCATCTGATGGATTATAGTCACCATCACTTTCATCCTCTATAACATGCATGTAAAAAAATAGTGGTTGTGTTATTGAAATAATTTGGCCTAGTTAGATGAGAGGAAATTTGTGTTGTGGGAGATTGTGTATCTCTTCCACAATGCTACATATGGTTGCACCAGACAAGGATTGGAGGCTTGAAAGAGGTTATTCTGAGCACTATATAATTTGAAATGCATTCTAAATGGTAGTTTGACACCAATGAATATATTTTGTACTTATTCCAGATGCACATAGACATTTGGATCATTAGACACCTTCATTGGCAAGAACTTCTCCAAGAGTACCTCAAATACGCTGGAATGGCACTAGGAGTACCCCATACATCAGGCAAAATAGCATCATCCTATGGCCATTCATATGACCACTATATGTATAAAACATGATTAGGCATGTCTATGATTTCTATGTACTCATAACTCACCATCAAAACGTGGTAGGCAGGACACGCCATGTTGTAATGTAGGAGAACATTCACCCATTGCAATCCATTAGGCTTCATGAAATTTGTTATGGTTCCAAGCCTCCTCCAATTGATGGAATTGACTACCACACATGAGATTTTATGCAATGTTTGCCATTCTACATTGAGCTCCTTCAGTACATTTGATTTCTTCCATATGAATTTATGGAATTCCTCTCATGTTTCTAAAACACTCCCCATGTAGTATTAATGCCACTTACCACACAATTATAAAAATTACTTAGCGATAATTTCAAAAAATAATTCAAAAATGTAGATAATCAACATAGTAAGAATTTTTGTGGAGTTTGGAAAAAACTAATGTAATTTTAAATGCATAAGAGAATGTAAATGAAATTTGGTAGTCAAATGCATAAGAGAATGTAAATGAAATGCAATTTCATGCATCAAGCAGTTTGTAAATACCTACATACATGTAACTAACAAGTAAATAGAAGAGAACAAGCTATCAAAGTTGAGTGTCAATGTGTGTGAGGGAATTTCTTATTTTTGACCCAAATATCCATTTTTTCTTGACATAGAAAGTGTTAAATCCCAATATTGATTTTATTGATCTTTCGTTGTTAGGCCACTATTGCTTGACCAAAATTGCTTCTATTGATTGTTGACTACTACAAGGCACAAATTTGATTGTTCACATTTTTTCAAGAGGTAAGTTGAACACTAACTCTATTTGATTGTTTCACTTGATTTGATTTATAAATTAAACATTTTTTAACTACTATACTTTCTTTAACCAAGGATTAATGCTACTTTTATTTTGTATAAGTTGTTATAGTATGTTGGCTAGAATAATGTCAGTCATTGTGTTAAATGTTAAATTCCAATAAATATTGTTGTCCTAGTTTGATCAAACATTCATTGCTGGTATGTTGGGTAGAGAAGAGAGAGGAGAGATAGGAAGAGGTCTCCAAGGAGAGGGAAGAAAGGTGAGAATGAGAAAATTCTCAAGAACCCTCAAGAAAGGTGACCAAGTCCATTGATGGACTATGTTGTAATGAAATGTTGAATCAATGAATACAAATAAGATGAATACATTGGTTTAGAGAAGGTTGTAAGTAAAGTCAAGATGGAAAGTGATGCAGAAGATGATCAACACTTCACTAAACTTCTTCTCTAAACAATGTTCTCTCTCTACACTTGGTTTATATGGTCCTTCTTAGGTTCATCAATGTTATGTCTATCTTGTAGTTCTTATTATTCTTCTTGTTCTCCTTATGGTCTCTTAAAATCTTCCTTCCTATCAACAATACCCTTCTTAAGTTATTCCCTATCCTTTCTGATGCTGGAGCATCAAGCCAAATTAGTAAATTTTTTAGTGTTCAAGGTTCAAGTCTGGTGTGGTATGGATTCAAAACACCAAACTAATTTTCATTTGAGGATACTCTTTATGGTCCTCTTAATCTTGACCAAGTTTCTAGCTTTGATTCACTCACTAGATAATTGTCTAAGACACTTTTTCCTCTTTGTTAAGGCCTATTAGGCCTCTCTAGGTCTACCACAACCCTGTTTACACACAACACACACTAGATCATAGGTTTTTTATTTCACTAAATGCACACAATCATAGGTTTAAGGTTTGTGGAGCCTATTTTAATGGTTCAAACTATCCATGTTGTTTTCCAAATTATCAACAAGCTTCATAAAGGTCAACAACAACTGTACTCACCTTATCCCATCCATAGTTATTTACAAAATCCTTCCATTCAATTTGTTACTACGTTCAAGGTTCAAAATGAACACCCAGTCTTAAATTCAGGGTTTTTCTACCTAGTTCTAGGTTCAAAATAAACTCTTCCTCAATCTTATCAAATCAAGAAATACACCTACCAATATCTTTGTAACATCTTTTCTTATGCTCTGTGTACACAATGGTAATGTATATGTCTACACGTGTTTCTTTGATGTCTTGTTTTAGTCTCAACATTTCTAAACCCTATAGATTATTGAAGAAAGGATTATCACAACTTCATCAATCTCAAGAAATAAGAATTAATCATAAGGATGCTCCCAATATATTCTTCACCAAATTCTACTTATTTAATACTTGGTTTCTATAAATAATTACAAGAGTGTAGTTGTCTGGAGAGCAAATTGAGATCTTAAACCTTTACGAAGGATTTACAAATAGAGTAAAGGACTTTTTAAGTTTTGTTTTATTTTGTTTTTTATTGTGAAGGAGTTGAAACCTCAAATTTTGCATGAAGATTGGAATTACCATTCCATAGGTGAATCACACAGTTCTTGGGAGTTTTGGCCTGTGTGGAGATTATGATAAAGGAAACTCAAGGTTGCAAGGTTGAAGACATAATGTAAGACCTAATTAGGTAATATTTGAACTAGAAAGCACATTATCATGGGTTTTCAGGTTTTGAGATTGAGCACAGAGTTCAAGAAGGATAAAGAGTGAGAGCATATGAAATTAGTTTTCCAAAGTGAGTTTTGGAGTGTCCCAGTCAAGGAGGTTTATCCAAAAAAAGGATACAAGCCTTGTGTAATCTTTGTAAACTTGGGGTATAAAATGGAATCATGAGTTGGATGAAACACCTAAAAGGATCCAACATAGGTTAAATAGGGTATTTTGTCATCTTGAGTAGCTATCTTGGTGGAACAATCCATAATAAAAGAGAATTTTCACGTTGAAGGATTGGTTGCAAAAACCTTCCAAATCCCTTCAAAATGATGAACACAATGCCAAAAGTCTATCAAAAAATGTTTTTAATGAAGAGTATTATGTGTTAAGAGGAAAGGTGATTCACCTCTTTATAATCAATGAGTGATTTATTTCTTTTTTTAATATTTTTCACTTTTTTATTAAATATTTGTATGATACAATTCAAAAATGTTAATATCCATAGCCAATAAAATTTCCCACACTACATTTATGCAATATGTTACATGTGGGCAATCTAAGAAAACTATTCACCTTTAAAAAAAGGTAGTTATTTTTCATTACATGCATTTATTATTGTTATATGCATTTATTATTGTTATGCTATCATTGAAACCTACAAAGGGATGCAATCAAGATGCATTATCTCTATTATGTCCTCCCTATCTCACTTCGTTGCCCTGTTAATCTCATCATCCTAGACTTGTCATTTTGGATTATTATGAGGTGGGGCTGGAAAAAGTGTGATCTCCTATGACATGCTCTGATATCTATGTCTATTTATATTTTATATAAAGTCTCTCTTTCTATAGGTGGAAGTTCCATGCCCATCCTACACTTTTTGGAATGGATGAGGTGTTAGGTGTTGTGCATTAGATATCACCCAACTTTGTACCTTGTTGTAAAGCCATGCTATATAGTTTTTGAAGAATGCCATAGTTTCTATGCTTCTATCCACTGCACAAAATCTATCAAATATCTCTCATTCTCTACATATTAGGGCCTCAACATCATCAACTCTGATAGTATACGGGATCTATTCATAAAGTGAAAAACATCCAATTAGAAATTCTAAAAAATATGAAAAACATATGACTGTAACTAGTTACTAGACTTACAATATCAACCGCCCTCAGCTGGTCTTTAGTGTCATCCACCAGATTTGATGCAACACCTTCTAGTGCATGGACTGATCCTTGCATATCCATATCTGATACACCATGCATTTTGGTGTGCAAACCTTTGACATCCATTCCTTCTCCCTTATTTTCAATTTAAATTCTGTTGTCTTTGACCTGGGCAATGAAAACATATTACACAAACTAAAGTCACCTTGAAGTTGTCAATGTATACAGTATGGGTGGGAACAAAACTTACATGGTACTCAACATTGATGTTGTTGATGCTCTGATTAACACCATGTATTGTGGATGCATCTTCTACAACTACTTGAGTTGTCATCTTTCCCTTTAGGTCCAACTTGAGCATATGCTTACAATTATATCCTTGGATTGAAAATGAGCAATTTCACATCGACATATAAGGTGTTACATTGAAGATGAGATAATGCAATGTCTCATCTTTCATACTTTGCACCCATGTCGTATGAGGGTCTCTATTGTCAAAGGTAACATGATAATCTTGGATGTTCAAATCTTGTGACTATGAAATATTTTCATGTCTTTATACTTTGAAGTTCTTGTGGAAGTCGATGTCTTTGCATAGTTGTAGCCACCAATAATGTATGTAAATTGATGTTGTTAGTTGGTGAACCAACCAATCCACCCTATGATGTACATAAGTCCTTACTGTGCTTAGGAAATAACATTTTAAATGGGATTGGTAAGATTATATAGATGCATTGGTGTCTTACCCAACATGCAAAAGTATCCAACAACATCGTGACCACATTCCAACCCTATATTCCTAGTGGTTTTCCCAATATTTGACAAAAGGGGGTTGAGAGGAGATATATATTTCTACTAACTTTATGGACTCCATTGTAGCCATGTCCTCATCAGTACAACTATGCATTATGAACCTCAATTCCTAAAACATCACACATCTTACATCATCATCTTTCACCTTTACTATCAAATTATTCAACCATGCCTGACGAACATGCCAAATGCATAAGTAGACCTCACATTCGAATGTCTCCTTGAATAACACAATAGTTTTGCATAATTTAATGGAATAAGGTGAGGATGGTGTATATGAACATACAAATATGAAGTCCATGATGTGTGTAGGAATAATGATGACACACGTAATAGCTTTTATCTCTGCACTGACATCGTCGACCATGAAGGCACTGATTATTCATTCATTGTCTTTCAAAAGCACTCTTTGAAAAAGAATTTGCATCCATTATCTTATGTTGGCAATACATGATCGAGACATAATGACCCATGCAATGGGTACACCTTCATGTTTGGAATCAAATGCCAACAATGTGTACAATTAGAATTGTACAAGAAAATATAAAAACATTGGAACAACTACTATTATTACAAACATCAGAACAACTAATATTATAAACTACTCTTACAAACATTGGCACAATACCTTCATTGCATTCGTCTCAAACATTGCATCCATTGCCAATAAGCTATGCTTCCCAAATCTCAACAACCATTCTAGTTGTTGTGAGAGTTGGATGCACAAGATGAAGGGGATTTCCCCATCCCCATCAAGCTCTCCCCTATTGTATCCATGATAGAAAAATGACTTGTCAAGATTTTCCAATGCCCATTCCCGAACACTTGTTGCATTTTCATTATTATACACATATTTTTCCACCTTGATCAATCACTCTCTATTGTATATGTCATCCTTGCTCAAGAAATCACTGTGCTCTATTTCACCATTAAACAATACAAGTTTGTCATGCACCATCTCTCAGTGTTTAAGGTGGATAACATCAACAAACATTCCCAACAATAGTAGCCTATGAATCCATTCATTAAGTTGGGGGGTGATGTCAGGAGCAAAAAAATAGTTATTGCCCTTGAACTGTTCATATTGTTGGTCATGGCAATAGTTGTGCTCATTGTCCATGTATTCTAATTGATTTTATGTGAGTAGCACACAATCATGTCTATAGACCATGCATCGTGTGTTGAAATGACAATGAAAATTGCACCTTATATGTCTTTGACTTCGCTGACTACCTTTACCAGACTTGGGCATTAAAGACTTATATTTTGGCATGGAATCAATTTATTAAAAGTCATCGGTGCCATATGAACACCATTACCTACATGATTGTTTTGAAAAAATAAATAATCATGCAAGATGAAAACAAAATGTAAATGAAAGGAACATAATAGCATATGAATAGACACCAGCTTGCAATCTATATATGAGGTGACTCACATGACATATTCAGAGGTTGTGGTGATCTTGATATCCTTTCTAGCAAAATTTGAATTTCTCTTACGATGTGAAAAACAAAAATTTATAGGGAGCAAAACCCTTTTCGATTCTCCTTTAATGAATTTGTCAACCCTATCCTGCTTAACCCAAGCAACTCAAAAGTCTTCCTCATTGATGTCAAGAAAATTGGCCCACTTCAGACAACTGCAATCAAATGGACCCTTGCCTAGCTTCTACAGTTGAAGGTTCATTATTTCTTCCCAACTTTTTTCCATCTATTACAGCCTACAAGGAGAACATTTCATTGAATGAATTAGAAATGGACTTTTCATATTGAGTGAATGCAAGTTTTCATGTATTATAGAAGACTTTTATTTATTGAATGTTATTTGTCATATATTACAATGTACAAAGGCCAATGATTAAATAATGGATACAATTTAAACACAATTTGGTCCAAATAACATTAAAACACATACACATCATCAAAATGGGCAGTCCAACTCATATGCATCGACAAAGAAGAGAATGCCCTTTTTGGCTACATTTATTGTACCTCTTATTCAAATACATTGTTTTGGATGCACTATTACATTTAACACATATTGGGTCATTCATGCTATAAATCTATTTTAGAGTGTGTCGTATGTAAAAACATTAGGAAGTTCATGACACCATATAAAGAGTCAAAATAAAGTCTGTATAAAGATATGTTTAAATTATCGAGAGAAGTGAATTAGATATACAAAAAAAACTTTTACATGACTTCATTTGAACATTACATCGAGTAGGGGAAGAGAATGGAGAATAGTATGACAACTACAAAAGGTAACATTAAACAATGAGTAAATAGGAATCTATGCACGTTAGCATCAACAAATATGTCAACAAATAGAAAATCAGTCAAAGTATTAAAAAATTCATATGTGGGAATGTCTTCCAAATCAGGGATTGTAAATGCATCCATAGTGATTTGTCATATTTCATTTTGTTTTTGCCCTGATGATGCTTATTGAAGACATATGTTTATGAAACACATGTGAATATCTAGAAAAAACCCATACATGAAAGTCATGTTGTCATGTAGCTCAACGATCAAACCTCAAGGCACATCTCTATCCCCTATAATTTCATGATAAATGTCTCTAAAATAAATGTCCACGCACACACCTATTTGATCACACAAATACAAATATAAGCCTAGCCCGTCTATTAAAGCAATGTAGGAGGCACGATATAAAGACACTTCATTGAATAGAAAAGTGCCATATTACTGTATGATTTCATTCTGAGGAGAAAATAACATGCTTTTGATATAAATATTTCTTCCTTTCCACTCAAACGTAACTAATAAATGCATGGGCCATTCAAACATACCACAAATAAAAGCCATGAACTACACATGAAAATTAAAATATGAGAATTCAAACCACTTAAGAAAAATATGATAGAAACTATTAACAAAAAAGGTATAAGAATGTACAAAACCTCATTGAAATCAATATAAAACCCTTCATAAAACATATCAAAATAAATGCATCAAAATGTAGAAATGCACAAAATAGTGCATGCTTGAGGTAGTTGCATTTATAGATGATCTTAAGTGGCACACACTAAATGCATGCATGTGGGTCAGGTGCAGGAATGTGATTTTGCTATGAAGCCCATAGCTTCAGAAAAGGGTTAAAAAAAAGAGAAATTGCTAGGAAGCCCATAAAATGAACACAGGGTTTTGAAAATAGGAAATTTGCTACGAAGCCCATAGAATCAGGAGAGGGTAAAAAAAAGTGAAATTGCTAAAATGCCCACGTGATATTCTCGTTGTCCGTCAACTAATCATTTGATGTATTGAATTAGAGGCATAGACATATTGGTATTTATGGATAATGCGTGAAAGGAAATGCTAGTAGGTGACACAAGAAAAAATTATACGATATCTGTGCATTACAAATTATATGAGCCCATATGAGATGCAATTTTTCCAATTCAATTGTAATGGTAGGTTGCCTTATCACCCACAATAAGGTCAGATCATAACCCATATTGAGTTATTGGAGCTTTAGCGTAGAAAAATCGGTCACCAATTTTATTTAAATGATTTCCTCATAGACCACCACTACCATAATTCCCACCTACCAGACCATAATTTTTGGCCCCTAAATTTAGGGAGGCCTATGAGATGACAAAACACAATTATGAAACTGAATGAAAGCTTCTTCTTCATTACATGTACAAAATTATACAAAAAACTATCATGATCAAAAAGCTTCTTCTTCATTAAATGTACAATATTATACCACTGTCCTATATCAGTTCTTTATAACTAATCTTAGTAGTGCCCATCATGATCATAGACATTTCTATCATCCTCAGATTTTTTTGATGGTGTTGGAAACTAACTTCTTCACCACATTGCTTCTTGGTATGTAAGGTCATCCATCACGTGTTAAGGATCTAATTCAAGATTTGAATCCAGAGAATTCCACAATTATCATGAAGACCATCTCAGGTTGAAAGTTTAAATCTAATCACAAGGTGATATGTATGAAATAATTTTTTTAGCAAGAATGATGCATAACTAGTTCTATCAAAGTATATGTCAAACCAACTTTTCATCATGGGATTCAAAGATATTCCATGCTGCGAAATAATTAATTCTGATAAGAGTTTATACTTAAAAATTATATCCATCATTTCCATTTGTCGACGTGACCAATTGCCTTTTAACAGCTCCAAAGTAAAAGCATTTTTAGTATTTCACCAAATCTTGGCAACATGATTTGCATAAGTAGCCCAAAAAAGTAGTCGCTGACTAAAAATTTCATTCAATTTGACTACAACTTGATCTAAGTCTCTTCTTGTTACATCTCTAAGTTGGATTAGGGAATTCCATAAGTGATTTTAATGCCAACTAGAGAGGGGTTCTAAAAATAGTGACATACTACAAATAAACACATAAACTATAGAAAATAAATTATATACATGATCCACTACATCTTACACAACAAATTATTCAACAGAGTGATTATCGATCGCCCAGTCAACTTAAAATATAGATTGTCAAAAGATTCAATCATTTTCATTCTAAAAAAATAACTTTAGAAATGTACTTGTAAGAATGTAGTTGTGAAATATGTATCAATTGTTTTTATAAAGGTGGAAAAAGACTGCCATACAGACTACATAGGCAAGAGGATCGTCTTCAATGTGGAAACACCTCTAACATAAACATCATACTCTAAAGTGGTGTCATACAAATATAAGAAGCCAATATGACAAATATCAGATTAACATTCAACACTAGTACTTTACAAGTATTTAATGGGCCTCCATATTGAGATGGAGCCATAAAGTCCATGTGAGTGGAATCTCAACCATGAGATAAAAGGCTTCACCTCATATCCTAGATAATTTAATGCAACTACATGCTCTTAATATAATCTTAATTTGATACAAGCACTTGGCACTAGATATATAAGGGAAAAATTAAATCAATGTACAACTCCTTTGATTAAATGTCAAGACCTCTTGATAATACTTGATAAAATAATCATGAGAGATTATGCTTATAATAGGGTTGGATGAGAATATAAATAATGAAATGACCAAGTGTTGTGTGTGTGTATGCATGCGTGTGCACACGCACTCCTCAAAGGCATATATACACATGGGTTGACCTTAAAAGATAGTAAAAGGTGAAAATAAAGGCACAAAGGATCCATAAATTAACGGGATAGTCATATGGGCTAACCAAGGAAAAGACACTAAAATAATATTTTGGACATTTTGAGAGCATTCAAAGTTGTACAAAGGAAAACAAATAGTCGATATGTAGGTTTTCATACAATTTTCATCTGATGGATATATTATTATATGAAAACAATGTTCACAAAAATTCAAGTTATGAAGAAGATCTAAGTTAGAGGATGATGACACAAGGCCCCAAAAAAGGAAAGTCTACTAAAAAATCTAAATGTATGCACATAGACCATATGTGATAAAACATGAAACATATCTAATGTAAAAGGGTCTTGTACTAGAATTAGGTGTCTACAATAACACACAAATATAAAAGGAGAGATGGGTCATCAATTGTAAATCATATCATTTATAAATTATATAAACTAACTAATAGAATTCATATGATCATAAATTTTGATTTTGTTTTATTGTTGCCATATCGTTGTTGTTATGTGTTAAGAATATGAATATATAATATTGTATATTAGCAACCATAATGTAGGTTAAAATGAATTCCTTCAAAATTACATTTCAAATAAGACATTGCAATAGAAAAAGGGGATATTTAACATAAAACACAAGAGTTAAGTTTTTAAGATCTTTCTCCCAACAACTTATGATTGTTAAGTAGAATAATGGGTATGTTTGTGCCTCTAAAATTGAGATTGGAGAAAAGAGTCTAAATTTGAACAATGAAATAAAGAGTTGTGTTTACGAATCTTAAGGAGGTCAAGTCTATGTTGAGTTATATCTCTAATGAATAAAGCTACACATCTTTGACCTTCATAATGAATAAGATCTCATATAGAGCAATCATTTCCTCTAAAGAGGCAGTAAACCCTTCCATGAATGTCATAATAATTTGGAAACATATATACATAATGTTCCTTTGACTTTGGTTATTTATTAAAAAATTTACAAATATATTGATGTGTGGAATAAAGTGATTTGACTTCATGAAATGTTGATGGTAGCATATTAGTGTTTACCCCAAAATAAATCTCAATCCAAAAGGAAGAATGGTGTATTTGGGATTTTTTAATAAGTCCATCTTCTATTTGAAGATAATGAAAAAAGTAGTGATGCATTTTTTATAATAGTTTTAATGGTTTTGTTGAAGTTGATTTATATAAGATTTTAATATATCATCTCTTATGCATTTATGAATATCAACATGTATTTATGCATTTATAAATATTTTGAAGTGGTTTACCCTGTATTTACAGAGATTGTATATCGGAAGACATCTTTACAAATTGCACCTGATATGGTCTGTGTTTTAGCAGTTTTCACACTTATTTTTGTAGAGTGGGAGATTAACCCACACATTTGAGGAATTAAAGAATAAGAGGACAAACTTAAGGCAAAAGTGTGAAATTGGCAAATGTTGGAAACAATAGTCTAACAACAAATTCATCTTCCTGATACAATGCCAGAAGGGCTCAAGGTAGTGATGAATCAAGACCTGATACATTTTTGAGGAACTAGAACATGGCATATAAGGGATTTGGATTGAATATACAACTACGATGTTTACAAAAATCTTGGAAACCTTGACAAAGATCCAAAGCTGAGAAGGGAAGTTCTATGAGGATTGGAGGATATGCCATATCCAAGTAGATGTAGAACAGGTTATCCTCCAACACAAATAGGTATGCTATACTAGATACATACCAATTCTAGATATGAGGGAAACAACATAAGATAGGTTCTAAGCTCCATTAGAATCTGCAGAAATAACAATTTAGTTTATTTACAGTCAAAGAAATATAGGAAGGTGTGAAAAAATTCCCACTGAAGACCACAAAAAAACTAATCATAAAGGAAAGAGAACACTCCACATATGTAATGTATTTATAAAACTGAGAACGACCTAGAAATGCAACAACACGAGCTAGAAACGCATTGCTCCTCCCCAAAATGTAACGAACGAGCTGGAAATGCAATAACACGAGCTCGATGATAATGCTCCTATTCGAAATCCAAAATAGGATACAGGGACAGCCTTTAATATGTGGTAAACCTGTTTTAGTAGGACCACGTTGCCGGCTCCGGTTTTTTTTGCGGGGTCACGTCATTGTTCGCCGCTTGAAATTATATTCATTCAGGTATGAATACGTTTGAAAAAAAGGTAAATATTCAATGGAGTTAGCGTAGATTCTCTTAATGAAAGTGACTTCCCATAATCTTTATGGGAAAAGATAAATCAATTACATCCAACTGCTTAAGTTGTGGGACCTATAATATCAGGATCGAATGAAACTAATCCGCAAGGGTAACCATCATGACACGTGGAATTGATTTGCCTGCTCTATATGGGAAAAGGTAAAGTAGCACCGTTCACACTTCTCTCTTCAGTGGATCGAATGAAACTTATAACTTACGTCACAGACATTTGGAAAATAGTTTGCAGTTGCACTTTGCAGCCTCCCACATTAATGAAGCGTTCACACTGGAGCATTTCAATCATTGTCTTATTTTGAAATGGACAAGTGATTTTACTTGTTCCAAAGCTTTAAGGTATGTCAGATGGGATGGCTTTTTTTTTTTTTTCTTTTTTTCCCGATTGTGTATTTTTAGATGCTTGCATCGTGTCATTTTTTATGAATAAAGTTATAATTAAAAATAATCTTCATCATTTTGTTTATACATCTCTTTATTTATAATTGTGTATTTATATATCTCTTTATTTATAATTGTGTACTGTAGAAATTATAAATTTCAACTATCAAATACTCTTCTATTCATCCATGTGTAGACATTTAATTGACTTAAATTGCATTAAAATGTATAATTTGGTCTAAAAACACTAAAACACATTGAAAGCTTTGAAACTGATATATTCAAGTGTCGATTTTGGCCAAAGTATCTTTAAATAGGGCAATGTATTTTATAAGCTAGCTAACTTTGATCAAATCATTTCAAGTCAAAATGCTAATTTTGCCCCTGGATGCCTTGGATTGCTCTTTTCTGTCAAATCTCTTGCATGAGACATGTGCCCTTGTTATTTGGTGCTGACAACATCCTAAATGGGATCGCAGATCCAATACATCTAACATCAACTTCCAATTCCAATCCAATCAAATTCCGAACCAATAACAGGTCATTCTAACCAATTTGATTAATTTGTGCACCAACAAGCCAAGGTTTGCATCAAAGTTGACTAATCATGTTTAAGGCTAATCAAACTAAATTGGGGCCTTACGTTAATTTTCCATGAGAGTTGTTGAATATTTATTTTTAGAAATTGATTTCTATTAACTACATCATCATATGGAGTGGCATCCATAAGCCATAAATGCATAAAATATAAAGATTATGGGTCTCTTATGCCTCATGAAGACCCCCCATACCTCTTAAATGCCTCTCTGTCCCAAATATTTATGAAGAATATTTATGAATTTAATTATATAATTAGATTAATTCATGGCCACACATCTTAGTCTTGACATGGACGGTCATGGTTAATCTTTATCAATCTCAAAAATCTATAAATAGAGAGGTCATGAACGTCATTTTAAAGCTTGATTTGTGCAAAGTTATAATGCTAAATTGTCTCTACAATCTTTTGCATTTGATCATTGATTTTATTTGCAAGCTTCAATGATAGGCTAGTTTAGTGATTCCAAATCATGAGCCTAGGTTTTACAAGGAGTTCTTGAGACATTGGAGGAGTTGGCCACCATTGTTGTTAAAGACAAGAGCTCTTGATCAAAGGAGAACATGCTTTTGAGCCACATTTATATGGTGAATTCACTTGTGAAGGTAATATGATATTGTTTTTTTCAAGTGTTTCTTGCTATTTTTTGTAATTCTTGCATGAATAGATAGGCTTAATTCAATTTACTCTTAAGCATTTTTTTAAATTTATGGGACTAATGTTTGACTAATCATTTTATGTAATCCTCTCTACATTTTGGCACGCCCGGTGGGACCTTAGTCCCACAAATGTGATCACAAAGCTCTTTCAAGCAACCTACTAATTTTTTCCATATAAAATATTAGAGTTGGAGGCCAAAAAGAGTGGAAATTTAAGTTAAAATTCTATTTTTCTGATAATTACATTTTTGTTTCTGGTAACGTTGATTTTGCTCTCTGTTGCAATATCATTGCTATCACAGTAGCAATTTTGTAAACAAAATCATCGTTTGCTAAAAAGTGATTTCATAGCTCTACGCAGTGATATCGTCGTCAAAATAATAATTTCATTTGCCTCAGTAGTGATTTCATAAAACAATGATATTATCATTCAGGGTAGCGATATTGTTAATTTGGAAAGTGATTTTGTCAACAAAATAGTGATTTTGTGTTTTCTATGTTTTTTGTCTGATAAATATCAATTTTGTCAAAAAATAATGATATTGTTGACCCGATCAGTGATATTGTCTTTTGGGTAACGATATTATCGATTTGACCAGCGATTTTGCAAAACAGTGATATTATTTTTCTAGTCAATGATATCATTGATTTGACTGATGATTTTGTCATCTAAATAGCGATATTATGATTTCTATCAGATCTAACCCATAACAATGATATTGTTGTCTATTAATTATGATTTTACAGGGAAATAATGATATTGACTATGTAATAGTGGGATTGCAACAGAGAGTTGAAATTTTTAATGTTGTTTGTTCAAAATCTCAAGTGATTTAAAGCGAGCCCTTATAATTTTGTTTTTAAAGGTTGAAGGAGTAGATTAGAAGTTATTTTGATTAAATTTAACCAAACACACTTTCAAAGTTGATGCTTAATGAAAAACTAGGGTGCTTAAGTGAATGATTTAAAAAATTATGCTTTCAAAGTTACAACTTAAGACCAAGAAGTCAAAAGAACACCTTTAAATCTTTTATTCGGTGCTTACAATTGAACTCACTTGTCAAATTTTGTCTTCAATAGTTATTTAAACTTAGAATTTGATTAGAAAAAAGATGGACATTGCATGTATACTCTTCCATCCGTTCTCTTTAGAAAACTTTTGAAATAAAAAATGTCATCCTTATTGCAAACATACCTAGTCCAAGACATAGAAAGAATGTCATCTAAGGCACTCTGATAAAACTTGCAATATTTTAGGTGATCTTGAAATAACCCTAAAGTCTTTCTATTACTCATTTATTTTATGCAAATTTGGCTTGTGAGGGGGACTTCATTACCTCCCATAAGTTTTATAGGAAAGTTTTAACCTAGGGTTTCACCTCTCAGCACTGACTTCAACCACTCCCACTAGGATAAGAGGTTTGAGCAGTTACCTTCTAATGTTGGAGTTGCACATGAAATGTATCTACACTTTGGACATCACACTACACTGAGCAAGCAATGGATGTAGTGGTTGTAAACAAGACAAGACCTTTTGTAATAAGCTAAGTGTCATGGACACTTCATTTATGTGTATTTATTTTACATCATGACGTGAAAGTCATTATGTAATTGATCCATCTAAAATATTAATAACTAATTAGTTTTAGTCAACCCCACATTGTCATACCTTTGCTAATATTTGGATAATTATACTTAGTGTATTTTGGTCATTTTTATTTGGTATGTTTTGAAACTAAAACCTAATTATTTGTTTATGACCATGTCAAAACCAATTTGTTTATGTCACTCTTTTATCAAAAGAGGTATTATGCTTGTGCCTTGAAATTTTTCGCTAAACATGTTTATGTGTGTGTTATTTGGACCTTGTTAATGTGTCATCATGCTGTCCAATCTTGTCTAACTTGTTTGGTCCAATCCTAGAGTTTAATGTTACATTTTCAATTAACCTTGTCAAGTTTAGATCCAAATATTGATTGATTGTTTAGGCCTCAATTTGTGTGGATGATACACATCTTTCTTTTTTGGGTTGCATAACTTCTGTTAAATGATTACTCAAATTTGAAAAATATTGATTATTTATTTGTTCAAGCGCCTATCCTCATAATTTTTTGTGTCTTTATTTGAGAGAAAACAACCTTTTTCCAAAAGCCTTTGATGTTAGACATTTGATATTAAGTTGTTTTATGCCAAACCTTGACACAAACCATTTTGGAGCTATAGCTCCACCCTTTCAACCAAGGTTGAACCTTTTGTCTTTTAGACATCATTTTTCAGAGTTTACAAAACTCTAAGCCTTTTTTAATTTATAGATATTTCTTCATTAAATGTGGATATGTCTAGTTACACTTATGGTGGAGTCACGAATAATCTAACTTATGATAGAATGGCCACACAAAATAACTTGTATGGCTTTAGTCAAGATCCCAATGGTGATAATATGGTTTGTGAGATAGATTTCTATCCACCTCACAAAAATTAGTCATGGGAACACAATCAAGATCTAACTTATGATCCAACCCGAGACTGGAATGATTGGGTTTATCAGGAAGACTTGGATGCTTTGGTTTGTGTGAGTAATCAGGCTTCACAATGCATGAAGGTTACCATTTTAGGACCTCCTCCTTTAGTTTGCACAAGCAATCAAACTAAAAAAGATCTAGTCATTACCATTTTAGGACCTCCTCAATTAGTTTGCACAAGCAACCAAACTAAGAAGCATACAGTCGTTACTATTTTAAGACCTCCTCCTTTGGTTTGCACAAGCAACCAAACTAGGAAGCATCCAGTTGTTATCATTTTAGGACCTTCTCCTTTAGTTTGCACAAGCAACCAAACTAAGAAGCATCCATTCATTAGCATTTTAGGACCTCCTTTGATTTGCACAAGAAACCAAACTAAGAAGTGTCTAGTCATTACCATTCTTAGCCCATCACCAGTTTTTGATGAACCTATTATTGAAGAACCTTCATTTGATGAACCAATTATGTTTGATCCCTTCTTCAATGGTCTAATTTTTGGATAGACCATTGTTCCTACTAAACTAAATGTTCCTCACTTTTGAAATTCTATGCCGATCTTTGAGCCAAAACAAGAACCATTACCTCTTCAAGAGCCATCTTATGAGGACCAAAAGTGTTCAAAATTGATTTTTTGTAACCAATTGTGAACCAAAACCATGATGTTATTGTCAAAATACCCATTTTTGATCAGTCAACTTATGATAAGTTACCTATTCATATTTTACCTATTTTTAAAGAGCCTCATCTCCTTGATAAGCCAGTCTTTGCAAAGTTGTCTCTTGATATTTTTCCACTCATTAAGGAGTCTCACTATTACAGACATGATTTTGTCGATACATCCTTTGAGCGGTTCCCTCTATTTGAGGGGATTCACTTATATGAGCCAGTCTATGTTGAACCCTTCTAAGATGAATTAGTTTTTATTGAGCCCTACCATCACAGGCCATTACTTGTCAAACATTTAGCATTCAACCAAACATTATAGAAATAACCACATCAAATGAAAAATCAAAATTAGATTTAGGTTCTAAATTTAAACTAACATCAGATTTAGTATCATAAATAGAATCAATATCAGTTGTGATATTGGATTCAAAGTCCTTTACATCAAAACCAAATTCAAAAATAGATTATAGTCGTGGTTGTTACAACATTGGTTACACTTATCTTGCAGATTAATTTGAATATATTTGTGATCCTTCTATAGTTTTTGAGGATGATTACTTTAGTATCAACACAAGTTCTCCTTGTATTTTCTATGAGGATTGTGTTGCCTTTAATCATCCCATCATTCTTACCACCCAACATAGCCAATATATTGACATTCTACCTCCCATAAATGCCAATTAATATTGATAGAATCACACTTTGTTGAATTGCATCCATGGTGACATACTATTTATAGAATCTTAGGGGGGAAAGACCACAATCATTTAGAAGAACGATCTCTTAGTGAAACATTTTCAAAGGCACTAGGGGACGAGCAAAGATCAAAATCAACATCTTTTAGTGAAACTTTTTTGCAGGCACTAGAAGACAATCAAAGTCAAATGTTAGCATCTCTTTATGAAACCTTCTTGGAGGTGCTATGGGATGATCAGAACAAATTCATTGGTGAAAACCTTCTCAAGGAACCAAAAACTAAGCATAAAAGTTATTCATTGTTTATTGAAAATATTATTCAAGATCAAATCAAAATAGCTTTCAATCTACATCATATTCAGATGATAGCTACTCTCGAGATCAAGTAAAAAAATAATTTGATGGTCTTATCGAGAGCATCTTTAGTGATATTTAGCCCTGCCACAACCAAAATTATGTTGAATCTAGTATCAACAACATTGTGTGTTACTAAAAGTCTTGATCTTCATTTGTTTCCCATTCACTATACATTTCATTATCACCCACCCATTTATATCATTTATCACTAGCATCACTTTCCTTTACAAAGGCTATGAAGTTATCTTGTCTTGACGTTTAAAGGAAGCAAAATTGATTACCAACAAAGATCACAACATCATTATTTAGGACTGTATCAGAAACAAGTTCTTAACAGAGCAACTTTTTTAAACGAGAATTAGGTAGCAACTTTATAACTGATCATTTCTTTTGTCTCACATATTGACTAGGATGTACATCTCCATGTCAATGAGCAATAGAACCATTTTTTATTTACTATTTACCCATTGAACATTGTCCTTGCCTAGTCTCTTGGGGACAACCCCATAGACCACTTTATAATAGGCATTATTATACCATTGTGATCCATGAACCATGTTGTTTGAACTGTATTTACTTGAGGTCCTTCAGGACTATGTAGGTAGTGCTCAATTTCTATTGAGGTCAGCTCGGTCAACCCTTTTTCATGTTCTCACCATTTTATGAGTAATTGTTAAGTTTGAACACTCTTGCCATTTTGCGAGCAACCTAAGTAATGCTCTCATTATTTTGTGAGCAATCTAAGCCAATTATTGCTTGGGGGAAACATTTTTGCCATTGTAGCCAATTTTTTATGATAATTTTCCTTATAGCATTTCTTTTTTATGGGCCTCAACTTATTTTTAGTTGTCCCATCGATCCCATTTTGATCTTGGTTCCTTTGGTTCATCTTGCACTTTCTATGGGAGGATTATGATTTAATTTCATCAATTTTAAAATTCTGTGTTGAATGAAAGTCTATGGTAGTACTGTGACATTTAATCTAGTAAGTTATCTTTCATCTATCATCTTATTGGGTATCATTGATTATAACCACCTATGGGCAAATCAATTTTATTTTGGTACCCCTGATCATAATCGTCTTTGGGAAAATCAGTATTATGACATTGTTTCCTAATTATAACTACCTATGGGCAAATTAGGCATAATGCCTTTTTTTAACATGCATTATCATATCATCTGGTCATTATTATTATCATTTGTCTTGTCGTTCACCTTTATTTGTGAACTTTTTGTGACCTAGTCAGTTTTTCATCACCTTTTGGTGGGCATAATTACTATGAATTGGGATTATTTTAGGGTTATGTAGGTCATGTTAGATTCATGTTGAGGTCAACTCAGTCCCTCTTATCATACGATATCACTGTATTACAAGCATTTTAAGTTGGTGCGTTCTCATCGTTTCATGAGCTGGACTATTTTGTATCTCTTGATCCTCAATCGAGTTGAGATACTTAGAAAATTCCAAAAACATTCATAAAACATCCAAAAAACTCGAAAACATTTTTTTTTATTTAATTATTGTTATGTTGGTTTTGTGTTTCCTTATATGTTTTTGATTTTCTCTTTTGTGTTTCAGAACATCTTGATGATGGATCTTGATTATTTATATCTTGACCCTATGTTATTAAGTCTTTCTTGGACCATTTTGTTTATTTGATTATTGCTGGTGTTTTATTTTTCTATTTGATTTTTCTTTTCTCTTTTGTGCTCAAGAATGACTTGATGGTCCACATGGATATTGATTATTTATATCTTGGTCTCATGTTGTTAAAATGTTCTTGCTTTTTGTTTTTAAACATTTTTGTTCCTACTTAAGTCTTGATTGATCATATCTTGATTTCAAGTTAGGTTCATTTATGTTTGTCTTTTTCTTTTCTTTGTTATTTTTTTTAAATGTAAATAACTTTAACTCTAGTTTTGGTCATTGTTTTAACATTATCCTTAGTTATAGGTATTCACATTTTAACTAGCTCAACACAATTAGAATATTATGTCATTCTAAGTTATTCATATTTATGATGCCTAATTTATTTTTCTATATCAAGCACTTTGTGCTCAGGTTTCAAAGTATTATTGTCAACATCAACTTTGATAAATGATTCTCAAGAACACTTTGCATAATCTAGGCTCTTGGTATGAAAATAGGCATCTAGGTATCATGCATTTTAGCACTTGACTATATTCTTAGATGTGCATCTCTTCGCATATATTATGAGTCAAATCAATCCTTAGTCAGTTTTCATCATTCCTCATTCCATTCTCTTCCAAACTTAGGTGAACTACATTAGCCTGAAGTTTATGTTGGAAAATGAGTCCATAGAACCATGTCGGGAGCGTCCACTTGTCTAACACATTTGGAGTTAGCTCGACTATCTTTCATTCTTATTTTCATCTCTTTCATCACTTTTTGCATTCTCATATTCTAGGTTTTATGTGGATTTATAATCCATTACATCATCTCATGTATGTTTGTGCCTGCTTGCTTTAACTTGTTTGTTAGATTATCTCTTTGAGTTATTTTTATTTTTAATTGCCAATGTTGGGGCACAACATTTGAACAACATCTGAATCAAATAAGCTCTACAGGGGGAAACCATTACTTATTATTTATCAATGATCAAAATTAGCCCTACTAAGGTAAACTATCTTATCATGATCACATTTACTCTACTGGGACACCTCTTATTATCTTCTCTTTGGAGACCCTATTTTAGTGGTGCTTCCCTTCATAAAGTAGAGCATTCTCTCTTTTCCTCTAATTTTAGGCTTTCCACACTAATGCCCATGATGGAAATATTTTAGTGTGTAACTTGTCTCAGGATTGATCAATGTCATAAACACATAACTTGTACTCTCAAATTGGGTACGTTTAAAGTGTGTCCCTTACATTTATGGATTGTATTTTTTCCATTCCACCCATCTACTGGGGCCTATTGTACCTCTAATTATATTTTAATCATTGATGGTGACCACATGTGCAAGCATTAGCTCATCTGGATGTGATCTATTCCACAAATTAATCTCACTTTTTCTCTCTTTTCGATAGTCCATCCTTCTCTTCCATCCTAGTATTTCCTCTCAAAGGGGCATCATGAGTCTGTTCCAATTTCTTCTTGACAACTCTTTTCTTAGAAAATATGTTCTTTCACCTGAATGTCTCACTGCACCTTCTCCAATAGGGGCAAAATGTAGACATCTAATTCCTAACACCATTTGTGTCGAAATCATCAATCTTACCAAAAAAAATTCAAATGCACAATTTGGCCTAAAAAAACTAAAACACATTGAAAGCTTTGAATCTTACATATTGAAGTGCAGATTTTGACCAAAGTATCCCTAAATGGGAAAAATGAATTTTATAGGCCAACTAACTTTGATCAAATCATTTCAAGTCAAAATGCCAATTTTGCACCTAGGTGCCCTAGGTTGCTCTTTTCTATCAAATCTCTTACATGAGACATGTGCCCTTGTTATTTGGTGTTGACAACATCCTAAATGAGATGGCAGATCCAATATATCTAACATCGACTTCCAATTCCAATCTAGTCAAATTTAGAGCCAATAACAGGACATTCTGACTAATTTAATTAATTTGTGCACCAAAGAGCCAAGATTTGCATAAAAATTGACTAATCATGTTTAAGGATAATTAAATCAAATTAGAGCCTTAAGTTAATTTTCCATGAGAGTTGTTGAATATTTATTTTTGGAAATTGATTTCTATTAACTGCATCACCTAATGACATCATCATATGGGGTGGCACCCATAAGCCATAAATGCATATAATATTAGGATTATGGGTCTCCCATGCCTCATTAAGAACCTCCATGCCTCTTAAATGCCCCTCTATCCCAAATATTTATGAGAGATATTTATGGATTTAATTATATAATTGGATTAATTCATGGCCACACATCTCAATCTTAAGATGGATGGTCATGGTTGATCTTGATCAATTTCAAAAATATATAAATAGAGAGGCCATGAACACCATTTTTAAGCTTGATTTGTGAAAAGTTATAAGGTTAAATTGTCTCCACAATCCTTTGCATTTGATCATTAATTTTATTTACAAGCTTCATTGATAGGCTAGTTTAGTGATCCCAAATCATGAGCCTAGGTTTTACAAGTTCTTGAGACATTGGAGGAGTTGGCCACCATTGTTGTTGAAGACAAGAGTTCTTGATCAAGGGAGAACGTGATTTTGAGCCACATTTGTATGGTGAATCCACTTGGGAAGGTAATATAGTATTGTTTTCTTTCAAGTGTTTCTTATTATCCTTTGTAATTCTCACATGAATAGATAAGCTTAATTCAGTTTACTCTTATGCATTTTTCCTTTGGTTTATGGGACTAATGTTTGAATAATCATTTTATGTAATCCTCTCTAGACCATGTGCTACATCTTAACGTATTTTATTAATATATATATGAAAGTAGTTTATCTGATTGTTTTATAACATTTAAAGTGGATGTATTCATGTCAGAGTAACTCAAGTTCAAATCTTACCAATGATTAGGTACTTACAATAGGAGACAAAAATTTGTTGATTGGTAAAGTGAAAGTACAGGGATTGAAACCTTGCTTGCATTTCAGATCAAGTGTAGGGCCGCCAATCCCATAATTAACATGTATAAAAAAATATCTATATAAATAATATATAAAATGAATACCTCATATATAATTATATATTAAGGATGTTCCCTGATACATCTTCATAATAGATGCCTTTGTTTAAGAGGGAGATATATACTAAAAACTATTTTTAAGGTGCAAAGTATGTAGGAGATAAATCATTTTTAATTAATTATTAAACAATAAAAAATATCATTCAATAAATATAAATTATTTCTGAATATTTTATGACTTTTTAGATTGATACTAGTTTTTTACCAGAACTATAACTAGTTTTGGAGCACAAACTAAGGGTCCAGTCCTCATGAAAAATTCAACCAAAAATACATAAAGGAAAATGAGATCCAGAATGAAAATAAAATAATTGACAACAACTGCAACAACAAAAAAGATAATAAAAGACAAAGAAACTAACTAGAAATTCAAAAGTCTGAATACATTGAATGAACACAAAAGAAACTACTCAGCAAAATGCTTGGAAGCCCAACTACTGAAGCTCAACCTTTTGCTGCCAACAAACACCTGCCCCTATTGGAGAGTAGATATTCCATAGTCCATTGTGTACCCCCATTAATAGAGTTCATAATATCAAGTTTTAGCCTTTCTTCTTTCATTTTTTGCCTCTTTTTCCTTTCTTACAACAATTAAGGGTCTTCAAATCACTAGGTTGTTGTGAAATATACAAAATAGCTCTACTGGCTAGTTTTTCTTTTTCTTCATCCCCATCTTCAACATTCTCAAGTGGGATTTCCTTCTATTATGAAAAGCTATTGAAGGAGGGAAGTTGATAACATGCTCTGGCCCAGATTTCTTAAAGATGGTTTCCCTTTCCCAAAAGGGAGAGGAAGGAAACCCTACCTCTTTGTTGATTTGAGTTGTTAATGTCATCAAATCCTCACCCTTTTGAGAGCTATCCTGAACCTTTTGAAAGACTACTGCAAATAGAACCTCAATGGAAATGGATTTTGATGGAAATTGCATTCTACGAACCAAATCCTAATTCATACAACTAGTCTTTCTAACCCATTTTTGTAAAAACATTGAATGAGATACTTAAAAAAAATTCTTGGGTCAAGATGTTATTTTATGATCAGCTTGATTACATTTGAAACATCTAAAAGGGAGACCTTCAAAATTAATAAATTATGACCAAACACCACGGGAGGAAGAAATCTGAATAGAATGGTGTAGAGGTTTAACTAGATCCACCAATACACACACCCTGACATAGTTCAGATTATTCCCAATGAAATCATCAATTTTGACAAAAAACATACAGCTTGCTAACCAATTTCTTGAAAAGAACATGATCTTTCAGGACTAAGGGGAGATTATAAAATCTAACCCAAATTGAGGCTTGGGAAATTGCCAAAATCGCTGGGTCAAAAAATGGAGCTTAGGGAGAAAAAATACCCTACTTGCCAACAAACCATGGCTCATTTGCCTAGAGAAAATATCTATCCTTTGAGGATTGAAACAAGAGCACAAAAAAACCATTTGCCAAGACAGATAAAGAAGGGTTTTAAGTGTGGGCCAAGTTTTCTGAGACCACTCTGAAAGAAATTCCCATGAAGTTCGCTTCCCCACAAACCTGCATCAAAAATTTCAAAAAGTGGAGGAGAATACCAAAAAAATTAAAGGAATATATCCTAAGAAGGTCATTTCCAGGGTTTCTTTCTGTGAAGAGTTTGCTTTTGTATTTTCCTTAACCTCCTCCACTGGTCCCTTTAGCCACCTCTGAGATATTTTCCTTTTGAATCTAGCTTTTGGAAAGCAAGATAAGGTCTGAGCCACGGGGATTGCTGAGAATAGTTTTTTTACAAAAATCTCCATAATGATGAAAAGGGTTTGAAATATTGATGCAATTTGAAAACACAGATGCCTTTTCAGAAACGCTAACCGGATTTTATTTTTTTTAGCTACATGCTTCCTTGGAGAAATGCTTCCATCAGACAAGCCTTTGTCTACCACCCACTGATCCAACCCCAAAAAATATTCAAAGGGCATATTAGCCTGAACAAAATGGGATGCAGAAAAGCCAAAAAAAAAATTGAATTCTTTTCCTACCCCTACCCAGATTTACTCTTTCCCCTAACTCCTATTCTCCTAGACTCACCCCAAAATCAACTCCTTTCTAAAATTTGTTCTTGGATGAAACCTGCACCCTTGGTCTCCTTTTCCCTTGAGCCTTCAGCGTCATTGCCATCACAGTTCCTAATGCAAGCAACACCTATTCACTGACCTATGTTTGGCCATTCCCAGTTGCCTGGTCTCTCCCTGAGACCACCATCACTACATCTTGCCCTGCACATAACGTCACTACCTTCCCTACACAAACTACCGCCACCAACTACTCTCCACTCGCTCATCATCACCATCTGCTCACCACCGCTCACCATCATCATCTGGACTCCATTGCTCACTGACATCCATCATCCGATCCCCTTAAAATCAATGAATATTTTATGACTTAATCAATGATTTTTCTATTAATTTAATTTTAAATTCAAATTAACAACAATAAATAATATGTTGATAGTTTAAAAAGGAAATGATATGTCAAATTGATTCTATAACTCTTATATTTGGTGTGTGTATTTGAATTTATTGAGGGATGGATAAGTTATAATTGTTATAATATCTTATAGAGATACATTGGTTGCATATTAAGTGCTGATGAATTCTACAAAACATGTCTATTTTACGATTCAAAAATATTTCAAACTATAATACAAATCAAATGAAATGATATATTTTTATTTATGTAAAATTACCTCTCTACACAAAATTCATTATAAAAAACATAACAAAATATATGTCAAGATCTAGAACACAAAGCTCTGATACTAGCTGTCAGGATCCTCTCCTTAGAGTACAATTTATTACCTTTGTATAAGCAACTAAACATAGAATTAAACCAGAAGTAATATGTAACTAGAATTCAGAAACAACACAGAATATGAGATACGAGAAATAATACAATCTGTATTAACACTCTTCCAAAAGGAAATACAATGAAGAAATCTCACTCTTCCCACACCTCTTGGGCGTACAGTAATTCTCCCTCAAGAGTTTTCTCTCTCAATCAATTACAATCAACTCAAACACAGAGTTGTTCCCTCCACCAATCAGTGACAATCAACCCAATGGTTGTTGTTGCCTACTGCCAGTCCACCAAGTAGATCTCCTTGATCTTGCACCCTTGCAGATGTAACTAATCTTACTTACCATGTATATCTCCCTGATCTTGCTACCTGCAAATCAACTGATCTTACACCCCTTGAGACAACCAACTCAATTATTGTTCTTGCCTTCAAGTTGAGGATCTAATCCTTCTTAGTCCTTCATTACAATACAGCCCCATGGGTCTTTTAAATAGATCCCAAACCAAACAATAATTAGAAATGCAGACTCAAGACTAAAATTAGTCTTTACATGCAAACTGACTGTTCTCTTAAAATTAGCAATTCTAATTTTGAAAATGCCGCCTAAAAATGCACAGGTGACTGACGTCGGTTCAAGTCTAACCGATGCCGACTGACCCATAACCGATGTTAGTTACTATGTACACTGAATATGACTGATGTCGGTTGGCTTGAATGATGTCGGTTACTTTCACACTCAGCAACCTTCACCATTTGCATACCTGTGAAGCTTTTAGCTCCACAACTTAACAATCTCTCACTTGGAGATAAACAGTTGCACCTGTACCTGTACCTGTACTTTCTCTAATTTGTTTTTGGCTTGTATCCCTCTTTAAGTTCAATCTTAAAGACCAACAAAAGTTGAATGAAGATTCAACTTCTCATTTGTTCTCAGCTTTGTTAACATATCTACAGGGTTCTTATCCTTGCTAGCCACCGTGACTACAACAACCTTTTGCAACTCTGATATCCAGCTAACCACCGTTCCACCAACAGTGAACACATATCTTGTGGTGCTTCTCCTATCATCCAAGTCACCTACCATATCTGAATCTACATGCCCATGTAGAGAAGCGCTTGACCCTGCATAGGATAAATACCTGCTGCTGGTCCCTCTCAGATACCTGAGAATCCACTGAACTGCTTTCCAATGCTCCTTTTCTGGATTGGCCATAAACTTGTTGACAACTCCCACTGCTTGGGTAATATCAGGTCTAGTACATACCATGTACTCAACCTCATCATGTGATTCATGACACTTTTCATAGCTCAACTTGAACTGTCCAACCATAGGTGTGCTTACCAGTTTTGCATCTTGCAAATTGAACCTCTCCACTACCTTATTCACATAATCCTCTTGAGACAAAATCAACCTGTGATTTTCTGTCTCTAGAAATACTCATGCTAAGGATTTTCTTTGCTACTCCTAAATCCTTCCTGGCATATGTCTGAGCTACTTTTACCTTTAGCTCAGCAATTCCCTGCATGTGTGACCCTGCAACAAGCATATACACTACATACAGTAATAGGATAATGTAGCTAATATTATCCAACCTAGTAAAATAAATACAATGGTCACATTGACATTGACTAAAGCCATGCTTTGTCATAAACCTGTCAAACCTCAAATACCACTGTCCTGGAGCTTGCTCAAGACCATATAACCTAGCCTTCTATCTCACCTGTCCATTCTCTCATTTCTTTAACCTGTGAACCCATTCATCTTTCAGTGCTTTCTTTTCGGCTAGCAACTCTACCAAATCCCACGTTTGGTTATCTTCCAAGGAATCAATTTTCTCATTCATGCCATGCTCCCACTGTTTCTTGGATTCTACCTGCATTGCCTCTTTAAAACTTCTTGGTTCTCGACCATCCGTGAGCAATAAGTAGTATAAAGAAGGGGAATAATGAATTTGATACTTACTTACCCTTTCAGTCCTCTTCATGGGCATTTGAGACTCCTTGACATCTTGTTATTTGCCCAAATTTTATTCTAACAGTGACTGTTCTCGGTCATCTCTCAGTCTACACCCGATCGATGTCGGTTCCATGTGATTGACCTGATCGACGTCGATTTCCACTTGTCCGACATCACCAAATTTGGTCTCCACCGGACTGTCGTCGGTTCCTGCCTGTTCGACGTCGGTTCTCACCTGACCGATGTTGGTATCTGTGTTTTCTTATGAGTGATGATTTTTACTAGCGAGCTCATTTTGGATCATAACCTTGTCTAAATCAACATTGCCCTGCTCAAAAATATTTAGCCTCTTGAGCTGATCTCTGTCCATCATCTTCTCCTTGAAAACTAAGGCTTTCCAGTTCTTAACATTTGACTTAAGAACATGCATTCCCTTCTCACTCATGTGACCAAGCCTATAGAGCTACATCTTTGCATCTACATTTGAAGTAGATAAAATAGAAGGAGAATCAGTAATACAAGTAGATAGATAAAGTGTACCTACTTTCTTACCTCTTGCTAAAATAAGTGCACCCTTAGAAACTTTCTAAGATTCTACTATGAGAGTTACTGTGCAACCCTCATCACCCAACTTTTTTATAGAAATCAAATTCCGCTTTAAGACTGGGACATGCATGACATCCTTCAACACCCATGTGTTGCCATTCTGCAATTTCAGCTGCACTTCCCCTTTGCCAACCATTTGACAAGGCTCACTATCCCCTAAATAAATTTTTCCAAAGTCTCCATGGACATAATCATTGAAAAATTCTCTATTTGGAGTTGTATGGAAAGAGGCACCAGAATCTAAAACCCAAGATTCTACTTTATCCAAGGAACATATAAGAGCATCTCGTGCAACAATACCTGCATCATTTGCTTCCTTATTTCCTTCATGCTGATCTTCTTTCAACCAACAATCTTTCTTTACATGCCTTTTCTTTCCACAATTCCAGTAGGTTATACCTCTATTTATGGATTTGGATTTCCTACCTATTTTTGACCTTGATTTCTCTTGCTTGCTCTTCTCTCTTTGCCTTCCCCTACTTTCAACACTTAAAGCATTACCTGATGATTTCCCTGTGCTTTTTTTGCAAATTTCTTCATTCAAGATTTTACTAACAACATCATCAACTTTCAAGTTATTTGAAGCAAACGCAGTATTACTAACTGCCATTACCAAGCTATCCCAACTTTCAGGTAAAGAGCATAAGATTAAGAGAGCCTTAATTTCATCATAAAAAACTATTTCGACTGAATTTAACTGTTTACTAAACCATGGAAATCACTAAGATGACTATATATCGATCCACCTTCTTGCATTTGCAAATTAAATAATTGCTTCATAAGAAATACCTTATTCAAAGCTGAGGGTTTTTCATATAAATTTGCCAAAGATTCCATTAACTCTACCGTTGTCTTTGTCTGTGATAAGTTAGAAATCACAGACGATGACAAGCTCAACCTTATAGATCCCAGAGCCTTTCTATCAAGAACATTCCATTCTTCATCTTGCATATTTGTGAGCTTGCATGCAACCCCACCCAACGGTAAGTACAGATCTTTTTGATACAGATAATCTTCTATCTGCATCCTCCATAATTGATAATTCTTGCCATTAAATTTCTCTATTCTTAGTTTACTTTTTTCTGCCATTGCTTTACTCTCACTCAAACAGAAACCCCTGTGAGTGACCTGTAATCAAAAAACACTTAACATACTTTGAAACCAAGGTGTTAGTGAACCAAGCTCTGAACCAAGCTCTGATACTACTTATCAGTATCTAGAACACAAAGCTTTGATACCAGCTGTCAGGATCCTCTCTTTAGAGTACAATTGATTACCTTTGTATAAGCAACTAAACACAGAATTAAACTAGAAGTAATATGTAACTAGAATTCAGAAACAACATAGAATATGAGATACAAGAAACAATACAATCTGTATTAACACTCTTTCAGAAGAAAATACAATGAAAAAATCTCACTTTTTCCACACCTCTTGGGCGTACAGTAATTCTTCCTCAAGAGTTCTCTCTCCCAATCAATTACAATCAACTCAAACACAGAGTTGTTCCCCCCACTAGTCAGTGACAATCAACCCAAAGGTTGTTGTTGCCTACTGCCAGTCCACCAAATAGATCTCCTTGATCTTGCACCCTTGCAGATCTAACTGATCTTACTTACCATGTAGATCTCCCTGATCTTGCTACCTGTAGATCAATTGATCTTACACCCCTTGAGACAACCAACCCAATTGTTGTTCTTGCCTTCAAGTTGAGGATCTAATCCTTCTTAGTCCTTCATTACAATACAGCCTCATGGGTCTCTTAAATAGATCCCAAACCAAACAATAATTAGAAACACAGACTCAAGACTAAAATTAGTCTTTACATGCAAACTGACTGTTCTCTTAAAATTAGCAATTCTAATTCTGGAAACGCCGTCTGAAAACGCATAGGTGACAGACATCGGTTCATGTCTAACCGATGCCGGCCGACCCATAACTGATGTCGGTTACTGTGTACACTGAATATGACCGATGTCGATTGACCTGACCGACGTCAGTTACTTTGACACTCAGCAACCTCCACCATTTACATACCTGTGAAGCTTTTGACTCCACAACTTAACAATATAATCGAACTTTATATTCTCTAACTCCATTTATAATTCATTTTTAAAACTAATGTTAAATATAATATTTGAAAGAGGTATATTATGCCATATATACAAATAAAAGAAGAGAAAGACACAAAACTAAACAAGACACACCTCCAGTGGAATAATAAACATTTAAAATATGTTCATATTTTAACTTAATATCATTGTAAATAGCATAACTTATTACAAAGTATTACTCTATCTCTATCATTTTATGTACAATAAGTATTATTTCCTTTTTTGCTTTTCTTTAGAGTGAGCTTATTTATTTATAGTGAAATTAATATTATCATTAATTTTTTATTTGATTTATATTTTTAAAAATTTAATTTTAAAATATTTTATACTTTCACAATTTATAATAAATATTATATTTTTTTAGAAAATATTATATATAAAACTTTTAAATCGACATTTTAAATTAACATCCATAATCTAATCTTATCAAATATCAATATACTTTGAACTTTCATTTAAATCTATATACACTAACATGTTAAAAACAGTATATTAAATAGAGCTTCCGAGCTCGCTGTTTTCATAACATGTGCGCAGGTATGTGATTCCTGAAAAAAAATTATCCATTTATGTCATCATATTAATCAATAATGGGAGTTGCGAAAATAATTCAATGGTTGAGTGTGATGGTTGCATAAACGAGAACGATTAAATATTTTTAATTCTTTCAATATATTGAAATTATTTTACGTCCGTAGATTGAATACATACAGACATGCTATATTCATTTCTATAAAAATAGTTGTACAATCTTTGCCACTAACTATGATAGTGGATGACTTTTGACTTTGAAGTCCACGGGCCTCATAAGCTTTAAAAAAGCTATCTCAGTAATTTTTTTAAATTATGTTTAATATTTACTTATTTTCCTTAAATTTTAAGGTTTTATTTACATTTTAAAAAGTTGGAAATAGTTTGAGAGATATAATCTCTCTAATACAAAACTTAAAGTTAATGTTATTTTATTTTTGTAATTTTATTTTTTTAAATTTTAAATTTAGTTTTTTTAATGCTAATATAGATTGTGCCTTTGATAATTAAAAGAGAGATGATAATAATAAATAATAGTTTCAAACAACAAAAAAAAATTAATGGTGCCTAAAATTTATATGTTAATTTAGATAAAATTATATATTATCTTTTCAATTTGTATTTTACAGTGATAAATAATACTAAACATTTTATCTTATAATTGAAAACATTCATTTTTTTAAAACAAAATAAAAGTATGTATGAAGTTTTATAAATAATAGATGAAACAAACAGGCATGCATATGTTAAGTTTTCATGAACATAATGAATAGCAAATTGCCAACATAATAAACAGTATATACTATTTTTTTAATGTTATTTCTTTCTTTTAATAATTATATATTTTTGAAATTTGACATTTATTTTATATAAAAAATTTGTATTAACTATCAATAAGATCTTAATGTTTTATAATAATTTGGATTAAAAATTATGAATCAATATTATTAAAGTGGAAAACTTAATCATATAATCTAATTAAGATAGTTATTGTAGAGCCACAAAAAGGACATGTCCTATTAAATATATGTCAATAAACTAGATTTAATTACATCAATTCTCTACAATTCAATAGAGATTATTTAATGACAAAATCTTTTTTACAACAGAATATCGTACCATAAATTTCTTTTATACCAATTTATTTTTAAAAATTTATATTACAAATTTACATACAAATTCATCTTATAAACAAATTTTAATAAAATACACATTATCCTTATTTATTTTATTTACTTATTAAATAATATTTAATTTAGCCTATATTTTATTATTTTATATTTATCAATCTATATTTATATTTTATAATTATTTCATATAATGATTAATATTTAAACATTTAAATTTGAATTCAATTGAAAGATTAATATCTTAATCTATACAACTGTCTAATTATTTATATAAAAAAATTCACATATTTTTGATTTATTAATTAATATTTATTTATTTTATTTTAATTAAAATATTAAAAGACATCTATTTAACTAAACTCATCTTAAACTTAAAACCAAACCATATTACTTATTCTTTTTATTTTGAAAATTCTTTAAAATTTATACATTAATAATAAAAATAAATTATCCATTAATAAAATAACTTAACAAATTTAATATACTATTATTTTCAATAATCAAACTACAATATTTCAATATATACATAAATATTATTGATTTTATTACTTAATCTAAGATAATGAAAGGCTTCATTAATGGTTGTAAATGCCTCCTTGTGGGCCTTAGCCAGGTTGTGCCATTTCTTCACAACCTATTGTATCCTCACAATCTGAAGGATATTGTTGGCCTTAGTTGATCCACTCATTTTGAATATCTCTACATAATAATATATCGTAAGAGTAACTAAAATAGGTCAATGAGACTTAGGAATACATTCAAAGTATGATAAATATATGCTACTAATCAAAGTAATCTAGTAGCTAATGTAGTTGGTGTTACTAATAGGTAGAGCACGTATTATATTTGAAAAAAAACACCAAATAAAGAATTTATATACCCAGCAACTAATGTAGCTTATGTTATTAAACAGGTAGCACTTGTATTATACTTCAACAGAAAGACATACAATTATATGTGTATTTGGAATCACAACATAATATATAAAATCATAAAACTTCAATCAAAGCTGGACATCATAAAAACAATCATCTAGCGTTGAATAATTCACATATAACAGATCACAATTTGGTCTATCTTTTACAAATATAGTGCTCAATATAAAAAATAAAAGAAGCTAAAAATAAAAGCAATACAAAGTAGAACAATAAAGCAAATATATTACTTTCTCTAAATTATAAACCACAAATAAATTTAATAAAATGAACAAAGCTTTATGTAATATTACTTACAATCATGACTATTCGATTTAATATTGTTTATAGTCATTAAGGTAAAAAAAGATTCATTGAATATAACTTAAAAAATATACATAAACCAACCATGTTGGTTTAAGTAATATTACTTACAGTCATACTAGTTTGCGTCAAAGATTGTAGACAACTATAATTTTTTTGATCTCAAACTATGAATCATGATAGTTACGAATTTTGCATAAACTAGCAGGAGTATATCCATCATATTCATAAGCCATCAACAATTTACATTGTGAACTTCAATCTCATATATGTGTAACCATACACAAATATCTCATGCATGCATATATATCAAAATTAACACATTACATAATGAAAACATATTATATGCCAAAAAAATATAATGGAGTTCCTTATTATAATTACCATAAAAGTGTACACCAAAGACTTCATTACCCATGGTGGAAAAGGGGATGTTGAATACATTAGTGTTACCTCCTTCCTGCTACTACTCTCCAAACCTTATAGTGTAATAGAATGGAAATTTTATCTTTCTCTATCTTCTTCTTATCTATGTAAGGGTATGTTTAAATAGATACATAACCAACATACTTATAATGAATATTTACAAACTAACTCTCCAATCTATGCCTCAATCATTATATCAATAACATAGTCCTAAAGTATATGAATATATACATATGCACAGGATATGGGAGCCCATCTAATCTTGTCTACCCATATGTGCACATAAAATCACACAAATATGTCAACTACTTGAGACCCACAAAAAATATCTATTTAGTATGCTACCATGAGTACGTGACCCATATCATACATGACGCATATGTTGATCTAATCCAGAGTGAGTTTATGCAAAGTGTGCTAAGGACCTGTATTTCATAGTTTCGACATAATATGATTATTGTGATTTGATAAAAATGGAAAGGACATTTTTATTTAGAGCATAGGCTAGTGCAACTTTTTATGTAGGGGGATTGATAACACTGAGATCTGACATAAATGTTTTCAATTAATCAACACTTACATTAGTATGGTGACATGTTTTAGGGAAACAAATAAAATGATAGATATATTGATTTATTTTTATGGTAGTGATAGAATTGAAAATACAAGTGCAGTTGCTTAAATGCTAAACATTGGTTTTGTTTATTTTGATTGATTATATCATACCCATATTTTAAGAAAGAGTTTATACAATCAGTGCATTCCATCAAATGTGTCCACCATTTCCCTTCATATATAGTCTTTTCCCATAGGGTATTGACATCCACAGTATAATCAAAAGATTTTTTGATTAGATTTTGAGTATATAAAATGTGGCTTAAATAGATCCACAGTCCAAGCATGGTAAAAAATGCGTTTTAAAATTTTAACTACTTTGTCACCTTCTCACCAAGTAGGAGAGGCCATGTGTTTTAATTTAGCTGAACACAAAATAATGGAAAAGGTAAGGGATATTTATGAACTTTGGGAGTTATAGGCTGTGTTTTGGCTTGAATGTAAAGTCTTAGTTACTGTAAATCATTGAAGCCAATTCCAACCCCAAAAGTATTACATATTATATTGGCAAACTACAATGATTATTAAGCTATAATAGGTAGGATAATAAAATATATTATGCTAGAAGTAACATATTATTGTGCAAAATAACTATTTCCCAATGATGCTGAAGGGGGAAACACATTTTAGTGACCTAGAGACCAATACTTTGATTTTTTGTGCAGTTCATAGATAACGTTCAATGTTATAAACCATAATTCAAACTAACTTGTCTATAAATTGTTGTATGTTGGTAACTAATAATTTAAATGTTAGATGGTCTAGATTTATGGTGGATGATCCATAAGGAAATAATTTATTGCAAGAGATATATGTTGAGGCCAAACAGATTGTATGTAATTTATCTATTGCCCTCGATGGTGAATTATTAAGTTCAATTCTTATTGTTGATGTTATCAATTATTACATTGGCTATTTTAAGAAAAATAAATCAGTAGTCAGTCCTCATTATCGGCATGCCCCAAGTTCAGACATTCCCATCCACTCATTGGAGACCCTCGATGGTGCATCCACTAGTGAGGGTCGGATTCCCACTGGTTGGGGACAACCACTCCGTGGCTGCCAATATCCCATAGTGGAATCTCAATGGGCATTCGATTGTTTTCTAAATATATATGTAGATGAGGGGACAACACATGCACATTTAATGATTCTCCATGTATTAGCCATGTGAAATTTAATTTTTCTTTTAAATTTGTGGAATACTCAATATTTGATAACTTTTTATCCACTTTGTGATTTTTTAGGCATGTTTAATATTATAGTGGGAGGGGGCAGAATGGAGCCAAGGCGATGAGGGTGTTCATGACCCACACAATGAGTTTGTGTCTTGAGATGTATGGGAACCATTAGCCATAATTAATCTTTATTCATTCATTTTTTTCATACATTCTTGTTTTTGCATTCTTATAATACTCAGTAATAGACCACTTTTGACACAAATTATGATTTTTTTTTCTATTTTAGTTAGAGGGGGTAAAACAAAGCCATGGTAAGGAGGGTGATAATGTCCTACATAATGACTTCATCACAATAACTGTGAGTATTAGTTGTGCTTATTCTTGTTTCCTTCATCATGTTCATGCATCTTTGTTGTTCCACAATATGTTTGGATTGACATATATATGTTAACCATTGTGATAAGATGAGGTGGAATTAGAGAAGTTTGACGAGGATGTCGATGAGGATGTCAAATATGATGATGATAATGATTGGATTTTGGATGCCTCACAATTTGATTTGGAGGAGGAATGAAAACCTGTAAGAACATTTTCTTTTCTTTAAGGACATTTTATTTAGTTTGTTGATTTATGTTTATAACCTAAAATGGTTTCTTTGTTGGATCATAGTTTGTTGGCAAATATAGGATTGTTAATATGGGTAGTGAGAAGCAAGATTTGCAATATTGCTTATTATGGCCATGCAACACATTTTGTGATGACGATGGTCATCTATTTTGGTCTCTAGTATAAATTAACATTGTCTAAAGATTCATGATCAATAACCCATTCCAACAAGACCCCCAGGGCATCCCAATAGTGGGAAAAATAATCTGAGGGGAAGAGCATAGACAAAATGATAAATAGAACATAGGCCACTATACCAAATCTTAAAAAACTAGAGTGTTAACAAGAGAGACAAGCTAAAAATATTGTGGATGGTGAGGGAAAATGTCTCCCAATCATGTCATCTCAATGAGATAGTCTTGAAGTCTATAAATTACCAAATGATTACATACAATTCTAGAAAAAAACTTAGAACAAAGAATACAAGCCTACATAAGGCAAATAAAGTTCTATCGATAAATGAAGTAAGAAAGATAATGGATGGAGTAAGGGCAGGGTGCAAGCAATAGTGGATATAAAGTTAGATGTAATTTGTTGAATGGTTTGCATGAAGTAAAATTTAAGTTAATTTTAGGTTTTGAAATATTAAATTTTATATTTTTGCATCAATCACCACTTGGAATTCAGAGATATGACCCTTAGACCCATTCTAGTGATGATGAGTACATTACTTTGAGGAAGTACCTTTCATGAAAAGGTAAAAATATTTGTCAATAGACCCCAAAAATAGAAATTTATCATGACAAGATACCTCACGTAAGTAAAGTGATTGACTATGTCCAAATAAATTATTATTATACTTATATTTTTCAACAATGTTGATCCAATATTCCTTATTATTCCTTTGTAGAGGAATGACACAGAGTAAGCATGAGAACCCCAAGTTATTATTTTGTTGAGTGATGATGCTAGAAATGATGAGTGATTTTGATGGAAATGAGGTGATGCCATTTAAATCATTATGAGCCATTTCTTTTAGGTTTGATTTTAACATATTATTTAGAAAACCAATAGGATTAATCTTTGTGTTGGTGTGTAATTATCATTTTTTGTCAAGTTTTCTAACCTTGACAATTATAAATTTATGTCTCTTCATGGGAGGGTAGCATATGCATATAATTGCATTCATTGCTCATCTACTTCCATGTTTTGTCCTCAACACGAGGTTCCATGGCCATGCCAAGAACATGGATATTAGTTTCCAACTACTACCTTGGACATGATTATTTTTATATATACATATTGACATGACATGTATGATGTGTATGACATGTAATGATACTTATTATTTGGACATGACATTTCAATACTAGTTTTTCATTTATGAACTATGTTGTCTACAAAGTGTTTCATTTATCTATGATTTAAGTAATGCTTTGGTGGTTAATATTGCATTTAGTAACATATTTCATGTCAATGCACGGTTAAATTTTGTGATGATGTTCACATGTACTCATGCAATCATGTCTATATGTATGATATGTAATGATGTTAACATGTAATCTATCATGTGTTAGGAACCCGTGGAAGCACAATTGATTACCATGCACAAGCAACTTAAGATGCGGAATTAACCAGAAGTACCAAGTAACTAGAAACCAGAAACAACACAGAATATGAGAGACAATACACAACTTGTATTAATACTCATCCAGAAAAGAATAAAATAAAGAAGATGCCACTTCTTCTTCACACCTCTCAGAGGCTTCCCACACCTCAAGTGTACAGTACTTCTTTCCTCAAAGCTCTCTTTCTTATGGTCCCAACACACAACTCAAACACAAAGTTGGTGTTCACCTCCAACCAGTCAGTATTCACTACTGCCAGTACACCAGTGCTCCACGCAATCCACAAGTGCTCCACGCACTCCAAGTACTCAACATACTCCAAGTAGATCTCCCATGAACTGCAACACCTTGCAACCCAAATGATCTTACTTATGGAAGGAACTACCTTGCCTTCCTCTCTTGCTCTATAATCGAGTACACACTGTACTCCAACTAGATCCCACCTGATCCTGCTCCCTGTTGTGTTGCTATCCTCCCTGATCTTGCACACCTACAAATCAATCTGGTTCTACACACCTACAAACCTAGATCTTGCACACACATACACCTGCAAATCAATGATCTTACTTACCCATGCAGATCTCCAAACTTGGCCTTGCAACACCTGCTGACTGAGATCCTACACACCTGAAGAACCCTTTTGATTCTCCAAAACTAGCACCCACACTTGGCACTGCTGTGGAACTAGGAGGAACACCCTTGCTCACTTCACACACAGAAGGAGCTAACTTTGCTCAACTCAAACTAGAACAACTTACAATACAGCCCATGAGTCTATTATATAGATCTCATGCAAATAATAATTAGACACCTAATTACAATAATTAGATCCGCAACTTCAAGTCTAAAATTGGCTCTTAACATGCAAACACTCGGTTCGTTAACTAACTGTTCATGCAACTGACAGTTCTGAAACCACACAGGCGATCGACGTCAGTCCCTGTCAGGCTGGAGATGACTGACATCAGCCAATACCTGACCGATGTCGGTTGCCTTTCCCACTGTATATGACTGACGTTGGCTGATCAGATCAACGTCAGTTACCCTGAAACTTAGCAACCTTTCAACAACCTCTTCCATGTCTGCAACAATGAAGCTTTTAGCTCCACAACCTAACAATCTCCCACTTGGAGATAAACAGTTGCACTGTACCTGTACCTATACCCCATCTAATCTGTTTCCTAGCTTGTATCCCTCTTCAAGCTCAACCCTGAAGACCAACCACCACACAACCTATGGTGCACCACCTATCATCTGAGTAACCTAGCCACATCTGAACCTACAAACTCATGTAGTGAAGTCCTGACCCTGCATAGCATGAATCCCTACTGCTGGTCCGTCTCAAATACCTGAGAACCCACTTCCCTGAATTGGCTCCTAACTCTCTGACAACACCCACTGCTTGGGCAAACTCAGGTCTATACCAGACCTCATGTGATTTCAGACACTAAACTGTCCAACCCTTGGTGTGCTCCAGTTCTACATCCTACATATTGAACCTCGCCAACACCTGATTCACATCAGCTCCCACTGGAGACAAAATCAACCTGTGATCTTCCATGTCTCTCATGCCAAAGAATTTTGCTACTCCAAATTCCTCATGACATGCCACTAAACTAATCTTACCCTTAGCTCAGCAAAACCCTATATGTACAAACCTGCTAGCTAGCATACCATCCACATAAAGTAACATGATAATGTAGCTATCATCATCCACTTGGTAAGACAAA
Organism: Torreya grandis; assembly: GCA_037957365.1. Taxonomy (NCBI): domain Eukaryota; kingdom Viridiplantae; phylum Streptophyta; class Pinopsida; order Cupressales; family Taxaceae; genus Torreya; species Torreya grandis. Next base: position 7,452,555 of record JARHVA010000011.1, read on the forward strand.
CACAATGGTTATACTGACATTGACTAAAGCCCTACTTTGTCATCCACCTGTCAAAACCTGTACCACTATCCTGCAGCTTCCTCAAGACCATATGCCCTGGCCTTCCGTCTCATGTATCCATTCTCTCTATTATTTAACTAAGGTATCCATTCATCTTGCAGTGCTTTCTTTCGTCTGGCAACCCTACCAAATCTCTCGTTTGGTCTTGCATCCTGTTCATGCCATGCTCCCACTGTTTCCTGGATCCTTCCTGCTCTACAGTCAGCAACTAGTATAAAGAAGAGGAACAACGAATTTGAGGCTTACTTACACTTTTAGTCCTCCCCATGGGCATTTGAGACTCCTTGATAGCTTGCTGTCTGCCCAAAATCTGTCTTAGTGACCGACCTCGGTCACTACACAGTTTGCATCCGACCAACGTCAGTTCCACGCAACTGTCTAGGTCATCGACGCCGGTTATCCTATCGACGTCAGTCTCCACCTGCCCGACACCACCGACTTCTCTGGTCTGCACATGACCGACATCGACACCTATCTGTTCAATGTCAGTAACCCTTGACCGACGTCGGTACCTGTGTATGCCTGTGAGTGATGACTTTTTACCCATGAGCTCCTTTGAATCAAAACCCATGTCCAAACTGCCCTGCTCAGAAGTATCCATCCCCATCCACTGGTCTTTGTCCGTCATCTCCTCCAAGAACACCAAGGCTTTCCAGTTCTTAAGTTTATCAAATACATTAGTCTTCCTTTTCCTGCAATAAATCCAATCCTTTCTTGTAGCATCCCACTACTCACAGAAATCTCGGTCTATGCTCTCTGAAGCTGATATCTTACCATCTGACTTAAGAACATCCATTCCCATGCAATCATGTTTATATGTATGATATGTAATGATGTTAACAAGTAATCTATCATGTTCACATGTTTACCTTTTTCAGTTTTTCAATGTTATAAAGGTTAGTGATCAAGTGCACATGTTTGCATGTCACTATGTATATTGAGAAGTAACCATGGTGGAATGGATTTTAATATATAATTTTGTGCATGACTTATCTCTTTTCCCTCCACTTATCTCATTTTCTATCTTTATTTATTTAAGCAAATCACACAACACTTGAGCGAATGTCCATGGACCATGGTTCGAGGAAGAGGAATAGGGGTGATGATGAATGCAACACTTTGAAATATCATAACAATCATGCTAGGGTTACAGATTCATGGTATTTTGTGTTGGTTTTTATTGTTTGTAAATATTTAGGACGTCTTAGAGCTTATGTTTCATGGTTTATTATCACACCTACAAATTATTGATTTTATAACTTGAATCAAGAACCAATAACTACTGTCTAATCTCCTATTTGTTTGGAAAATAGAAAAATGCCATGGTACATATTAACTACATAGCCTAGATGAACCCTGATAATACAAGGACACTTTGTGTGAGAAAACAAATATTGTATAACATTTTTTACACTACCATTTTATTAAAAAATAAGATACTAAAATTAATTTCATGAGTTCAATGTGTATTGAGTAGCTATAAATATTAATATTTATGGTAAAGGCCAAATGCCAATACAAATTAATATAATAAAATATAAAATACCAAGATGTAGAAAATATGGAAAAATAATGAGAATGATTGCAAAGACAAAGACAATCAAATGGAGCTTCTACCAAAACCAAATTCTTCTCATTATGTTTTATATGCATCATTCAATATGCTTGTTTGGAGAATAGATGTGAATCATGTCCATAAAATCAATGTACTTAATCCAATAAACAAATCAACTTAGAATTATTTGAAATTATTTGTTAGCTTCCACATTTTAGTGATACATTAAAGTTATCTATGTTATTCTTCTTAGAATAAATTCCTTTGGTGAATTAAAATTGCTTACGACTAAGGGATGTGGATTGGTCTCCTATGAGGATATGAGATTATCAATCTCTTATGAATGCTAGACCAAATACCATTATTTTAATGTTCATTGCAGCTTTAATGCAGACACTGAGTATAGGTGAATGTTTCCTATTTTTAAGAAACAAGAATAACTACAAATTTTGTGTCCATATTCTTATTTCATTTAGATAAAAATACGATATAACTAAATTTAATTAAAGAGACTATGACATTGGAAAGGTTGTTTAGAATGTTGATTGAATTTAATTTGGGTTGAATGTCTGTATTGACTTAGCCATGTATTTTTGTAGAAGTTTTGGAAATTGAAGATCTTGATGCACCTGTCCTCGTGCTCAAGGATATGGAATAAATAATTTCAAGGATGAGATGCAAGAGCATCATGTTAGATACAGATCATCTTGGTTTTAAGTTGTCACCGTCAATGCTACATACAAAACATCTCAATAGGGAAAATTAGTTTTTGTCGAAGCTTCTGAAAGTGCAAGGATAAGTTTTAAGAAGTTGAAAACTACATTGACTGAGAAGAATAGAGTGGTTTAAGATTTGCATTGTACTGTTATAACATTGAGGGTTGAGAATATGGAATTTTAAAATAAATGTGTCAACCTAGAAGCTTCCCATGCCTACATAAAATCACTCCGTGACTTCAGGGGAGAGACCGTCAAGGCCAAACAAATAAAGCATGAAGGAATGATTGCCATATATGACCATGAGCTACATATTTTAAAGGTAGAGTATGAGAACATGTTTGGGCAATTTCACAGAATGATTTAAACTAATTGTGGTGTTTTAGAGACAAAATATGACAATTAGTTATGTACATTTAGTAATGTGACTAACATGGTATGTTTGCTTGTCACTTTAGTTAGAAACTAATCAAAACATTACCTGATGATTTGTAATCTTTTAAATTAGGATCGCTTTCAGAAATTAATTGTTTATACAAATAGAATCCCATAAATTACTAGTTTATACATATATTTGACATCTTTTTGTCTCGTCCAAATACTTATTATATTACTCCCATGGGTGTTTATATACTCTCTCTATGTTCAACATGATGACATGTATTGTATGTTCAATTTATGTTTAGTTTATTGAATGTTGAACACAGTGGCATGTATACTCCATAGAGAACACATAATCCAATACGAATGTAATTTTATTAAATACTTCCTATGTTCAATATATTTTATTAAATTCTATTTTCTTTTTATGAATTAGAAACAAGGGGTTGGTGTATGAACATAATTTAGAGATGAAAGTTATATTGTACTGATCAAGAAAGATAATATAACATCTTAGATAGTTGAAAATTCATTTTTATTGAAAACAACAAAAAAGGAAGTTTCTAATCCTATCGGTAATAAGGTATGTTGATTATTGGCATTTGTATTTCTATTTGTGAGTAGAGAGTTTATATGACATTTAGCATGTAGGTCTTATGCAAATGAAAATGAAATATCATGAATGTAGCTGCCATATATATCATATTAACGTAAAATTCCTAGAAAATTCAAGGAAATGTCTATTTTATATGAGAGTGAAATGTCTATTATATCTTATTGAGAATTCAAGGATGTCTATTTTCTTTTTACATTTTTAACTTCTTTTTTACCAAGACCTACACCAGTCAATATTCTAATGTTACCATTCAATATTACCTATTTTAAGATAGAATAATAATAAAATAAGACATAACATAAATTGAATAAAAAAGAATAATAGAATGTTAAAATATAATACTGATATTAATAAGACACAACATAAATTGAAAAAAATTGAAATGACAAACACTAGTCAATATTATGCTCGAGAGTCATTTGTTTGAAGAGATAATAATCTTAGGGTTATTTAAACTAGTGAATTCATCATCAACGTCAAATTTTAAAATAGCTCCCCAAATAATATAATGGTGATTTGTGAAGTTAAATATTACAACATGACTATATGCCCTCCAATTCCTTGAAACTTTGGTAACTTTATCACAAAGATTGTGATCTTTTTTAAAACAGTATCATGGAAAATTAAGTTCCTCTTTAAACTCAATCCACATTAGTTGTACAATCTTTGCCACTAACTATGGCGATAGTATAATCATGGTTGTGGATGACTTTTAACTTTTAAGCTTTCATTATGTTTAATATTTATTTATTTTCCTTAAATTTTAAGGTTTTATTTACATTTTAAAAAGTTGGAAATAGTTTGAGAGATATGATGACCATCTCTCTAATATAAAACTTAAAGTTACAATTATTTAATATTATTTTATTTTTTTAAGTTTTAAATTTAGTTTTTCTAATGTTAATATAGATAGTGCCTTTGATAATTAAAAGAGATGATAATAATAAATAATAGTTTCAAATAAGAAAGAATTAATGATGTCTAAAATTTTATATGTTAATTTAGATAAAATTACATATTATTTTTTCAATCTGTATTTTATAATAATAAATAATACTAAACATTTAACATTATAATTGAGAACATTATTTTTTTTTAAAAACAAAACAAAAGTATGTATAAAGTTTTATAAATAATAGATGAAACAAACATACAGACACATGTTAAGTTTTCATGAAAATAGTGGATAACAAATTGTCAACATGATAGGTATAATTACATAATAAACATATTGTTTAATAGAGTATGTACTATTTTTTTATGTTATTTATTTTTTCTAATAATTATATATTTTTGAAATCTGACATTTAATTTATATAAAATAATTGTATTAAATATCAATAAGATCTTCATATTTTATAATAATTTTGATTAAAAATTATGAATCAATATTATTAAGAGTGAAAAATTTAATTATATAATCGAATTAAGATAGTTATTGTAGAGCCACAGAAAGGACGTGTCTTATTAAATATATGTCAATAAACTATATTTAATTACATCAATTCTCTACAATTCAATAGAGAATATTTAATGACAAAATCTTTATTACAACATAATATTGTACCATAAATTTCTTTTATACCGATTTATTTTTTTAAAATTTATATTACAAATTTACATACAAACTCATCTTATAAATAAATTTTAATAAAAAATACATCATATTTATTTATTTTATTTACATATAAAATTTTACTTATTAAATAATATTTAATTTAGTCTATATTTTATTATTTTATATTTATCTATCTATATCTCTATTTTAAAATTCTTTGATTTACTAATTAATATTTAAACATTTAAATTTGATTTCAATTGAAAGATTAATATCTTATCTATAAAACTATCTAATTATTTATATAAAAAAATTCACATATTTTTGATTTATTAATTAATATTTATTTATTGTATTTTAATTAAAATGTTAAAAGACATCCATTTAACTAAAATCATCTTAAACTTAAAACCAAGCCATATTACTTATTCTTTTTATTTTGAAAATTCTTTAAAATTTATACATTAATAATAAAAATAAATTATCCATTAATAAATAACTTAACAAATTTAATATACTATTATTTTCAATAATCAAACTACAATATTTCAATATATACATAAATATTATTGATTTTATTACTTAATCTAAGATAATGAAAGGCTTCGTTAATCGTTGTAAATGCCTCCTTGTGGGCCTTAGACAAGTTGTGCCATTTCTTCACAACCTGTTGTATCCTCACAATCTAAAGGATATTGTTGGCCTTAGTTGATCCACTCATTTTGCAGATCTATAGATAATAATATATCATAAGAGTAACTAAAATAGGTCAATGAGACTTAGGAATACATTCAAAGTATGATAAATATATGCTACTAATCAAAGTACTCTAGTAGCTAATGTAGTTGGTGTTACTAATAGGTAGAGCACGTATTATATTTGAAAAAAACACACCAAATAAAGAATTTATATACCCAACAACCAATGTAGCTTATGTTATTAAGCATGTAGCACTTGTATTATACTTCAACAAAAAGGCATACAATTATATGTATATTTAGAATCACAACATAATATATAAAATCATAAACCTTCAATCAAAGCTGGATATCATAAAAACAATCATCTAACGTTGAATAATTCACATATAACATCATGCATATATATCAAAATTAACACATAACATAATGAAAACATATTATATGCCAAAAAATATAATGGAGTTCCTTATTATAATTACCATAAAAGTGTACACCAAAGACTTCATTACCCATGGTGGAAAAGGGGATGTTGAATACATTAGTGTTACCTCCTTCCTGCTACTACTCTCCAAACCTTATAGTGTAATGGAATGGAAATTTTATCTTTCTCTATCTTCTTCTTATCTATGTAAGGGTATGTTTAAATAGATACATAACCAACATACTTACAATGAATATTTACAAACTAACTCTCCAATCTATGCTTCAATCATTATATCAATAACATAGTCTTAAAGTATATGAATATATACATGTGCACATGATATGCGAGCCCATCTAATCTTGTCTACCCATATGTGCACATAAAATCACACAAATATGTCAACTACTTGAGACCCACAAAAAATATCTATTTAGTATGCTACCATGAGTACATGGCCCATATGTTAATCTAATCCAGAGTGAGTTTATGTAAAGTGTGTTAAGGACCTAAATTTCATAGTTTGGACATAATATGATTATTATGATTTGATAAAAATGGAAAGGACATTTTATTTAGAGCATAGGCTAGTGCAACTTTTCATGTAGGGGGATTGATAGCACTGAGATCTGACATAAATGTTTTCAGTTAATCAACACTTACATTGGTATGGTTACATGTTTTAGGGAAACAAAGAAAATGATAGATATATTGATTTATTTTTATGCTAGTGATAGAACTACAAATACAAGTGCAGTTGTTTAAATGCTAAACATTGGTTTTGTTTATTTTGATTGATTATATCATACCCATATTTTAAGAAAGAGTTTATACATTCAGTGCATTCCATCAAATGTGCCCACCATTTCCCTTCTTATATAGTTTTTTCCCATAGGGTATTGACATCCACAGTATAATCAAAAGAGTTTTTTGACTAGATGTTGAGTATATAAAATGTGGATTAAATAAATCCATAGTCCAAGCATGGTAAAAAATGTGTTTTAAAATTTTAACTACTTTGTCACCTTCTCACCATGTAGGAGAGGCCATGTGTTTTAATTAGCTGAGCACAAAATAATGGAAAAGGTAATGGATATTTATGAACTTTGGGAGTTATAGGCTGTGTTTTGGCTTGAATGTAAAGTCTTAGTGACTGTAAATCATTGAATCCAATTCCAACCCCAAAAGTATTGCACATTGTATTGGCAAACTATAACGATTATCAAGCTATAATAGGTAGGATAATAAAATATATTATTCTAGAAGTAACATCTTATTTTGAAAAATAATTATTTCCTAACGATGTTGAAGGGGGAAGCACATTTTAGTGACCTAGAGACCAATACTTTGATTTTTTGTGTAGTTCATAGATAACGTTCAATATTGTAAACCATAATTCAAACTAACTTGTCTACAAATTATTGTATGTTGGTAACTAATAATTTAAATGTTAAATGGTCTAGATTTATGGTGGATGATCCATAAGGAAACAATTTATTACAAGATATATATGTTGAGGCCGAATGGATTGTATGTAATTTATCTATTACCCTCAATGGTGAATTATTTAGTTCAATTCTTATTGTTGATGTTATCAATTATTACATTGATTGTTTTAGGAGAAATAAATCAATAGTCAATTCTCATTATGGGCATGCCCCAAGTTCATATGTTCCCATCCACTCATTGGAGACCCTAGATGGTGCATCAACTAGTGAGGGTGGGATTCCCACTAGGGGGGTACAACCACTCTGTGGCTGCCAATACCCCATAGTGGAATCTCAGTGGACATTCAATTATTTTCTAAATATAGATTTAGATGAGGTGAAAACACATGTACATTTAATGATTTTCCCTGTATTGGCCATGTGAAACTTAATGTTCCTTTTGAATTTGTGGAATGCTCAAAATTTGATAACTTTTCATCCACTTTGTGATTTTTTATATCATGTTTAATATTATAGTGGGAGGGGGCAGAACGGAGCCAAGGTGATGAGGTTGTTCATGACCCACACAATGATTTTGTGTCTCGAGATGTATGAGAACCATTATCGATAATTAATCTTTATTCGTTCATTTTTTTCATGGATGCTTCTTTTTGCATTCCTATAATACTCAGTAATAGACCACTTTTGACACACGTTATGATTTTCTTTTCTTTTTTTAAAAAAAAAATTAGTTAGAGGGGGTAAAATGAAGCTATGGTAAGGAGGGTGATAATGTCCTACATAATGACTTCATCCCCATATTTGTGAGTATTGGTTGTGTTTATTCTTATTTCCTTCATCATGCTCATACATGTCTGTTGTTCCACATATGTTTCGATTGACATATATATGTTAACCATTGAGATAGGATGAGGTAGAGTCAGAAAAGATTGATGAGGATGTCGATGATGATGATGATGATGATGATGATGATGATGATGATGATGATGATGATGATGACTAGATTTTTGATGCCTCACAATCTGGTAGAGGAGGAATGAAAACTTGTAAGAACATTTTCTTTTCTTCAAAGACATTTTATTTAGGCTGTTGATTTATGTTTATAACCTAAAATGGTTTCTTTATTGGATGACAGTTTGTTGGTGAATATAGGATTTTTAATATGTTTAGTGAGAAGCAAGATTTGCACTATTGCTTATTGTGGCCATGAAACACATTTTGTGATGATGATGGTCATCCATTTTGGTCACTAGTTTGAATTAACATTGTCTAAAGCTTCATGGTCAATAACCCATTCCAACAAGGCCCCCAGGACATGCCAATAGTGGGAAAAATAATCTGAGGGGAAGAGCATACACAAAAAAAATTGAACATAGGCCAATATACCAAATCTTACAAAATCAGAGTGCTAACAAGCGATTCAAGCTACAAAGATCGTAGATGGTGAGGGAAAATGTCTCCCAAACATGTCATCTCATTGAGATAGTCTTGAAGTTTATAAATTACCAAATGATTGCATATAATTGTAACAAAAAACATAGAACAAAGAAGGCAATCCTGCATAAGGCAAAGAAAGTTCTATGGATAAATGGAGCGAGAAAGATAATGGATGGAGTAAGGCCAGGGTGCAGGCAGTAGTGGATATCAATTTAGATGTAATTTGTTGAATGGTTTGCATGAAGTAAAATTTAAGTTAATTTTAGGTTTTAAAATATTAAATTTTATATTTTTGCATCAATCACCACTTGGAATTTAAAGGTATGACCCTTAGACCCATTCTAGTGATGATGATTACATTACTTTGAGGAAGTATCTTTCACAAAAAGGTAAAAAGATTTGTCAATATACCCCAAAAATATAAAGCTATCATGACAAGATGCCTCACATAAGTAAAGTGAATGAATATGTTCAAATAAATTGTTATTATACTTATATTTTTCAACAATGTTGATTTAATATTCCTTATTGTTCCTTTGTAGAGCAATGACACAGAACAAGTATGAGACCCCCAAGTTATTATTTTGTTGAGTGATGATGTTGGAAATATTGAGTGATTTTGATGGAGATGAGGTGATGCCATTTAAGCATTATGAGCCATTTTTTGCAGGTTTGATTTTCACATATTATTTAACAAACCAATATGTTTAATATTTGTGTTGGTGTGTTATTATCACCTTTTTTCAAGTTTTCTAACCTTGACAATTATAAATATATGTGTCTACATGGGACAGTAATATAAATGCATTCATTCCTCATCCACTTCCATGTTTTTGTCCTCAACACGAGGTTTTATGGCCATGCCATGAACATGGTTATTGGTTTCCAACTACTACCTTGGACATGATTATTTTTACATATACATATTGACATGACATATATGATGTGTATGACATGTAATGATACTTATTATTTAAACATGACATTTCAATACTAGTTTTTCATTTATTAACTATGTTGGCTACAAAGTGTTTCATTTATCTATGATTTAAGTAATGCTTTGGTGGTTAATATTGCATTTAGCAATGTATTTCATGTCAATGCATGGTTAAATTTTATGATGGTGTTCACATGTACTCGTGCAATCATGTATATATGTATGATATCTAATGATGTTGACAGGTAATCTATCATGTTCAAATGTTTACCTTTTTCAGTTTTTCAATGTTATAAAGGTTAGTGATCAAGTGCACATGTTTGCATGTCACTATGTATATTAAGAAGTAACCATGGTGGAATGAAGTGCAATATAGCATTTTGTTCATGATTTATCTCTTTTCCCTCCACTTATCTCATTTTCTATATTTATTTATTTAAGCAACTCACACAACACTCGAGTGAATGTCCATGGACCATGGTTCAAGGAAGAGGAATAGGGGTGATGAGGAATGTAGCACTTTGAAATATCATAACGAGCATGTTGGGGTTACAGATTCATGGTATTTTGTGTTGGTTTTTACTGTTTGTAAATATTTTGGACATCTAAGAGCTTGTGTATCATGGTTTATTATCACACCTATAAAATATTGATTTTATAGCTTGAATCAAGAACCAATAACTACTGTCTAATCTCCTATTTGTATGTAAAATAGAAAAATTCCATGGTACATATTAACTACATAGCCTAGATAAACCTTGATAATACAAGGACACTTTGTGTGAGAAAAAAAATATTGTATAACATTTTTTACACTACCATTTTATTAAAAAAAAAAGATACTAAAATTAATTGCATGAGATCAATGAGTATTGAGTAGCTGTAGGTATTAAGATTTATGGAAAAGGCCAAATGCCAATATAAATTAATATAATAGAATATAAAATACCAAGATGTAGAAAAGATGGAAAAATAATGAGAATGATTACAAAGATAAAAACAATCAAATGGAGCTTCTACCAAAACCACATTCTTCTCAATATGTTTTATATGCATCATTCAATATGCTTGTTTGGAAAATAGATGTGGACCATGTCAATAAAATCAATATACTTAATCCAATAAACAAATCAACTTAGAATTATTAGAATTATTTATTGACTTCCACATTTTAGTGATACATTAAAGTTATATATGTTATTCTTCTTAGAATAAATGTCTTTGGTAAATTAAAATTTCTTACAACTAAGGGATGTGGATTGGTCCATTAGGGGGATATGAGATTCTCAATCTCTTATGAATGATAGACAAAATACCATTATTTTAATGTTCACTACAACTTTAATGCAGAAGATAAGTATAGGTGGATGTTTCCTATTTTTTAAGAAACAAGAATAACTACAACTTTTGTGTCCATATTCTTATTTCATTTCAATAAAAATATGATATAACCACATTTAATCAAAGAGAATATGAAATTAGAAAGGTTGTTTATAATTTTGATTGAATTTAATTTTGGTTGAATGTCTGTATTGACTTAGCCATGTATTTTTGCAGAAGTTTTAGAAATTGAAGATCTCGCTACACCTGCCCTCATGCTCAAGGATATGGAATAACTAATTGCAAGGATGAGATGAAAGAGCATTATGTTAGCTAAAGATCATCTTGGTTTGAAGTTGTCACTGTCAATGCTACATAGAAAATCTCTCAATAGGGAAAAGAAAATCATTTTTTGTCTAAGATTCTAGAAAGTGCAAGGATAAGTGTTAAGAAACTAGAAACTGCATTGACTAAGAAGAATAAAGTGGTTGAGGATTTGCATTATACTGTTATAACATTGAGGGGTGAGAATATGGAACTTTAAAATAAATGTGTCAACCTAAAAGCTTCCCATGCCTACATAAAATCACTTTGTGACTTCATGGGAGAGACCGCCAAGGCCAAACAAATAAAGCATGAAGGAATGATTTCCATATATGACCATGAGCTACATATTTTAAAGGTAGAGTATGATAATATGTTTGGGTAATTTCAGAGAATGATTTAAACTAATTGTGGTATTTCAAACACAAACAATGACAATTAGTTATGCACATTTAGTAATGTGATTGACATGGTATGTTTGCTTGTCACTTAAGTTGGAAACTAATCGAAACATTGTCTGATGATTTGTAATCTTGTAAACTATGAACATTTTTATGAATTAATTATTTATACAAATAGAATCCCACAAATTACTAGTTTATACATATATTTGACCTCTTTTTGTCTCATACAAATACTTATTATATTACTCACATGGGTTTATATATACTCTCTCTATGTTCAACATGATGGCATGTATTGTATGTTCAGTTTATGTTTAGTTTATTATATGTTGAACACAGTGGCATGTATACTCCATAGAGAACACATAAGCCAATATGAATGAAATTTTATTAAATACTTGCTATGTAAAATATATTTTATTAAATTATATTTTCTTTATATGAATTAAAAACAAGGGATTGGTGTATGAACATAATTTAGAGATGAAAGTTATATTGTAATAATCAGGAAAGATAATATAGCATCTTAGATAGTTGAAAATTCATTTTTATTGAAAACAACAGAAAGGAAGTTTCTAATCCTATCGGTAATAAGGTATGTTTACTATTGGCATTTGTATTTCTATTTGTGAGTAGAGAGTTTATATGACATTTAACATATAGGTCCCGCATAAATGAAAAGGAAATATCATGATTGTAGTTGCCATATATATAATGTTAATGTAAACTTCCTAGAAAAAAACTTTTTATATGAGAGTGAAATGTCAATTATATCTTATAGAGAATTGAATGATGTCTATTTTATTTTCAAAATTTTAAACTTCTTTTTTACCAAGACCTACACCAGTCAATATTCTAATGTTACCATTCAATATTAACTATTTTAAGATAGAATAATAATGGAATAAAACATAACACAAATTGAATAAAATAGAATAATAGAATGTTGAAATATAATACTAATATTAATAAGACATAACATAAATTGAAAAAATTGAAGTGATAAACACTAGTCAATATTATGCTCGAGAGTTAGTTGTTTGAAGAAATAATAATCTTAGGGTTATTTGAACTAGTGAATTCATCATCAACATCAAATTTTAAAATAGCTCCCCAAATGATATAATGGTTATTTTTGAAGTTAAATATTACAACATGACTATATGCCCTCAAATTCCTTGCAACTTTGGTAACTTTATCACAAATATTGTGATCTTTTTTAAAACAATATCATGGAAAATTAAGTTCCTCTTTTTGTTGAATCCACATTACTTAAGCTGATAGTAAGTTTATGGGAGACTGCCAAGATTGACAGAACCCAAAAATGATGCCTGTAATCTCTACTTGGTTAACCATTATTAGAGTTACACTACAACTCACGATATTTACTTTTTATGAACTAATACAACCACATATCAAAATTCTACTTCATAGTTACAAATACAGTCATGCTTGGAGCTATAATTTTAGAGTAATCAATGCCAATATTTTTTGCAAATATCATCTTATAACTCATTATTTAAGATGAACATACACTCTTCATTATAATGTCTTGTATAGTTGTTAATCAAAGTCCTAAATGTTTCAAAGTTATGTCACTCATTAAAAGCAAAGCCCAAGTAATGATTGTTATCAATACCTGGGGCTATAGTCCCTTACCTCCTCTCCATAAAAAATGAATTGAAAAACCAATTCTCATTAGTTAGTTACTAGCCATTGAAGGGTTAATTTAAATCCAAACTCAAGAAAAAGGGTATGATCAAGAATTTGGGTAAAAAATTGAATAGTTTTTGAGTTTTCCTACCATTCATCACATAAAATCTATTCCGCTATGTTAAATTTATAAATAAATAAAAATTTAGAGTTGGAAGGAATTATACAAATTTCCAATCCATTAAGTGTAGTGAATTTATCTTCTAGTTTCTCAAACCTTTCCTAGTCAATAGGATCTAGTGAAGTTTTCTTTTTAAGTTGAAACAAAGTAAAATTTGAGATGATTCAGATGAACCTTCCTCTGAGTATCCTTAATATTCTCTTCAATTAAATGTACAAGAATTTAATGTAAGACTACTACAAATATTAAATAATAAAAAGGTGTGAAAACATTAATCAGATTAATCAATGTAGTGTAGAGACTATAATCATCTTATTTTCTATGATTAATATATAGTTAATTAGTGAAGTGTTTTTTTTCTATTAGCAAATTTTATTTATAAAATTAATAGATGTATCTCAGTTGTTATCCCAATCAGATGGAAGGATTATCTCCTTATATATGTTTGTGCATTTTATGATTTTACCATATGGTTTCTAAAAGGGAAGTTAATGAGTCTTTTAGAGAGGATGAAACCAAAAAGGGAAGTTAATGCAATGATAATGAAGGCGATAAAAAAATAAGTACAAGGAGAGTGAATTTGGAAATAATATTGAGGGGTTTAGTTCCAAAAAAGAGAGAATGAAATAAAAACATGATGATGAGGATAATGAAGCAAAGAGAAAAAGTTCAAACAAATCAGCTAAGAAAGGATCTAGGAGAAAGGTAGATGGAGAAAATGTGGAGAAGAGAGAAGATGAGAAACAAGGTAAAATTTTTTATAGGACATATCTTATTGATAATAAGTCCAATCTATATGATATTTCACTTTATTTTATAGTAAACATTATGGCACAAGCACATGGATCACTAAAAATATAAAAACAATAATATGCCTATCAATTGAATATTAATCACATCATTCTTTGTGTAGGAAACACTTTATGATATAGTCAAGTGAATGGGTATAGTTTGATAAAAAACCATTCCTCTCTTTTCTTTTTATGTCATTTAGACTTTGTACCTTTTGAAGGATTTTGTTCTAACAATATTATGTCTTATTACCATTCAATGATATTTTTTAGGGTACTTGAGATGGTATGGGTATAGAAATATAGCATAATCAGGGATATTCATTGAATTTACATTGGTGCTTGTGTTAATTAATTGGAGTTAATGATTATTCTCAACATTCACATATGAAACTATGAAACTTGAGGTATTTTAGTCCTCAAGTAGTTTGGATTTACACCTACCAATTGCATTTTGTAAAAAAATTCCCTTCCATTATGTAAAATATAAGATTTTTGTAAATATCCTTGATAACTTTAAGGATGAGTAAGGAAAACTCAACAACATTTTTTAGCATGCTTCCAACCTAAGCCAAGATGGGAGCTTTGAAACAGGGTGAGGAGAATCATTCATAAATTTGACTTCCTTGATCTAGACATGAATGAAAAACATAAAAGTGATTTAATTCTCTCTTGAACTATGTTCAAAAGTGTATGCATGTATGTTTGTGTGTGTGAAGTACAAAAATAAGTGCAGACAAAATAATTATGAAGTCTATAATTTTTTTTTTGGATTCACGATCCAACAATCATCTTCATCTTCAAGTACATTATGAAGTATATATAAAATAGCTACTTGACCAAAACAATTTTGAAGTCCATAGTCTAATCATTTTTAGAATATACATAGTCACCTGAGGGAGAGTAAATCTCATCATTGTTAGTATCTTCGGTGGGTGGGTAAATGTATAAAGTATCCATTCGTAAAATCATCATTCTAGTTTTCATTAGTGAAAAATCAATGTCATGGTTTATTGTAAATATTTTCCATAATGCTCCAAAGGGTTAAACTATATGGATTATTGTTACATTAGAATGATGATTTCAAACACTTAATGGTTCAAAATGAATTCTAAAAGGAAGATTTATTATAATGAATACATTTCTCACTTGATCTGGGCATATATTGACATCAAGATTATTGAATGCCTTTATAGGCATGATGTTTTCCAGGAATAGTCTTATGTAGGTTGGAATAGCACTAGGAGTATTTTATATATCATACAAGATTACATTCCCCTCAAGCCATTCAAAATACCATTGGATGATAAAGTTAAAAGGATGACTTTATACTAATGTAAAAAACTTGAAACTAGCATACAACATGTGGTACTCATGATAGTTACTATTGTAACACAAAAGAACATAGTCCATATCATACCAATAGGTTGCACAAAATGAGTATTATATCTAAGTCCCATCTAATTAATGGGATCAACTACCACATTTGAGTTGTAGTTCAATCTATTTTGTTCTCTTGTCAACAATTACAAAATAGAGCACTTTTTCCATATGTGCTCATGAAATTCTTCCATGATTTTTTTTATTTTAACCATATTTATGTTTTCTTATCCCTAGATATAAAATTTTCAAAAGGGATACCAACCAATATGGAAATAATTAGTGATGATTTACAAAAATAACCACCTATTTCTATCCCTACTATTTATGAAACTAATTTTCTAAAACAATTAAATTCAACTGCACATTTAATATTTATGAAACCAATTTGTTAAAACATTTAGATATTTGTGACATTATATGAGGGTGGATTTTATCCAAAAGGTCAATTCATATAACAAATTGACTCCATAAGGAAAAAATTGTCCAACATTTCTAAGCATTATATTTATAGAAGTATTTTAAAGCAATAAGAATTTGAATGCACTCTAAATAATAACACCATAATTGTGATAAAAGAAAGTCATAATAAATCTTAAAATATTCATATAAATAAATCCTTATTCCTCTAAACTAGTCTCTAAATCAAAACATAATGGTTCTTCATTATCATTTTCACATGCTTCATTATAGAGGGAAATACCCTTGTTGTCTTCACCTATCACTAACTTCATAGATACCTTGATACCTATCATTATCTTCATAGATAGTATATATTGCCAATTCTAAAATTCAACTACAGTTCCTAAGTGTGTTATTTAAAGTCTTATATCATCACAATACGTGTCAATGGCCACTAATTATATTTATTCACAACTAAGGAACATAAATGTAGTTATATCAATTACAAACATATAAGCACTTGCATAAGATAAATGTAGTTATATCACAAGATAATTTCAGTTTTACATAGAATGCTACAGTTGCTCATATATTTGAAATGAAAAATGCAGTCAAAAGCACTTCTATGCATGATGAAAAGATTCAATAAGTCTACAATCCAGTACTTATAAAAACTATAAGCATTTTAGAAAATTACAATGACATGGCAAGTTACCATTCAAAAGACAACTTGTAAAGGGAAAAACATATATGGCATTGATAAATATCATATACAAGAAGCATGATATGTAAAGACTTATCACTGTAGCCAACACAAGGGGAATCATGATGCATTATCTCCTTCATGTCTGTCTCTATCTTTCTTTACTGCCTTGTTAAGATATTCATTCCAAGTTTCTCATTTATGATTGTTACGAGGAGGGTTCAGAAAAAGGGTTGTCTCCTATAACATGATGTGATGTTTTCCTCTATTCATTATTTATATGAAGTCTCTCTCTATATGAATGGAAGTTCCATATCTATTGTGCACTTATTGAATGGATGGGCTATCAGGTGATGCATGCTTTATATCAGCCTACTCTAGACCTTGTCGTAAACATATGCCATACAAATTTTGATTAATGACAATGTTTTAATTATGTAATATATTGTGACACATTTATCAAAAATCCCTCTTACTCTGCATATCAGGGCTTCGATCATGTCAAATTTGGCACTGAATGAGATCTATTCATATAATGAAAAATATATTATTATAAATGCTAATAAATAGAAATGCAAATGAGTAATACAATAGATGTATGTCTTACATTATGCTTCTCTCGACTGGTTTTCAGTATCATTAATCCAAATCTATTGATTCACCTTCATCAATAGGATTCGATACTCAGATATCCATACTTGATTTAGCTTCATCCATAGGGTTTAATATTCTAAAATCCATACCTACTTTGCCTTCATTAGCATATCTTATTGCACTACCTATGCACTGCACATTGAAAATGTAGTAGGTAATTGAGACTCCCCACAAACATGTAAACATAAACAAATATAAAAATAAAGAAAGCTTACATTGTAATCTATATCAATGTTGTTGATGTGCTCACAACCACCATCCCCCATGTCCTATTCAACCACCTCTTTTATTCTTGCTCTCATTAGCTCCACCTTAATCACATGTTTACAAGTGTAGCCTTGGAGTGAAAATAGTCAATTACACATCAACATGGAAGGCATCATAATATAAATGTGATAATGAAATGTATCATCTGTCAGACTCTGCAACCATGCCATACAAGGATCACTATTATGAAACGTGACATGATAGTCTGGAATGTATAAAGCCCTGACCCATGAACATTTTCAAGTCTCTTTAATTTGAAGTTCCTTTAGAATCCATTATCCTTGCTTATTTGTAGCCACCAATAGTATATGTAAACAACCGTGACTAGCTAGTGAATTAACCATTTAACCCTGTGATGTGAAAAAGTGCATATTGTGATCAAGAAATGCCCTTTCAAATGGGAATGGTAACTTTTTATGGATGATTTTTTTCTTTCCCAACATGTAGAAGGGTGTGACAACATTGCAACCACATTCTGACCTAGTGAAGCCAATGTTGCTCCCAATATTCAATAAAATTTTCTTGTGTGGTGTGATACTTGTCTAAAAAAATTTGGACTCCATGTTTTCCATGTCTTCATCAACACAACTATGCATTATGTCACCTAGTTCACTAAACAATGAACGTCTTACATCATCTTCTTGCACCTTCTCTATCAAATTATTCAAACATGCACAACACACATGCCAATTACATAAATAGACCTCAAAATTGAATGTTTCCTTACATATCATGATTCTTTTGTAAGAATTTATAATATAACATGACAATGGTATGTAGGAACTTAAACATATGAAATTCATAATGTGCATACAAATGAGAATGAGATACCTAATATATTTTATCTTGGTAGCAACAACATCCGCCATGAAAGAATTGAATTTCCACTCTCGGTCTTTCAAATGTACTCTTTGAAGAAATATTTACAACTATTGGCTAATGTCCACACTACATATTCATGACATAATCACCCATGTAATAGGTAGTCCTTGGTTTTTGGAATCAAGCACCACTAATGTGTATAATTGGAACTATATAGAAATAGAAAACACAAGTGAGATTACAATTTATGAAATATCTATATTATCAAATAGTATTACAATCATTTTAAATGCACCTTCATTGCATTCATGCCAAAGGTTGAGTCCATCACCAATAAGCTACACTTCCCAAATCTCAACAACCATTCTAGTTGTTGTGGGAGTTAGATGCCCAGTATGAATGGGATTTCCCCATCCCCATTAATCCCTTGGACCCATTATATCCTGGTAGACAAACCACTTGTTGGGATTTTCTAGTGCCCACTCTCAACACTTTCTACATCATTAGGACTATAAAAATATTTTGCCTCCTTGATCTATCATTCTCTATTGTATATATCATCATTATTGAGGAAATCATCCCACTCTATTTAAACATTGAACATTATAAGTTTATCATGCACCATGATGCAATCACCTATCTGCAAGTCCAATGCTGATTTCCCAGCTTTATGAGGCCATAACTTTTGCATATAAACTTAGATTGTGATGATTTTTTTGAAATTGCATAAATTTTTGAGAGGAATACAAATATGCAGTAACATTTAGGTTTTGGGAATTTTTTATGCCTTAACAATCTCATCATAAACCATCAAATCAACACTACAGATAAATGATGACTAGTTATAATCACCTGACACCTGTTTGTTGTCATTAAACACTTATTTGATGTCATCATCTAACACCTATTTACTATCATTCGATACCTAATTACTATTATATGTCACCTTATTTTTTTCCTACACCTGATCACTATAGTTTGACACTTGGTCATTATCATCTGACACCTGGTTGTTATCGACCAACATCAAGTTAGTGTCATCTGACACCAGATTGTTATCATCTAACACTTGGTTACAATTACCCACTTATTGGTTGTAGAAAGTTTAATATATTATATGTAATGGTGAATGCCCCTGAATTGGATTTGTTAGTGCTAATGATATACATTTATAGGAGGAAATTTATTTTAAAAATTAGGTGAGTTGACTCTTAAATTTAAATTATACCCTAAAATTTAGGCGATCTCTCATTGTTAGCTACCCCACAAAATTGCCAAATGATGACTTCAAAAAAATAGAATATTCATAAATTAATGAAGATTCACCACTAAAAAAATCCTTGATGTTAGATTTGGGTATAAATGTGTGGTTCAAGGGGGGTTATGGAAGACACTTAGCTAATTTCTTAAATTTGGAATGTGATCAATACTCGCTAGGGATAAAATTCCTTTTCTTGGCTCACTTATATGGGAAGAATCCTCACTCAAGATAGGCTATAGAAGATGGGTTTTGTTGGTTCATTTCTATGCATAATGTGTAAAGGAGGAGTGTGGAACACCTCCTCATCCATTGTTATTATGCTATGAAAATTTGGTCCTACCTTTTCTCTAGGTTGTATCAACCATGGGTGAATCCTAGATCCATTGTGAAAACATTTTCCTCTTGGCCTATTGGATTGGAATTCCTTTTTAACCTTTGGCTTGTCACTCCCATAACAATTATACATAACATTTAAAAGGAATGAAATAATATTTTTTTTTGAAAATAAAGGGATTAAGTGGGGAAGATGTTGGGAAGATATAACTAGATATATCTGATAATGTCTCTCTTTCAAATAAAATAAAACAAAATATTATTAAGTATAAGAGAGATTTTTTTTGAAAAACTAGCCTAATTTTGTTTTGCTTGTGTTTCAATAGCATTTCAATAACCAAAGTCTTGAAATAAATATAGATAAGATGCTAGATGGATCCCACTAAAACTTAAGTTTGTAAAAATTAATTTTGATGGCTCACCACGAGGCAATCTTGGGTTAGTTAGTGTAGGTCATTTTATCTATTGGTCACATGGAAAATCTCTCTAGGGGGTATCTAATTTTATACCTAGTAATGAATTTGAATCCATTGTGATACTAGAAGGGATTAGGATTTCAAATGATAATGGTGTTCATAATGTCATTATATAAGGGGATTTTTTTTGTTGTTATTAATGATATGATAAAATGTAGGAATCCAAATTGGAAAAATGATAATATTCTCTTTGGTGCGATATTTTTGGCATGGAAAATTTCCTCTGTATATTTTCAATATTAATTTATATAATGTAATAAATTAGCATATTTTTTTATTAAATATAAGGGTGGATGTGGATCTATTTTCCTTGGTCTTTAATGGTGAATCAAGTGATTGGGTTTGTTTGTTGCAAATTTTGAAACTAGATACTAAAAACCTAACATTGCAAGGTTGAGGGACCATTTATTGATTAGAAAGGTAAAAGGCAATTGGAAAAGGATGAATAATTATAGTGATGGTTTGATTTTTAAAATATACATGGAAAGTGGCTTATATTTGCTGGAAGTTAAAAAATCCTATGAAAATGCTATAAAAACTTAGTTTCCCATGTATTGGATGTGAAAGGATCAACTAGGTTTTTATACAATGGAATATTTTTTTATATTTTTTTATGATTGATACTATATTTTTTCATAACAAGTTGTGGAAGTCCTTAGACTTTATTTTCTTAAGCCTTTTCCTTTTAGTATTGGATGATGTTATATGTTGCTTTCGCTTCCCTTTTTGGATTTATAGTTTCGCTATAGAAGTTAGAAGAAGTCCCCAACCCTTGTCTGTGGAAGATGCTTCCCCTTTTATATGGAAGGTTAGGTTGGACTATAGAAGTCCTTAAACTTATCCTATAGAATTACTTTGCTTTTTCCTTTGAAAAAAGTTGTATATGTTTTTTACTTGACTTTTTGGATTCCTACATTTATTTGAAACGTTGTGGAAGTCATTTGATTTTGGTTACAAAAGATGTTGTCTTTGGTTATTTCTTTCATTTTTGAATTCATATTTTTTTTGTGGATGGAAATGAATGTCCTCAACCTTTGGATACAAAATATGTTGCCTGTTGATTTTTTCATTTTCTTAATTCACCTTGTTCTAAGGCTTAGTGCTTTATTGATGGGTCTTTTTTTACTTCCTACTTGCCTTTATGCTTTGGTACATTTTGTAAATATGTTCTAAATTTTTATATTATTAATGAAAGGGGTGAGAGACACCCCACCCTATTTTAGCAATTAAAAAAAATTATATTATATTATATGTCAATAAGGCATATAATATAACTATTATTTATGTTTTATCTTTTATTTATATGTATTCAAAATTACACGTTGCATTTATTATCTTACATTCTCTAAAATAATGGAAGGGAAATCTATTTGAAATAATATATTGCTTGAGAGTACCATTTCTAGAAAGTGGAAAAGTAAAATAATAGGCTTTGCATATTTTATTCCATATTTTCTTGACATCAAAACTGACAATGGGGAAAGCTATTACATCTTTGTGTTAGTTTTTTTTGGAGGATATATATTTAAATAAGAATATTATTAGGGTTTTAATAGTAATGATTTTGTGTGTAGATAATTACATTCATTTTTCAATTGTAAATATGAGGAAAATGTGACCTTCAAAACTCCCCTACTTGAAAACTTATTATAGATAAAATATTAAATTCAAATTTTAGTTATATCAAATTTAGTTATTAATTTAGCAATAAATATTTACCATTAAATTTATTTCCTTTACATTTTTAATTATTATGCAAAAAATTATTTAACACTAAATTATTTTAAAACATTAACAATAAATTTAATAATAATAAATATTATTAATCTAATTTAAAATATTATAATTATAATAATATGTGGTATTAATATAAAACAAGAGGCTATGATAGTTAAACTTGTGTTAGTAACCATTCCACTAAATCACATACAACTAGCATCAACATGAAAGTCACTAGCCATGAAACAACTAAAAAAGTCCCTTCTTGTCATGTTCAATTTTATACAATAATAAATGATTCTTGTTATGTTCAACTTTTATACAATAATGAATGATTCTTGTCATGTTCAATATTTAATACAATAATGACCAATATGATACAAGAAAAATAAGGAATTATGAATTGTGATCATTCACTTTAATTCATTGGTTCCATTATTTGCTTACTAGAGTTTTTAATTTTTTTAATAATATGGAGTTATAAAAATTCTTTTATGAGATGACATGCAACCATTATTATAGAGGGAATGGAGAACATTTTATTTAAAATTACATTAAATTTTATCTTAATAACTTGCAATGTTTTGTATTCAAATAATTATTGTAGTTACTCCGATAAAAATAATAAGCTTCAAACCTTAAGGTGTAATCTTACCTTATATAATGTTTTTTTTGCCACATTACTACAAATATATTCAAATAATAATAGTCACTCACATAATAGCACATATGATATTAATATCTAAACTACAATTAATGTGAGGGTATCAAAGTAAATTATTTATTTTAAAATTTAGGTCTCTTTAGTACATTTGAATATTTTTTAAATGTAATATGATGATTTTTGAAAGACTAGTGTAATGTTCAATCTATTTAGAGATCATCCAGATAATTCCATATTCACTTTTTATTACTTTTGTTTTAAATTATTTTGTGGCACTATCCTTACTAAAATTTAATAATAAATACTTTTGTTTAGGATAATTCCTTTCTTTATCATAAATTATTTTGTTTACTTATGTTATAGTATATAATTTTTGTGGTGCATTTAATTATCTTTATACATTGTTATTCCATTGTTACCTTTTTAAAATATATTAGAACACTTTAGCATATGATGTTATCATTGAGGAACCACTTGAAATATTTTTTTCAACTTGGTTTAATGGCTTACAAGTGCCTTGATTGATACTAAGAGTTTGGATTTGCGAAGATCATTTAAATCAAGTGAAGCTCTTCCAACACATCCCTAGTTGGATGACACACAATGTATACATGAAGTTTTTAAAGTAAGACTCAAATGTTACCACAATATTGATGAAGATCAAAGAATATTTAATAACCACAAAACAATTTAAATCAAGTTGATATCTTTGTTTCAAGCCTTGGCCCTATATTTGTACAATGGCCCTTACTATTACTTTGCATGTATACATATCATAATATTTTTTTCTTTTAAATAAATATAGATTCAAATGTTATCACAATATTGATGAGTTATAATAATATTGTTAATTTTTAAAAAATAATAAATTTTTACGGTGTTTTAAAGCCTTTTAACGAATGTTTTAAGACCTAAGCCATATCTCAAATTAAAATGTTCCATTATCACAACCTCATCCAATTATGAATCAGTAGGATCAAATGAACATAAATACCAAGTAGCAGTTGTGATTGTGTAGGTCTAATATGTTAGATCTACATAATCACAATGGCTATTTGGTATTTACATTCATTTAATCCTATGACTTAATTTAATATTAATAAATTATATATTCTAATTTAATGGTTATGGCTTAAGTCCTAAAAAAACATTCGATGAAAGGCTTTAAAACACAATGCAAAAAATAAAATAAAATAAATAAATTATATATGTATATGTATGCTTACTTTACTATTAATTCATTATATATTCTAATTCAATGGTTATAACTTAGGTCCTAAAATATATTGATTGAAAGGATTTAAAACATTATGCAATATGTATGTATTTTCAATCCTTTCAACAAATAGTTTTTAGGACCTAATGTATATTTGTGTGTATGTTGCATAGTATTTTAAATCCTTTCAATGAATATTTTTAGGACTTAAGCTATAAAAAACTATAATATATAATGTATTAATAGTAAAGTAAGAATATGATATATTATGTATTCTAATTCAATGGTTATAGCTTAGGTCCCAAAAAAATATTTGTTGAAAGACATTAAAATACTATGCAACACACACATGCACACACACAAGGTATTATAATTCAATGGTTATGGCTAATTCCTAAAAAGCATTTGATAATGATGATGATGATGATGATGATGATGATGATGATGATGATGATGATGATAATAATAATAATAATAATAATAATAATAATAATAATAATAATAATAATAATAATAATAATAACCACTACCTCAGGTCCTTAAAAACATTTGTTGAAAGGCTTTAAAACATTATGCAACATGTATATTTTTTCAATCCTTTCAACAAATTTTTTTTGGGACCTAAGCTAAAGCTATATATATATCTTACTATTTTAAATCCTTTTAACAAATGTTATTTAAGGACCTAAGCTTTAAAACATTATAATGTATAATGTATTAATAGTAAAGTAAGCATATGATACATTATGTATTCTAAGTCAATGGTTATAACTTAAGTCTTAAAAAATATTAGTTGAAAGACATTAAAACACTATGGTGTTGGTGTGGGTGTGTGTACGCGCGGTGTGGGTGTGTGTGTGTGTGTGTGTGTGTGTGTGTGTGTGTGTGTGAGAGAGAGAGAGAGAGAGAGAGAGAGAGAGAGAGAGAGAGAGAGAGAGAGAGAGAGAGAGAGAGAGAGAGAGAGAGAGAGAGAGAGAGAGAGAGAGAGAGAGACTCACAATAATTATATGATATTTCAAAACTTTGTTATTTCTATGCTTTTTTAACAGATAGATAATGTACATTATAATTCATTGGTTATATCTTATAACAATGTTTGACATTGTAGCATACTAAAATATATTCAAAGCAAATTTAGTATATTCAAATATTTCCCAAACACATCCCATTTGTATGTTAAGTTCTACATATAATATTTTTAGCAACAACCTAATAAGAGACTTCATATGTGGTTTTGAAAATATCGATTCCATTGCATATGAATACTAGAATTTTTTTAATTTCCTCATACATTTGATCGTGCATATACGAACACAATAAAAAAAAGTTACGTTTCTTCAAAATATTAAATTATAATAAGTTTTTTTGTAAATTAATTTATATTACTTTCCACATTTTGGCACAGACACTAATGGGTAAGTGCAAAGAGTTGATAGCCTAATTTGTGGACTTTTTTACAAAGAGTTGATGGCCCAATTCATGGACATTTTCATGAATCGTCTGCAAGTGCATATGTGTTATTATAATAAAGCTTCATTCCTTTTTAGGCTTGGTAAATATCAAGCATGTAATGCATACGTGCTATAATTTTTCAATTATATTGTTACATGTATATTCCTTATACTTTAAATTTATTTTAGTAAATATAATAATTAGGGTCACTCTGCATCTTATAGAGTTGGTCTCATAGCTCCATGACTTATGATTTAGAAGATAGTTTTTCAAATTCCAATATGGTCAGTACTTAGTTATTTTCAAGTTTTTAGTATTAAACCTAGAGATTTCAAGGGTAAAGTTTGTAGTTGATGTCCATTTTGGATAAATATATTATCATGTTTTAGGTTTTATGGCCTTCCAAAATGCTTGATGAGACTTCTAGGAGTTTTAGGTTTGTCAAAATTAAAGTTTACAAACCAATGCACACCAAACCACTCTTTTATGTTGATTTTACTTAACATTAGGTCCCTTTTAGGCAAATAATTGACACAACAAACCCATAATCATTTGTGACTAGGATAAAATGAGGATAATTTTGGGTATATTTGTGTATGGTCAACCCAATTTAATTTGAATTCATCCCAAATTTGTGTGCATGGGGAAACATAGGTCACACTAGTGACCCATGCACACCCAAACCACCCCTTTATGTCAATTTTACTTGAGATTAGGTCCCTTATAAGCCAAAAGAGACACAAAAAATCGTATCCATTTGTCTTGGTCGTAAGTGGATATGGTGTTGTTGTGTGGCTTTTGGCATATGAGGGATTTAATCACAAGTGAAATTTAAAGTGGTGGTTTGGTGTGCACAGGTCATCAATGTGAGCTATGTTACCCCAACCACACCACTTTGTCTTGAATTCAAAGTGAATTAGGGTGATCATTCACACATGCCCAAATAATTATTCACATTTCCATGTTTTCAAGTGAATATGGTGTTATTATGTAACTTTAGCATATATTTGAGACAATCACACGTAAAATCAACACAAATTATTGGTTTGATGTGCAAGGGTTAGAATGTAACTTAAAGTTCCATAATCACACCTTTTTTCCTGAATTAGAGAGAAACTAAGTAATAATAAAAAAATGTGCCTAAAATTATTTGGATCTACCTTGGTCATAAGTGGATCTATGGTGTTTTTGTGTCACTTTCGGCCTATAAGGGGCCTAGTCACAAGTAAAATTAGCATGAAGGGGTGGTTTGGTGTGCATGGATCACCAATGTGACCAATGTTTCCTAATACACACCACTTTGGCATGAATTTAAATTAAATTGGGATGACCATGCACAAATGTACCTCAAATTATTCCCATTTACCCTAGTCATAAATGCTTATGGTGTTTTTATGATGATTTTGGCCTATAAAGAACATAATCATAAGTAAAATTCACATAAAAGAGTGGTTGGGTGTGCATTAGTTTGTAAAATTTAATTTTGACACACCTAGAACTCCTAGAAATGTAAGCAAGTAATTCAAAATGATTTAAAACCTAAAAAATGACTATATGTTTACTATAGTGTGTGCCACATATTTGTCTCCAAGGTTCCATAGATGTGATCTAAGGTGAAATTAGAAGGATTTGACACACACATGAGAGTTATTATATTAGGAAGGGCATTCTTGAGGCCAAAATGGGTAGTGGGTCTCTTGATTGGGAGTGATCGAAGGCCAAAAACATGGTCCTAGACATTATCCACCACCTTAGATGTGTTGGAAGTACCAATTTTGAGTCACAAAGCATCAGAGGTGGGGTTCTCCAACTACCACTTCAAATTTGACAACATTTGTTGTCAGTGTTTTCATGTTCCTGAATAGTGGAGCAAATATATGATGAGAAGGGAAGAAATGACCAAGCTAAGTGTAGTTGAGAGGGAGAGAATAAAGTTTATGTAGTGAAACAAAAGAGATATAACCAAAAAAATATTCCAAGGCCTCACGAGACATGAGATATTATGATATTTCACTTCTTCAAAGGGCCAAATAAGAGTCTCTAAAAGAAGGGAAACAACTCTATGGTGAAGGAGATAGCACAAAATCACTTCATGATTACATGGGTGAATGCAAGTTAGCTCCAAAAATAGAAAAACCTTTAAATAAAGGTGAAAGCATCAAATATGAATGCAAATTATCTCCAAATAGATAACATCCCAAAGGAGGAGGTAGAACATAACCACTTCATCAAAATTATACAACTAAAATGTATAAGTGCATCTGAAAAAGGTATGAAATAGATGAGTATTCCATTGTTTGTTTCAATTATACTTAGAATAAAAATGCATTATGTGTATAAATTCAATGAATACAAAACATGAATGTCAAGTTCCAAATGATATCAAAGTAGTGTAGAAAGGGTATCCATATTAGAATAGTGATAAAATGTGTAGCCCAATCATGAGAGGCACTTCATAGTTTAATATATGACTCTATCTCAAACAATATACTATTTTCTCCCATATAGTTTTAATTGCAACACATATTTAAATATTGTAAGTTAGTTTTTAAAAATTTAAGCAAAGGAAATATTAAAGATGATCATATATAAATATGGCCATACAACCATCAAATTTAGTTTTTTAATAATATTATGAGCCAGATTCTATGCATAGAAAGATGATCACCAAAAAATGTGAACACACACACACACACACACACACACACACACACACACACACATAAATCCATAAAGGCATAAAAAATAATAACATAATATACATGGGTGAATGCACATATAGGCATACACATGCCAATAAAAAATACATTACCATATAGGCATACAAAAATTACATCATCTAACATACATAATAGAATGGGTGAATGTCATATATGTATATAATGCCAAAAACACACACATTGACAATATAAACATAAAAATAAGTACATCATCTAAGACATCCTACTCATCAAATAGTCTCCCTCTCTTTGCTTTCATCAAATGAGGCTCTCTCTGGGATGCCCTACTCGTAGATGGAAATACCTCAAATACCTTGGATTCCTCTAAGGTATGATTACGAGTCCTTTTACACTTATAGCTCCTCTGTAGTTCAACATGTTCAAATAAAAATATTATTAGAAAATTTAGATATTATACATGCAACCAACTTTATAAATTAATTTTAAACTAGAATAGAAAAATAAATTAATCATGCACTTCTACAATTTCATGGTCATACTCAATCTACATTTGACTCTCAATAGGGTTAGTGACAAGTTGAGGTGTATGAAAAGGCATGTGAAATGGGGATAAAACATGAGAAGGTGACCTACTAATCATCTAAATGGGACTATTGAATGTCATCGAATAACCCTACATACACAATACATTCACATAAGTTATATTTGATCAACTATGTAGTAAAACTATTAAAATATATCTACATTTACAATTCAAAATTATAAGTTATCATGTACCTTGGTGAGTGCCTACATAGATGACATTGTAGTAGCAATACCTGTGTCTGTCTCAACTCATAGAGATGGAGGAGTCTCCACTACGATCATCAATTGAACAAACAACCTCGATTAGTTTTCTAAAAAATATTGAAGATAAATGAAAATTTATCTCCTTTATTAAACCCATAATCAATCAAAATAATTTTCAAAACCCTTTTTATCCTTTATAAAAATTGGAAACTAGCATGCAATTTAGCTAAAAAATAATACGTGGTGATGTAAAACCTAATCTTTATATGAATTTTCACTTGAAAAATCAAATGGAAATGATATAATTTGAGGAATCAATATAATAATTTTCCCTAGCCACTTCAATTCAAGTCTTATACTTAAACTTTTATAACTCTTAACCTCTAAAAATCTACTCACTTTCTTGATTTATTCCTTATCTTATATACGTACAGTGTCTACTTATGTATTTCTAAACTTTTATATCTCAAGTTAGGACCCTATTGGAATGGAAGTAGACACACAAAGAGAGTAAAAATATGAAAAAGAGAAGCAAAAAATTTGGGGGAAAATGGTCAAAGGGACCTAGGAATAAAATAGACCAAGAGCATATTATTTAATAGCAATGTACTTGAATTTTGAGATCCTTGATAGATAAATTTAACTTAAACTATTGCATAACATGCATGATTCACACAAGGGAACTATATTAATGACTTGGAAGATAAGTAGTGGATTTATAGGTAGCAATGAAAATATTGAG
The DNA here is from genome assembly GCA_037957365.1 of Torreya grandis. Classification (NCBI taxonomy): domain Eukaryota; kingdom Viridiplantae; phylum Streptophyta; class Pinopsida; order Cupressales; family Taxaceae; genus Torreya; species Torreya grandis. The sequence goes on from JARHVA010000011.1 coordinate 7,482,619, forward strand.
TACTTGAGAAACCCGATGAAGAAGAGATGATAATTAAGAATATTGTGAAGCATCAAAATAAGCTTGAGAAGGTGAAGGAACTCCAAAAAGATGAAATTATAAGAAATGGGAGGAAAAATATATTAAAAAAAAATGGGAGAAAGACATCATTAGACATTGAAGGAGACTCTCTAGAAGGTTGATCATTATTAAAAAACATTCAAAGATCCATCATTCACCCTATATGGTATATATTCAATTAGGGGTTCTTAGGTTAGGAATTTTCTCTCTATATCTTTCAACACATGTCACGCATATAATTTGCATTCACATCACTATCATTCAAATTTTAACTTGAATATGTATAATTACTAGTCAAGATCATAAATCTATATAAATAAAAACATGTCACAGAGTATAATATTAACTCAAAATTACCTATGTATATGTGAACATTGGCCTAGTAACATCAACAAATACAGTGGTAGATGGCTCAGAAAATGGTTGTACATATGTAAACATTGGCTAGATTAAATATGCAATAGTAGACTGTGAAGATGATGGCACCATCTCTTTGAAGACTACACCACAAAAAAATACATATATATTATTCAATTTCTATGTAAATTAATTGTTAGCTTTTAAATACAAATATAACTAAAATTTAACATGTCAAATATAAAAGATACTTGCATGTGTAGTGACCAATGTGTGCACATGAAATGTACATGCCAAAAACTCATCACTCAAAAGTATATCATCTAAGTCCTCAGAAGCACCACCACCATCATCTGAAGGTCTAATGCATATAAATACACAATATTTGCAATGGTGAAGTTAGGTATGCACACTAGGTAGAGTATCTCTAGTATTAGTACTAGAAAGCCTACTTATATGCTGAATGAGTGTGTAGTAAACACACTAAATGCATGCAAAGTGTCAATCTCCACGGTCTCATTCACCGTAAAGTGGATCTCTGGCTAAATTGGATTTTGGGTAAAGGCCCGTGCATGCTGATTAGGTGCATGATGTGCACTTGGTCTATCATGGGTATAGCCTTTCCCTCAACCTTGAAGCTTTAAGTAGTCAAAATAGTTAGGAATTTAATTGAGGACAAACTCATAATAGAGTTTACTAAAAAAATACAATGGGACCTTATGGTTGTTACATGGTGGGTAATCAAACACCATCCACCATCGGTCTTAAAAAATGTTTCTAATTAAATTGTGTTGGTATTAGTGGATTGGAAAGCATTTTGTGGATAGTGGAAATGATGTCTTGGTTTTTAGGTCAATGAATAAGGCACAAATTAGCCATTTTGATATTTTTTTGTTCTTCATCTCATGTGCTGATAATTTGTCAACTTCGTAAGCCCTACATCTATCCCTATATGATGCCCATCTATCAATTTAACTTGTTATCGCATCAAATTGACCTAATACCAAATCTAAGATATTGGCTAAATAGGTGTGGTGAGTGTTAGTTGAAGTGGGGTCCCTCATTCTCCTAATTGTCTATTCAATTTTAATTTTGTTTTCCACTATATGTGCAGCCAAATCGTATTAACTGCGTAGGGTGTCTTGTGTAACTATAAGAGGGCTAAGAGGGTTAGGCGGATGGTTAGGAGGAGGGTTAGTAGATTGTTCTCTTACAATTGAATAAGTTGTTAAAAAAAGGTTTTAATAATAAAATAATGCAAACAATTTTTTTTTCTAAAATATAATATTAATAAGTTTGGTTTTTTATTGCTTACCTCCCCTCTATGATAACATTGTCAATTCATTGAGATAACAAGAAATCATAGTGTTTTTTTCCCCCTCCAAGCATAATGTGAATGCGGTTTAGCGTAGAGAAGGCCAGGGTAAATAGCAAAATGAGTGAGTGACAATGCCCATGGGTTTGGGCCTATTTATTTTTTGTTTCATGTTAATGACAGGAGAACGCTCATCGGCAGAGGCTCGTTGATTGGGTCCATTCGACGGGCGACCGCTTTGCCGCTTTCGACTTTACCAACAAGGGAATTCTGCAGCAGGCTGTCCAGAATAACGAGCTATGGTGTTTGAAGGATTCCAACGGCAAACCCTCCGGCATGATCGGCCTCCTGCCGGAAAAGACCGTGACCTTCATCGGCAACCACGACACCGGCTCTACGCAGAAGTTGTGGCCCTTTCCTTCCGATAAACTTCTCCAAGGATACGCCTACATTCTCACGCACCCCGGAATCCCCTCCATTGTAAGACAGACACGAATTGGATATCCTTAGGGTTTGGATTTAGCTTTGGCAGAAGCTTTTTCACTAATTGGGATTGTTCGCTGTGTGTGCAGTTTTATGATCACTTCGAGGACAACAAGTTGAAGGAGGCTATTCGAACCCTGACAGGCATACGCAAGAGGAACAGCATA